>OX380336.1:19583758-19993175 GCA_947425015.1 Pterostichus niger
ATGTTCGTCTCAGACTCTAAAACCGCAGAAATCGTATTTCAAGTTGAAATACGCCTTGTAAACGAAAAATGTTTATTTCAGACTCTAATAACGTAGAAATCGTGTTTCAAGTTGAAATACGCCTTGGGACCATATCTCACCTAAAGTAAATGGTAGAATCAAACTTTAACCAAACGTAATGTTTGTACCTAGGGTAAAGTTAAAAAGTTTAAACAATTTGAAAATATCACTATTTTTAGGCGAGTAAACGAAAAATATTCGTCTCAGACTCTAAAACCGCAGAAATCGTGTTTCAAGTTGAAATACGCCTTGGTACCATATCTCACCTAAAGTAAATGGTAGAATCAAACTTTAACCAAACGTAATGTTTGTACCTAGTATAAAGTTAAAAAGTTTAAACAATTTTAAAATATCACTATATTTAGGCGAGTAAACGAAAAATGTTCATTTCAGACTCTAAAAACGTAGAAATCGTGTTTCAAGTTGAAATACGCCTTGTAAACGAAAAATGTTTATTTCAGACTCTAATAACGTAGAAATCGTGTTTCAAGTTGAAATACGCCTTGGGACCATATCTCACCTAAAGTAAATGGTAGAATCAAACTTTAACCAAACGTAATGTTTGTACCTAGGGTAAAGTTAAAAAGTTTAAACAATTTTAAAATATCACTATATTTAGGCGAGTAAACGAAAAATGTTCATTTCAGACTCTAAAAACATAGAAATCGTGTTTCAAGTTGAAATACGAATTGTAACCGAAAAATGTTTATTTCAGACTCTAATAACGTAGAAATCGTGTTTCAAGTTGAAATACGCCTTGGGACCATATCTCACCTAAAGTAAATGGTAGAATCAAACTTTAACCAAACGTAATGTTTGTACCTAGGGTAAAGTTAAAAAGTTTAAACAATTTGAAAATATCACTATATTTAGGCGAGTAAACGAAAAATGTTCGTCTCAGACTCTAAAACCGCAGAAATCGTATTTCAAGTTGAAATACGCCTTGGTACCATATCTCACCTAAAGTAAATGGTAGAATCAAACTTTAACCAAACGTAATGTTTGTACCTAGTATAAAGTTAAAAAGTTTAAACAATTTTAAAATATCACTATATTTAGGCGAGTAAACGAAAAATGTTCATTTCAGACTCTAAAAACGTAGAAATCGTGTTTCAAGTTGAAATACGCCTTGTAAACGAAAAATGATTATTTCAGACTCTAATAACGTAGAAATCGTGTTTCAAGTTGAAATACGCCTTGGGACCATATCTCACCTAAAGTAAATGGTAGAATCAAACTTTAACCAAACGTAATGTTTGTACCTAGGGTAAAGTTAAAAAGTTTAAACAATTTGAAAATATCACTATTTTTAGGCGAGTAAACGAAAAATATTCGTCTCAGACTCTAAAACCGCAGAAATCGTGTTTCAAGTTGAAATACGCCTTGGTACCATATCTCAACTAAAGTAAATGGTAGAATCAAACTTTAACCAAACGTAATGTTTGTACCTAGTATAAAGTTAAAAAGTTTAAACAATTTTAAAATATCACTATATTTAGGCGAGTAAACGAAAAATGTTCATTTCAGACTCAAAAACGTAGAAATCGTGTTTCAAGTTGAAATACGCCTTGTAAACAAAAATGTTTATTTCAGACTCTAATAACGTAGAAATCGTGTTTCAAGTTGAAATACGCCTTGGGACCATATCTCACCTAAAGTAAATGGTAGAATCAAACTTTAACCAAACGTAATGTTTGTAGCTAGGGTAAAGTTAAAAAGTTTAAACAATTTGAAAATATCACTATATTTAGGCGAGTAAACGAAAAATGTTCGTCTCAGACTCTAAAACCGCAGAAATCGTGTTTCAAGTTGAAATACGCCTTGGGACCATATGTCACCTAAAGTAAATGGTAGAATCAAACTTTAACCAAACGTAATGTTTGTACCTAGGGTAAAGTTAAAAAGTTTAAACAATTTGAAAATATCACTATATTTAGGCGAGTAAACGAAAAATGTTCGTTTCAGACTCTAAAAACGTAGAAATCGTGTTTCAAGTTGAAATACGCCTTGTAAACGAAAAATGTTTATTTCAGACTCTAATAACGTAGAAATCGTGTTTCAAGTTGAAATACGCCTTGGGACCATATCTCACCTAAAGTAAATGGTAGAATCAAACTTTAACCAAACGTAATGTTTGTACCTAGTATAAAGTTAAAAAGTTTAAACAATTTTAAAATATCACTATATTTAGGCGAGTAAACGAAAAATGTTCATTTCAGACTCTAAAAACGTAGAAATCGTGTTTCAAGTTGAAATACGCCTTGTAAACGAAAAATGTTTATTTCAGACTCTAATAACGTAGAAATCGTGTTTCAAGTTGAAATACGCCTTGGGACCATATCTCACCTAAAGTAAATGGTAGAATCAAACTTTAACCAAACGTAATGTTTGTACCTAGGGTAAAGTTAAAAAGTTTAAACAATTTGAAAATATCACTATATTTAGGCGAGTAAACGAAAAATGTTCGTTTCAGACTCTAAAAACGTAGAAATCGTGTTTCAAGTTGAAATACGCCTTGTAAACGAAAAATGTTTATTTCAGACTCTAATAACGTAGAAATCGTGTTTCAAGTTGAAATACGCCTTGGGACCATATCTCACCTAAAGTAAATGGTAGAATCAAACTTTAACCAAACGTAATGTTTGTACCTAGTATAAAGTTAAAAAGTTTAAACAATTTTAAAATATCACTATATTTAGGCGAGTAAACGAAAAATGTTCATTTCAGACTCTAAAAACGTAGAAATCGTGTTTCAAGTTGAAATACGCCTTGTAAACGAAAAATGTTTATTTCAGACTCTAATAACGTAGAAATCGTGTTTCAAGTTGAAATACGCCTTGGGACCATATCTCACCTAAAGTAAATGGTAGAATCAAACTTTAACCAAACGTAATGTTTGTACCTAGGGTAAAGTTAAAAAGTTTAAACAATTTGAAAATATCACTATTTTTAGGCGAGTAAACGAAAAATATTCGTCTCAGACTCTAAAACCGCAGAAATCGTGTTTCAAGTTGAAATACGCCTTGGTACCATATCTCACCTAAAGTAAATGGTAGAATCAAACTTTAACCAAACGTAATGTTTGTACCTAGTATAAAGTTAAAAAGTTTAAACAATTTTAAAATATCACTATATTTAGGCGAGTAAACGAAAAATGTTCATTTCAGACTCTAAAAACGTAGAAATCGTGTTTCAAGTTGAAATACGCCTTGTAAACGAAAAATGTTTATTTCAGACTCTAAAACCGCAGAAATCGTATTTCAAGTTGAAATACGCCTTGGTACCATATCTCACCTAAAGTAAATGGTAGAATCAAACTTTAACCAAACGTAATGTTTGTACCTAGTATAAAGTTAAAAAGTTTAAACAATTTTAAAATATCACTATATTTAGGCGAGTAAACGAAAAATGTTCATTTCAGACTCTAAAAACGTAGAAATCGTGTTTCAAGTTGAAATACGCCTTGGTACCATATCTCACCTAAAGTAAATGGTAGAATCAAACTTTAACCAAACGTAATGTTTGTACCTAGGGTAAAGTTAAAAAGTTTAAACAATTTGAAAATATCACTATATTTAGGCGAGTAAACGAAAAATGTTCATTTCAGACTCTAAAAACGTAGAAATCGTGTTTCAAGTTGAAATACGCCTTGTAAACGAAAAATGTTTATTTCAGACTCTAATAACGTAGAAATCGTGTTTCAAGTTGAAATACGCCTTGGGACCATATCTCACCTAAAGTAAATGGTAGAATCAAACTTTAACCAAACGTAATGTTTGTACCTAGTATAAAGTTAAAAAGTTTAAACAATTTGAAAATATCACTATATTTAGGCGAGTAAACGAAAAATGTTCATTTCAGACTCTAAAAACGTAGAAATCGTGTTTCAAGTTGAAATACGCCTTGTAAACGAAAAATGTTTATTTCAGACTCTAATAACGTAGAAATCGTGTTTCAAGTTGAAATACGCCTTGGGACCATATCTCACCTAAAGTAAATGGTAGAATCAAACTTTAACCAAACGTAATGTTTGTACCTAGGGTAAAGTTAAAAAGTTTAAACAATTTGAAAATATCACTATTTTTAGGCGAGTAAACGAAAAATATTCGTCTCAGACTCTAAAACCGCAGAAATCGTGTTTCAAGTTGAAATACGCCTTGGTACCATATCTCACCTAAAGTAAATGGTAGAATCAAACTTTAACCAAACGTAATGTTTGTACCTAGTATAAAGTTAAAAAGTTTAAACAATTTTAAAATATCACTATATTTAGGCGAGTAAACGAAAAATGTTCATTTCAGACTCTAAAAACGTAGAAATCGTGTTTCAAGTTGAAATACGCCTTGTAAACGAAAAATGTTTATTTCAGACTCTAATAACGTAGAAATCGTGTTTCAAGTTGAAATACGCCTTGGGACCATATCTCACCTAAAGTAAATGGTAGAATCAAACTTTAACCAAACGTAATGTTTGTACCTAGGGTAAAGTTAAAAAGTTTAAACAATTTGAAAATATCACTATTTTTAGGCGAGTAAACGAAAAATATTCGTCTCAGACTCTAAAACCGCAGAAATCGTGTTTCAAGTTGAAATACGCCTTGGTACCATATCTCACCTAAAGTAAATGGTAGAATCAAACTTTAACCAAACGTAATGTTTGTACCTAGTATAAAGTTAAAAAGTTTAAACAATTTTAAAATATCACTATATTTAGGCGAGTAAACGAAAAATGTTCATTTCAGACTCTAAAAACGTAGAAATCGTGTTTCAAGTTGAAATACGCCTTGTAAACGAAAAATGTTTATTTCAGACTCTAAAACCGCAGAAATCGTATTTCAAGTTGAAATACGCCTTGGTACCATATCTCACCTAAAGTAAATGGTAGAATCAAACTTTAACCAAACGTAATGTTTGTACCTAGTATAAAGTTAAAAAGTTTAAACAATTTTAAAATATCACTATATTTAGGCGAGTAAACGAAAAATGTTCATTTCAGACTCTAAAAACGTAGAAATCGTGTTTCAAGTTGAAATACGCCTTGGTACCATATCTCACCTAAAGTAAATGGTAGAATCAAACTTTAACCAAACGTAATGTTTGTACCTAGGGTAAAGTTAAAAAGTTTAAACAATTTGAAAATATCACTATATTTAGGCGAGTAAACGAAAAATGTTCATTTCAGACTCTAAAAACGTAGAAATCGTGTTTCAAGTTGAAATACGCCTTGTAAACGAAAAATGTTTATTTCAGACTCTAATAACGTAGAAATCGTGTTTCAAGTTGAAATACGCCTTGGGACCATATCTCACCTAAAGTAAATGGTAGAATCAAACTTTAACCAAACGTAATGTTTGTACCTAGTATAAAGTTAAAAAGTTTAAACAATTTGAAAATATCACTATATTTAGGCGAGTAAACGAAAAATGTTCATTTCAGACTCTAAAAACGTAGAAATCGTGTTTCAAGTTGAAATACGCCTTGTAAACGAAAAATGTTTATTTCAGACTCTAATAACGTAGAAATCGTGTTTCAAGTTGAAATACGCCTTGGGACCATATCTCACCTAAAGTAAATGGTAGAATCAAACTTTAACCAAACGTAATGTTTGTACCTAGGGTAAAGTTAAAAAGTTTAAACAATTTGAAAATATCACTATTTTTAGGCGAGTAAACGAAAAATATTCGTCTCAGACTCTAAAACCGCAGAAATCGTGTTTCAAGTTGAAATACGCCTTGGTACCATATCTCACCTAAAGTAAATGGTAGAATCAAACTTTAACCAAACGTAATGTTTGTACCTAGTATAAAGTTAAAAAGTTTAAACAATTTTAAAATATCACTATATTTAGGCGAGTAAACGAAAAATGTTCATTTCAGACTCTAAAAACGTAGAAATCGTGTTTCAAGTTGAAATACGCCTTGTAAACGAAAAATGTTTATTTCAGACTCTAATAACGTAGAAATCGTGTTTCAAGTTGAAATACGCCTTGGGACCATATCTCACCTAAAGTAAATGGTAGAATCAAACTTTAACCAAACGTAATGTTTGTACCTAGGGTAAAGTTAAAAAGTTTAAACAATTTGAAAATATCACTATTTTTAGGCGAGTAAACGAAAAATATTCGTCTCAGACTCTAAAACCGCAGAAATCGTGTTTCAAGTTGAAATACGCCTTGGTACCATATCTCACCTAAAGTAAATGGTAGAATCAAACTTTAACCAAACGTAATGTTTGTACCTAGTATAAAGTTAAAAAGTTTAAACAATTTTAAAATATCACTATATTTAGGCGAGTAAACGAAAAATGTTCATTTCAGACTCTAAAAACGTAGAAATCGTGTTTCAAGTTGAAATACGCCTTGTAAACGAAAAATGTTTATTTCAGACTCTAAAACCGCAGAAATCGTATTTCAAGTTGAAATACGCCTTGGTACCATATCTCACCTAAAGTAAATGGTAGAATCAAACTTTAACCAAACGTAATGTTTGTACCTAGTATAAAGTTAAAAAGTTTAAACAATTTTAAAATATCACTATATTTAGGCGAGTAAACGAAAAATGTTCATTTCAGACTCTAAAAACGTAGAAATCGTGTTTCAAGTTGAAATACGCCTTGGTACCATATCTCACCTAAAGTAAATGGTAGAATCAAACTTTAACCAAACGTAATGTTTGTACCTAGGGTAAAGTTAAAAAGTTTAAACAATTTGAAAATATCACTATATTTAGGCGAGTAAACGAAAAATGTTCATTTCAGACTCTAAAAACGTAGAAATCGTGTTTCAAGTTGAAATACGCCTTGTAAACGAAAAATGTTTATTTCAGACTCTAATAACGTAGAAATCGTGTTTCAAGTTGAAATACGCCTTGGGACCATATCTCACCTAAAGTAAATGGTAGAATCAAACTTTAACCAAACGTAATGTTTGTACCTAGTATAAAGTTAAAAAGTTTAAACAATTTGAAAATATCACTATATTTAGGCGAGTAAACGAAAAATGTTCATTTCAGACTCTAAAAACGTAGAAATCGTGTTTCAAGTTGAAATACGCCTTGTAAACGAAAAATGTTTATTTCAGACTCTAATAACGTAGAAATCGTGTTTCAAGTTGAAATACGCCTTGGGACCATATCTCACCTAAAGTAAATGGTAGAATCAAACTTTAACCAAACGTAATGTTTGTACCTAGGGTAAAGTTAAAAAGTTTAAACAATTTGAAAATATCACTATTTTTAGGCGAGTAAACGAAAAATATTCGTCTCAGACTCTAAAACCGCAGAAATCGTGTTTCAAGTTGAAATACGCCTTGGTACCATATCTCACCTAAAGTAAATGGTAGAATCAAACTTTAACCAAACGTAATGTTTGTACCTAGTATAAAGTTAAAAAGTTTAAACAATTTTAAAATATCACTATATTTAGGCGAGTAAACGAAAAATGTTCATTTCAGACTCTAAAAACGTAGAAATCGTGTTTCAAGTTGAAATACGCCTTGTAAACGAAAAATGTTTATTTCAGACTCTAATAACGTAGAAATCGTGTTTCAAGTTGAAATACGCCTTGGGACCATATCTCACCTAAAGTAAATGGTAGAATCAAACTTTAACCAAACGTAATGTTTGTACCTAGGGTAAAGTTAAAAAGTTTAAACAATTTGAAAATATCACTATATTTAGGCGAGTAAACGAAAAATGTTCGTCTGACTCTAAAACCGCAGAAATCGTGTTTCAAGTTGAAATACGCCTTGGGACCATATCTCACCTAAAGTAAATGGTAGAATCAAACTTTAACCAAACGTAATGTTTGTACCTAGGGTAAAGTTAAAAAGTTTAAACAATTTGAAAATATCACTATATTTAGGCGAGTAAACGAAAAATGTTCGTCTGACTCTAAAACCGCAGAAATCGTGTTTCAAGTTGAAATACGCCTTGGGACCATATCTCACCTAAAGTAAATGGTAGAATCAAACTTTAACCAAACGTAATGTTTGTACCTAGGGTAAAGTTAAAAAGTTTAAACAATTTTAAAATATCACTATATTTAGGCGAGTAAACGAAAAATGTTCGTTTCAGACTCTAAAAACGTAGAAATCGTGTTTCAAGTTGAAATACGCCTTGTAAACGAAAAATGTTTATTTCAGACTCTAATAACGTAGAAATCGTGTTTCAAGTTGAAATACGCCTTGGGACCATATCTCACCTAAAGTAAATGGTAGAATCAAACTTTAACCAAACGTAATGTTTGTACCTAGTATAAAGTTAAAAAGTTTAAACAATTTTAAAATATCACTATATTTAGGCGAGTAAACGAAAAATGTTCATTTCAGACTCTAAAAACGTAGAAATCGTGTTTCAAGTTGAAATACGCCTTGTAAACGAAAAATGTTTATTTCAGACTCTAATAACGTAGAAATCGTGTTTCAAGTTGAAATACGCCTTGGGACCATATCTCACCTAAAGTAAATGGTAGAATCAAACTTTAACCAAACGTAATGTTTGTACCTAGGGTAAAGTTAAAAAGTTTAAACAATTTGAAAATATCACTATATTTAGGCGAGTAAACGAAAAATGTTCGTTTCAGACTCTAAAAACGTAGAAATCGTGTTTCAAGTTGAAATACGCCTTGTAAACGAAAAATGTTTATTTCAGACTCTAATAACGTAGAAATCGTGTTTCAAGTTGAAATACGCCTTGGGACCATATCTCACCTAAAGTAAATGGTAGAATCAAACTTTAACCAAACGTAATGTTTGTACCTAGTATAAAGTTAAAAAGTTTAAACAATTTTAAAATATCACTATATTTAGGCGAGTAAACGAAAAATGTTCATTTCAGACTCTAAAAACGTAGAAATCGTGTTTCAAGTTGAAATACGCCTTGTAAACGAAAAATGTTTATTTCAGACTCTAATAACGTAGAAATCGTGTTTCAAGTTGAAATACGCCTTGGGACCATATCTCACCTAAAGTAAATGGTAGAATCAAACTTTAACCAAACGTAATGTTTGTACCTAGGGTAAAGTTAAAAAGTTTAAACAATTTGAAAATATCACTATTTTTAGGCGAGTAAACGAAAAATATTCGTCTCAGACTCTAAAACCGCAGAAATCGTGTTTCAAGTTGAAATACGCCTTGGTACCATATCTCACCTAAAGTAAATGGTAGAATCAAACTTTAACCAAACGTAATGTTTGTACCTAGTATAAAGTTAAAAAGTTTAAACAATTTTAAAATATCACTATATTTAGGCGAGTAAACGAAAAATGTTCATTTCAGACTCTAAAAACGTAGAAATCGTGTTTCAAGTTGAAATACGCCTTGTAAACGAAAAATGTTTATTTCAGACTCTAAAACCGCAGAAATCGTATTTCAAGTTGAAATACGCCTTGGTACCATATCTCACCTAAAGTAAATGGTAGAATCAAACTTTAACCAAACGTAATGTTTGTACCTAGTATAAAGTTAAAAAGTTTAAACAATTTTAAAATATCACTATATTTAGGCGAGTAAACGAAAAATGTTCATTTCAGACTCTAAAAACGTAGAAATCGTGTTTCAAGTTGAAATACGCCTTGGTACCATATCTCACCTAAAGTAAATGGTAGAATCAAACTTTAACCAAACGTAATGTTTGTACCTAGGGTAAAGTTAAAAAGTTTAAACAATTTGAAAATATCACTATATTTAGGCGAGTAAACGAAAAATGTTCATTTCAGACTCTAAAAACGTAGAAATCGTGTTTCAAGTTGAAATACGCCTTGTAAACGAAAAATGTTTATTTCAGACTCTAATAACGTAGAAATCGTGTTTCAAGTTGAAATACGCCTTGGGACCATATCTCACCTAAAGTAAATGGTAGAATCAAACTTTAACCAAACGTAATGTTTGTACCTAGTATAAAGTTAAAAAGTTTAAACAATTTGAAAATATCACTATATTTAGGCGAGTAAACGAAAAATGTTCATTTCAGACTCTAAAAACGTAGAAATCGTGTTTCAAGTTGAAATACGCCTTGTAAACGAAAAATGTTTATTTCAGACTCTAATAACGTAGAAATCGTGTTTCAAGTTGAAATACGCCTTGGGACCATATCTCACCTAAAGTAAATGGTAGAATCAAACTTTAACCAAACGTAATGTTTGTACCTAGGGTAAAGTTAAAAAGTTTAAACAATTTGAAAATATCACTATTTTTAGGCGAGTAAACGAAAAATATTCGTCTCAGACTCTAAAACCGCAGAAATCGTGTTTCAAGTTGAAATACGCCTTGGTACCATATCTCACCTAAAGTAAATGGTAGAATCAAACTTTAACCAAACGTAATGTTTGTACCTAGTATAAAGTTAAAAAGTTTAAACAATTTTAAAATATCACTATATTTAGGCGAGTAAACGAAAAATGTTCATTTCAGACTCTAAAAACGTAGAAATCGTGTTTCAAGTTGAAATACGCCTTGTAAACGAAAAATGTTTATTTCAGACTCTAATAACGTAGAAATCGTGTTTCAAGTTGAAATACGCCTTGGGACCATATCTCACCTAAAGTAAATGGTAGAATCAAACTTTAACCAAACGTAATGTTTGTACCTAGGGTAAAGTTAAAAAGTTTAAACAATTTGAAAATATCACTATATTTAGGCGAGTAAACGAAAAATGTTCGTCTGACTCTAAAACCGCAGAAATCGTGTTTCAAGTTGAAATACGCCTTGGGACCATATCTCACCTAAAGTAAATGGTAGAATCAAACTTTAACCAAACGTAATGTTTGTACCTAGGGTAAAGTTAAAAAGTTTAAACAATTTGAAAATATCACTATATTTAGGCGAGTAAACGAAAAATGTTCGTCTGACTCTAAAACCGCAGAAATCGTGTTTCAAGTTGAAATACGCCTTGGGACCATATCTCACCTAAAGTAAATGGTAGAATCAAACTTTAACCAAACGTAATGTTTGTACCTAGGGTAAAGTTAAAAAGTTTAAACAATTTTAAAATATCACTATATTTAGGCGAGTAAACGAAAAATGTTCGTTTCAGACTCTAAAAACGTAGAAATCGTGTTTCAAGTTGAAATATGCCTTGTAAACGAAAAATGTTTATTTCAGACTCTAATAACGTAGAAATCGTGTTTCAAGTTGAAATACGCCTTGGGACCATATCTCACCTAAAGTAAATGGTAGAATCAAACTTTAACCAAACGTAATGTTTGTACCTAGTATAAAGTTAAAAAGTTTAAACAATTTTAAAATATCACTATATTTAGGCGAGTAAACGAAAAATGTTCATTTCAGACTCTAAAAACGTAGAAATCGTGTTTCAAGTTGAAATACGCCTTGTAAACGAAAAATGTTTATTTCAGACTCTAATAACGTAGAAATCGTGTTTCAAGTTGAAATACGCCTTGGGACCATATCTCACCTAAAGTAAATGGTAGAATCAAACTTTAACCAAACGTAATGTTTGTACCTAGGGTAAAGTTAAAAAGTTTAAACAATTTGAAAATATCACTATATTTAGGCGAGTAAACGAAAAATGTTCGTTTCAGACTCTAAAAACGTAGAAATCGTGTTTCAAGTTGAAATACGCCTTGTAAACGAAAAATGTTTATTTCAGACTCTAATAACGTAGAAATCGTGTTTCAAGTTGAAATACGCCTTGGGACCATATCTCACCTAAAGTAAATGGTAGAATCAAACTTTAACCAAACGTAATGTTTGTACCTAGTATAAAGTTAAAAAGTTTAAACAATTTTAAAATATCACTATATTTAGGCGAGTAAACGAAAAATGTTCATTTCAGACTCTAAAAACGTAGAAATCGTGTTTCAAGTTGAAATACGCCTTGTAAACGAAAAATGTTTATTTCAGACTCTAATAACGTAGAAATCGTGTTTCAAGTTGAAATACGCCTTGGGACCATATCTCACCTAAAGTAAATGGTAGAATCAAACTTTAACCAAACGTAATGTTTGTACCTAGGGTAAAGTTAAAAAGTTTAAACAATTTGAAAATATCACTATTTTTAGGCGAGTAAACGAAAAATATTCGTCTCAGACTCTAAAACCGCAGAAATCGTGTTTCAAGTTGAAATACGCCTTGGTACCATATCTCACCTAAAGTAAATGGTAGAATCAAACTTTAACCAAACGTAATGTTTGTACCTAGTATAAAGTTAAAAAGTTTAAACAATTTTAAAATATCACTATATTTAGGCGAGTAAACGAAAAATGTTCATTTCAGACTCTAAAAACGTAGAAATCGTGTTTCAAGTTGAAATACGCCTTGTAAACGAAAAATGTTTATTTCAGACTCTAAAACCGCAGAAATCGTATTTCAAGTTGAAATACGCCTTGGTACCATATCTCACCTAAAGTAAATGGTAGAATCAAACTTTAACCAAACGTAATGTTTGTACCTAGTATAAAGTTAAAAAGTTTAAACAATTTTAAAATATCACTATATTTAGGCGAGTAAACGAAAAATGTTCATTTCAGACTCTAAAAACGTAGAAATCGTGTTTCAAGTTGAAATACGCCTTGTAAACGAGAAATGTTTATTTCAGACTCTAATAACGTAGAAATCGTGTTTCAAGTTGAAATACGCCTTGGGACCATATCTCACCTAAAGTAAATGGTAGAATCAAACTTTAACCTAACGTAATGTTTGTACCTAGGGTAAAGTTAAAAAGTTTAAACAATTTGAAAATATCACTATATTTAGGCGAGTAAACGAAAAATGTTCATTTCAGACTCTAAAAACGTAGAAATCGTGTTTCAAGTTGAAATACGCCTTGTAAACGAAAAATGTTTATTTCAGACTCTAATAACGTAGAAATCGTGTTTCAAGTTGAAATACGCCTTGGGACCATATCTCACCTAAAGTAAATGGTAGAATCAAACTTTAACCAAACGTAATGTTTGTACCTAGTATAAAGTTAAAAAGTTTAAACAATTTGAAAATATCACTATATTTAGGCGAGTAAACGAAAAATGTTCGTCTCAGACTCTAAAACCGCAGAAATCGTATTTCAAGTTGAAATACGCCTTGGTACCATATCTCACCTAAAGTAAATGGTAGAATCAAACTTTAACCAAACGTAATGTTTGTACCTAGTATAAAGTTAAAAAGTTTAAACAATTTTAAAATATCACTATATTTAGGCGAGTAAACGAAAAATGTTCATTTCAGACTCTAAAAACGTAGAAATCGTGTTTCAAGTTGAAATACGCCTTGTAAACGAAAAATGTTTATTTCAGACTCTAATAACGTAGAAATCGTGTTTCAAGTTGAAATACGCCTTGGGACCATATCTCACCTAAAGTAAATGGTAGAATCAAACTTTAACCAAACGTAATGTTTGTACCTAGGGTAAAGTTAAAAAGTTTAAACAATTTGAAAATATCACTATTTTTAGGCGAGTAAACGAAAAATATTCGTCTCAGACTCTAAAACCGCAGAAATCGTGTTTCAAGTTGAAATACGCCTTGGTACCATATCTCACCTAAAGTAAATGGTAGAATCAAACTTTAACCAAACGTAATGTTTGTACCTAGTATAAAGTTAAAAAGTTTAAACAATTTTAAAATATCACTATATTTAGGCGAGTAAACGAAAAATGTTCATTTCAGACTCTAAAAACGTAGAAATCGTGTTTCAAGTTGAAATACGCCTTGGGACCATATCTCACCTAAAGTAAATGGTAGAATCAAACTTTAACCAAACGTAATGTTTGTACCTAGGGTAAAGTTAAAAAGTTTAAACAATTTTAAAATATCACTATATTTAGGCGAGTAAACGAAAAATGTTCGTTTCAGACTCTAAAAACGTAGAAATCGTGTTTCAAGTTGAAATACGCCTTGTAAACGAAAAATGTTTATTTCAGACTCTAATAACGTAGAAATCGTGTTTCAAGTTGAAATACGCCTTGGGACCATATCTCACCTAAAGTAAATGGTAGAATCAAACTTTAACCAAACGTAATGTTTGTACCTAGGGTAAAGTTAAAAAGTTTAAACAATTTGAAAATATCACTATTTTTAGGCGAGTAAACGAAAAATATTCGTCTCAGACTCTAAAACCGCAGAAATCGTGTTTCAAGTTGAAATACGCCTTGGTACCATATCTCACCTAAAGTAAATGGTAGAATCAAACTTTAACCAAACGTAATGTTTGTACCTAGTATAAAGTTAAAAAGTTTAAACAATTTTAAAATATCACTATATTTAGGCGAGTAAACGAAAAATGTTCATTTCAGACTCTAAAAACGTAGAAATCGTGTTTCAAGTTGAAATACGCCTTGTAAACGAAAAATGTTTATTTCAGACTCTAAAACCGCAGAAATCGTATTTCAAGTTGAAATACGCCTTGGTACCATATCTCACCTAAAGTAAATGGTAGAATCAAACTTTAACCAAACGTAATGTTTGTACCTAGTATAAAGTTAAAAAGTTTAAACAATTTTAAAATATCACTATATTTAGGCGAGTAAACGAAAAATGTTCATTTCAGACTCTAAAAACGTAGAAATCGTGTTTCAAGTTGAAATACGCCTTGTAAACGAGAAATGTTTATTTCAGACTCTAATAACGTAGAAATCGTGTTTCAAGTTGAAATACGCCTTGGGACCATATCTCACCTAAAGTAAATGGTAGAATCAAACTTTAACCAAACGTAATGTTTGTACCTAGGGTAAAGTTAAAAAGTTTAAACAATTTGAAAATATCACTATATTTAGGCGAGTAAACGAAAAATGTTCATTTCAGACTCTAAAAACGTAGAAATCGTGTTTCAAGTTGAAATACGCCTTGTAAACGAAAAATGTTTATTTCAGACTCTAATAACGTAGAAATCGTGTTTCAAGTTGAAATACGCCTTGGGACCATATCTCACCTAAAGTAAATGGTAGAATCAAACTTTAACCAAACGTAATGTTTGTACCTAGTATAAAGTTAAAAAGTTTAAACAATTTGAAAATATCACTATATTTAGGCGAGTAAACGAAAAATGTTCGTCTCAGACTCTAAAACCGCAGAAATCGTATTTCAAGTTGAAATACGCCTTGGTACCATATCTCACCTAAAGTAAATGGTAGAATCAATTTTTAACCAAACGTAATGTTTGTACCTAGTATAAAGTTAAAAAGTTTAAACAATTTTAAAATATCACTATATTTAGGCGAGTAAACGAAAAATGTTCATTTCAGACTCTAAAAACGTAGAAATCGTGTTTCAAGTTGAAATACGCCTTGTAAACGAAAAATGTTTATTTCAGACTCTAATAACGTAGAAATCGTGTTTCAAGTTGAAATACGCCTTGGGACCATATCTCACCTAAAGTAAATGGTAGAATCAAACTTTAACCAAACGTAATGTTTGTACCTAGGGTAAAGTTAAAAAGTTTAAACAATTTGAAAATATCACTATTTTTAGGCGAGTAAACGAAAAATATTCGTCTCAGACTCTAAAACCGCAGAAATCGTGTTTCAAGTTGAAATACGCCTTGGTACCATATCTCACCTAAAGTAAATGGTAGAATCAAACTTTAACCAAACGTAATGTTTGTACCTAGTATAAAGTTAAAAAGTTTAAACAATTTTAAAATATCACTATATTTAGGCGAGTAAACGAAAAATGTTCATTTCAGACTCTAAAAACGTAGAAATCGTGTTTCAAGTTGAAATACGCCTTGGGACCATATCTCACCTAAAGTAAATGGTAGAATCAAACTTTAACCAAACGTAATGTTTGTACCTAGGGTAAAGTTAAAAAGTTTAAACAATTTTAAAATATCACTATATTTAGGCGAGTAAACGAAAAATGTTCGTTTCAGACTCTAAAAACGTAGAAATCGTGTTTCAAGTTGAAATACGCCTTGTAAACGAAAAATGTTTATTTCAGACTCTAATAACGTAGAAATCGTGTTTCAAGTTGAAATACGCCTTGGGACCATATCTCACCTAAAGTAAATGGTAGAATCAAACTTTAACCAAACGTAATGTTTGTACCTAGTATAAAGTTAAAAAGTTTAAACAATTTTAAAATATCACTATATTTAGGCGAGTAAACGAAAAATGTTCATTTCAGACTCTAAAAACGTAGAAATCGTGTTTCAAGTTGAAATACGCCTTGTAAACGAAAAATTTTTATTTCAGACTCTAATAACGTAGAAATCGTGTTTCAAGTTGAAATACGCCTTGGGACCATATCTCACCTAAAGTAAATGGTAGAATCAAACTTTAACCAAACGTAATGTTTGTACCTAGGGTAAAGTTAAAAAGTTTAAACAATTTGAAAATATCACTATATTTAGGCGAGTAAACGAAAAATGTTCGTCTCAGACTCTAAAACCGCAGAAATCGTATTTCAAGTTGAAATACGCCTTGGTACCATATCTCACCTAAAGTAAATGGTAGAATCAAACTTTAACCAAACGTAATGTTTGTACCTAGGGTAAAGTTAAAAAGTTTAAACAATTTTAAAATATCACTATATTTAGGCGAGTAAACGAAAAATGTTCATTTCAGACTCTAAAAACGTAGAAATCGTGTTTCAAGTTGAAATACGCCTTGTAAACGAAAAATGTTTATTTCAGACTCTAATAACGTAGAAATCGTGTTTCAAGTTGAAATACGCCTTGGGACCATATCTCACCTAAAGTAAATGGTAGAATCAAACTTTAACCAAACGTAATGTTTGTACCTAGGGTAAAGTTAAAAAGTTTAAACAATTTGAAAATATCACTATATTTAGGCGAGTAAACGAAAAATGTTCGTCTCAGACTCTAAAACCGCAGAAATCGTATTTCAAGTTGAAATACGCCTTGGTACCATATCTCACCTAAAGTAAATGGTAGAATCAAACTTTAACCAAACGTAATGTTTGTACCTAGGGTAAAGTTAAAAAGTTTAAACAATTTGAAAATATCACTATTTTTAGGCGAGTAAACGAAAAATGTTCGTCTCAGACTCTAAAACCGCAGAAATCGTATTTCAAGTTGAAATACGCCTTGGTACCATATCTCACCTAAAGTAAATGGTAGAATCAAACTTTAACCAAACGTAATGTTTGTACCTAGTATAAAGTTAAAAAGTTTAAACAATTTTAAAATATCACTATATTTAGGCGAGTAAACGAAAAATGTTCGTCTCAGACTCTAAAACCGCAGAAATCGTATTTCAAGTTGAAATACGCCTTGGTACCATATCTCACCTAAAGTAAATGGTAGAATCAAACTTTAACCAAACGTAATGTTTGTACCTAGGGTAAAGTTAAAAAGTTTAAACAATTTGAAAATATCACTATTTTTAGGCGAGTAAACGAAAAATGTTCGTCTCAGACTCTAAAACCGCAGAAATCGTATTTCAAGTTGAAATACGCCTTGGTACCATATCTCACCTAAAGTAAATGGTAGAATCAAACTTTAACCAAACGTAATGTTTGTACCTAGTATAAAGTTAAAAAGTTTAAACAATTTTAAAATATCACTATATTTAGGCGAGTAAACGAAAAATGTTCGTCTCAGACTCTAAAACCGCAGAAATCGTATTTCAAGTTGAAATACGCCTTGGTACCATATCTCACCTAAAGTAAATGGTAGAATCAAACTTTAACCAAACGTAATGTTTGTACCTAGGGTAAAGTTAAAAAGTTTAAACAATTTTAAAATATCACTATATTTAGGCGAGTAAACGAAAAATGTTCATTTCAGACTCTAAAAACGTAGAAATCGTGTTTCAAGTTGAAATACGCCTTGTAAACGAAAAATGTTTATTTCAGACTCTAATAACGTAGAAATCGTGTTTCAAGTTGAAATACGCCTTGGGACCATATCTCACCTAAAGTAAATGGTAGAATCAAACTTTAACCAAACGTAATGTTTGTACCTAGGGTAAAGTTAAAAAGTTTAAACAATTTGAAAATATCACTATATTTAGGCGAGTAAACGAAAAATGTTCGTCTCAGACTCTAAAACCGCAGAAATCGTATTTCAAGTTGAAATACGCCTTGGTACCATATCTCACCTAAAGTAAATGGTAGAATCAAACTTTAACCAAACGTAATGTTTGTACCTAGTATAAAGTTAAAAAGTTTAAACAATTTTAAAATATCACTATATTTAGGCGAGTAAACGAAAAATGTTCATTTCAGACTCTAAAAACGTAGAAATCGTGTTTCAAGTTGAAATACGCCTTGTAAACGAAAAATGTTTATTTCAGACTCTAATAACGTAGAAATCGTGTTTCAAGTTGATATACGCCTTGGGACCATATCTCACCTAAAGTAAATGGTAGAATCAAACTTTAACCAAACGTAATGTTTGTACCTAGGGTAAAGTTAAAAAGTTTAAACAATTTGAAAATATCACTATTTTTAGGCGAGTAAACGAAAAATATTCGTCTCAGACTCTAAAACCGCAGAAATCGTGTTTCAAGTTGAAATACGCCTTGGTACCATATCTCACCTAAAGTAAATGGTAGAATCAAACTTTAACCAAACGTAATGTTTGTACCTAGTATAAAGTTAAAAAGTTTAAACAATTTTAAAATATCACTATATTTAGGCGAGTAAACGAAAAATGTTCATTTCAGACTCTAAAAACGTAGAAATCGTGTTTCAAGTTGAAATACGCCTTGTAAACGAAAAATGTTTATTTCAGACTCTAATAACGTAGAAATCGTGTTTCAAGTTGAAATACGCCTTGGGACCATATCTCACCTAAAGTAAATGGTAGAATCAAACTTTAACCAAACGTAATGTTTGTACCTAGGGTAAAGTTAAAAAGTTTAAACAATTTGAAAATATCACTATATTTAGGCGAGTAAACGAAAAATGTTCGTTTCAGACTCTAAAAACGTAGAAATCGTGTTTCAAGTTGAAATACGCCTTGTAAACGAAAAATGTTTATTTCAGACTCTAATAACGTAGAAATCGTGTTTCAAGTTGAAATACGCCTTGGGACCATATCTCACCTAAAGTAAATGGTAGAATCAAACTTTAACCAAACGTAATGTTTGTACCTAGTATAAAGTTAAAAAGTTTAAACAATTTTAAAATATCACTATATTTAGGCGAGTAAACGAAAAATGTTCATTTCAGACTCTAAAAACGTAGAAATCGTGTTTCAAGTTGAAATACGCCTTGTAAACGAAAAATGTTTATTTCAGACTCTAATAACGTAGAAATCGTGTTTCAAGTTGAAATACGCCTTGGGACCATATCTCACCTAAAGTAAATGGTAGAATCAAACTTTAACCAAACGTAATGTTTGTACCTAGGGTAAAGTTAAAAAGTTTAAACAATTTGAAAATATCACTATTTTTAGGCGAGTAAACGAAAAATATTCGTCTCAGACTCTAAAACCGCAGAAATCGTGTTTCAAGTTGAAATACGCCTTGGTACCATATCTCACCTAAAGTAAATGGTAGAATCAAACTTTAACCAAACGTAATGTTTGTACCTAGTATAAAGTTAAAAAGTTTAAACAATTTTAAAATATCACTATATTTAGGCGAGTAAACGAAAAATGTTCATTTCAGACTCTAAAATCGTAGAAATCGTGTTTCAAGTTGAAATACGCCTTGTAAACGAAAAATGTTTATTTCAGACTCTATTAAAGTAGAAATCGTGTTTCAAGTTGAAATACGCCTTGGGACCATATCTCACCTAAAGTAAATGGTAGAATCAAACTTTAACCAAACGTAATGTTTGTACCTAGGGTAAAGTTAAAAAGTTTAAACAATTTGAAAATATCACTATATTTAGGCGAGTAAACGAAAAATGTTCATTTCAGACTCTAAAAACGTAGAAATCGTGTTTCAAGTTGAAATACGCCTTGTAAACGAAAAATGTTTATTTCAGACTCTAATAACGTAGAAATCGTGTTTCAAGTTGAAATACGCCTTGGGACCATATCTCACCTAAAGTAAATGGTAGAATCAAACTTTAACCAAACGTAATGTTTGTACCTAGGGTAAAGTTAAAAAGTTTAAACAATTTGAAAATATCACTATATTTAGGCGAGTAAACGAAAAATGTTCGTCTCAGACTCTAAAACCGCAGAAATCGTATTTCAAGTTGAAATACGCCTTGGTACCATATCTCACCTAAAGTAAATGGTAGAATCAAACTTTAACCAAACGTAATGTTTGTACCTAGTATAAAGTTAAAAAGTTTAAACAATTTTAAAATATCACTATATTTAGGCGAGTAAACGAAAAATGTTCATTTCAGACTCTAAAAACGTAGAAATCGTGTTTCAAGTTGAAATACGCCTTGTAAACGAAAAATGTTTATTTCAGACTCTAATAACGTAGAAATCGTGTTTCAAGTTGAAATACGCCTTGGGACCATATCTCACCTAAAGTAAATGGTAGAATCAAACTTTAACCAAACGTAATGTTTGTACCTAGGGTAAAGTTAAAAAGTTTAAACAATTTGAAAATATCACTATTTTTAGGCGAGTAAACGAAAAATATTCGTCTCAGACTCTAAAACCGCAGAAATCGTGTTTCAAGTTGAAATACGCCTTGGTACCATATCTCACCTAAAGTAAATGGTAGAATCAAACTTTAACCAAACGTAATGTTTGTACCTAGTATAAAGTTAAAAAGTTTAAACAATTTTAAAATATCACTATATTTAGGCGAGTAAACGAAAAATGTTTATTTCAGACTCTAATAACGTAGAAATCGTGTTTCAAGTTGAAATACGCCTTGGGACCATATCTCACCTAAAGTAAATGGTAGAATCAAACTTTAACCAAACGTAATGTTTGTACCTAGGGTAAAGTTAAAAAGTTTAAACAATTTGAAAATATCACTATATTTAGGCGAGTAAACGAAAAATGTTCGTCTCAGACTCTAAAACCGCAGAAATCGTGTTTCAAGTTGAAATACGCCTTGGGACCATATGTCACCTAAAGTAAATGGTAGAATCAAACTTTAACCAAACGTAATGTTTGTACCTAGGGTAAAGTTAAAAAGTTTAAACAATTTGAAAATATCACTATATTTAGGCGAGTAAACGAAAAATGTTCGTTTCAGACTCTAAAAACGTAGAAATCGTGTTTCAAGTTGAAATACGCCTTGTAAACGAAAAATGTTTATTTCAGACTCTAATAACGTAGAAATCGTGTTTCAAGTTGAAATACGCCTTGGGACCATATCTCACCTAAAGTAAATGGTAGAATCAAACTTTAACCAAACGTAATGTTTGTACCTAGTATAAAGTTAAAAAGTTTAAACAATTTTAAAATATCACTATATTTAGGCGAGTAAACGAAAAATGTTCATTTCAGACTCTAAAAACGTAGAAATCGTGTTTCAAGTTGAAATACGCCTTGTAAACGAAAAATGTTTATTTCAGACTCTAATAACGTAGAAATCGTGTTTCAAGTTGAAATACGCCTTGGGACCATATCTCACCTAAAGTAAATGGTAGAATCAAACTTTAACCAAACGTAATGTTTGTACCTAGTATAAAGTTAAAAAGTTTAAACAATTTGAAAATATCACTATATTTAGGCGAGTAAACGAAAAATGTTCATTTCAGACTCTAAAAACGTAGAAATCGTGTTTCAAGTTGAAATACGCCTTGTAAACGAAAAATGTTTATTTCAGACTCTAATAACGTAGAAATCGTGTTTCAAGTTGAAATACGCCTTGGGACCATATCTCACCTAAAGTAAATGGTAGAATCAAACTTTAACCAAACGTAATGTTTGTACCTAGGGTAAAGTTAAAAAGTTTAAACAATTTGAAAATATCACTATTTTTAGGCGAGTAAACGAAAAATATTCGTCTCAGACTCTAAAACCGCAGAAATCGTGTTTCAAGTTGAAATACGCCTTGGTACCATATCTCACCTAAAGTAAATGGTAGAATCAAACTTTAACCAAACGTAATGTTTGTACCTAGTATAAAGTTAAAAAGTTTAAACAATTTTAAAATATCACTATATTTAGGCGAGTAAACGAAAAATGTTCATTTCAGACTCTAAAAACGTAGAAATCGTGTTTCAAGTTGAAATACGCCTTGTAAACGAAAAATGTTTATTTCAGACTCTAAAACCGCAGAAATCGTATTTCAAGTTGAAATACGCCTTGGTACCATATCTCACCTAAAGTAAATGGTAGAATCAAACTTTAACCAAACGTAATGTTTGTACCTAGTATAAAGTTAAAAAGTTTAAACAATTTTAAAATATCACTATATTTAGGCGAGTAAACGAAAAATGTTCATTTCAGACTCTAAAAACGTAGAAATCGTGTTTCAAGTTGAAATACGCCTTGTAAACGAAAAACGTTTATTTCAGACTCTAATAACGTAGAAATCGTGTTTCAAGTTGAAATACGCCTTGGGACCATATCTCACCTAAAGTAAATGGTAGAATCAAACTTTAACCAAACGTAATGTTTGTACCTAGGGTAAAGTTAAAAAGTTTAAACAATTTGAAAATATCACTATATTTAGGCGAGTAAACGAAAAATGTTCATTTCAGACTCTAAAAACGTAGAAATCGTGTTTCAAGTTGAAATACGCCTTGTAAACGAAAAATGTTTATTTCAGACTCTAATAACGTAGAAATCGTGTTTCAAGTTGAAATACGCCTTGGGACCATATCTCACCTAAAGTAAATGGTAGAATCAAACTTTAACCAAACGTAATGTTTGTACCTAGGGTAAAGTTAAAAAGTTTAAACAATTTGAAAATATCACTATATTTAGGCGAGTAAACGAAAAATGTTCGTCTCAGACTCTAAAACCGCAGAAATCGTATTTCAAGTTGAAATACGCCTTGGTACCATATCTCACCTAAAGTAAATGGTAGAATCAAACTTTAACCAAACGTAATGTTTGTACCTAGTATAAAGTTAAAAAGTTTAAACAATTTTAAAATATCACTATATTTAGGCGAGTAAACGAAAAATGTTCATTTCAGACTCTAAAAACGTAGAAATCGTGTTTCAAGTTGAAATACGCCTTGTAAACGAAAAATGTTTATTTCAGACTCTAATAACGTAGAAATCGTGTTTCAAGTTGAAATACGCCTTGGGACCATATCTCACCTAAAGTAAATGGTAGAATCAAACTTTAACCAAACGTAATGTTTGTACCTAGGGTAAAGTTAAAAAGTTTAAACAATTTGAAAATATCACTATTTTTAGGCGAGTAAACGAAAAATATTCGTCTCAGACTCTAAAACCGCAGAAATCGTGTTTCAAGTTGAAATACGCCTTGGTACCATATCTCACCTAAAGTAAATGGTAGAATCAAACTTTAACCAAACGTAATGTTTGTACCTAGTATAAAGTTAAAAAGTTTAAACAATTTTAAAATATCACTATATTTAGGCGAGTAAACGAAAAATGTTTATTTCAGACTCTAATAACGTAGAAATCGTGTTTCAAGTTGAAATACGCCTTGGGACCATATCTCACCTAAAGTAAATGGTAGAATCAAACTTTAACCAAACGTAATGTTTGTACCTAGGGTAAAGTTAAAAAGTTTAAACAATTTGAAAATATCACTATATTTAGGCGAGTAAACGAAAAATGTTCGTCTCAGACTCTAAAACCGCAGAAATCGTGTTTCAAGTTGAAATACGCCTTGGGACCATATGTCACCTAAAGTAAATGGTAGAATCAAACTTTAACCAAACGTAATGTTTGTACCTAGGGTAAAGTTAAAAAGTTTAAACAATTTGAAAATATCACTATATTTAGGCGAGTAAACGAAAAATGTTCGTTTCAGACTCTAAAAACGTAGAAATCGTGTTTCAAGTTGAAATACGCCTTGTAAACGAAAAATGTTTATTTCAGACTCTAATAACGTAGAAATCGTGTTTCAAGTTGAAATACGCCTTGGGACCATATCTCACCTAAAGTAAATGGTAGAATCAAACTTTAACCAAACGTAATGTTTGTACCTAGTATAAAGTTAAAAAGTTTAAACAATTTTAAAATATCACTATATTTAGGCGAGTAAACGAAAAATGTTCATTTCAGACTCTAAAAACGTAGAAATCGTGTTTCAAGTTGAAATACGCCTTGTAAACGAAAAATGTTTATTTCAGACTCTAATAACGTAGAAATCGTGTTTCAAGTTGAAATACGCCTTGGGACCATATCTCACCTAAAGTAAATGGTAGAATCAAACTTTAACCTAACGTAATGTTTGTACCTAGGGTAAAGTTAAAAAGTTTAAACAATTTGAAAATATCACTATTTTTAGGCGAGTAAACGAAAAATATTCGTCTCAGACTCTAAAACCGCAGAAATCGTATTTCAAGTTGAAATACGCCTTGGTACCATATCTCACCTAAAGTAAATGGTAGAATCAAACTTTAACCAAACGTAATGTTTGTACCTAGTATAAAGTTAAAAAGTTTAAACAATTTTAAAATATCACTATATTTAGGCGAGTAAACGAAAAATGTTCATTTCAGACTCTAAAAACGTAGAAATCGTGTTTCAAGTTGAAATACGCCTTGTAAACGAAAAATGTTTATTTCAGACTCTAATAACGTAGAAATCGTGTTTCAAGTTGAAATACGCCTTGGGACCATATCTCACCTAAAGTAAATGGTAGAATCAAACTTTAACCAAACGTAATGTTTGTACCTAGGGTAAAGTTAAAAAGTTTAAACAATTTGAAAATATCACTATTTTTAGGCGAGTAAACGAAAAATATTCGTCTCAGACTCTAAAACCGCAGAAATCGTGTTTCAAGTTGAAATACGCCTTGGTACCATATCTCACCTAAAGTAAATGGTAGAATCAAACTTTAACCAAACGTAATGTTTGTACCTAGTATAAAGTTAAAAAGTTTAAACAATTTTAAAATATCACTATATTTAGGCGAGTAAACGAAAAATGTTCATTTCAGACTCTAAAAACGTAGAAATCGTGTTTCAAGTTGAAATACGCCTTGGGACCATATCTCACCTAAAGTAAATGGTAGAATCAAACTTTAACCAAACGTAATGTTTGTACCTAGGGTAAAGTTAAAAAGTTTAAACAATTTTAAAATATCACTATATTTAGGCGAGTAAACGAAAAATGTTCGTTTCAGACTCTAAAAACGTAGAAATCGTGTTTCAAGTTGAAATACGCCTTGTAAACGAAAAATGTTTATTTCAGACTCTAATAACGTAGAAATCGTGTTTCAAGTTGAAATACGCCTTGGGACCATATCTCACCTAAAGTAAATGGTAGAATCAAACTTTAACCAAACGTAATGTTTGTACCTAGTATAAAGTTAAAAAGTTTAAACAATTTTAAAATATCACTATATTTAGGCGAGTAAACGAAAAATGTTCATTTCAGACTCTAAAAACGTAGAAATCGTGTTTCAAGTTGAAATACGCCTTGTAAACGAAAAATGTTTATTTCAGACTCTAATAACGTAGAAATCGTGTTTCAAGTTGAAATACGCCTTGGGACCATATCTCACCTAAAGTAAATGGTAGAATCAAACTTTAACCAAACGTAATGTTTGTACCTAGGGTAAAGTTAAAAAGTTTAAACAATTTGAAAATATCACTATATTTAGGCGAGTAAACGAAAAATGTTCGTCTCAGACTCTAAAACCGCAGAAATCGTATTTCAAGTTGAAATACGCCTTGGTACCATATCTCACCTAAAGTAAATGGTAGAATCAAACTTTAACCAAACGTAATGTTTGTACCTAGTATAAAGTTAAAAAGTTTAAACAATTTTAAAATATCACTATATTTAGGCGAGTAAACGAAAAATGTTCATTTCAGACTCTAAAAACGTAGAAATCGTGTTTCAAGTTGAAATACGCCTTGTAAACGAAAAATGTTTATTTCAGACTCTAATAACGTAGAAATCGTGTTTCAAGTTGAAATACGCCTTGGGACCATATCTCACCTAAAGTAAATGGTAGAATCAAACTTTAACCAAACGTAATGTTTGTACCTAGGGTAAAGTTAAAAAGTTTAAACAATTTGAAAATATCACTATTTTTAGGCGAGTAAACGAAAAATATTCGTCTCAGACTCTAAAACCGCAGAAATCGTGTTTCAAGTTGAAATACGCCTTGGTACCATATCTCACCTAAAGTAAATGGTAGAATCAAACTTTAACCAAACGTAATGTTTGTACCTAGTATAAAGTTAAAAAGTTTAAACAATTTTAAAATATCACTATATTTAGGCGAGTAAACGAAAAATGTTCGTCTCAGACTCTAAAACCGCAGAAATCGTATTTCAAGTTGAAATACGCCTTGGTACCATATCTCACCTAAAGTAAATGGTAGAATCAAACTTTAACCAAACGTAATGTTTGTATCTAGGGTAAAGTTAAAAAGTTTAAACAATTTTAAAATATCACTATATTTAGGCGAGTAAACGAAAAATGTTCATTTCAGACTCTAAAAACGTAGAAATCGTGTTTCAAGTTGAAATACGCCTTGTAAACGAAAAATGTTTATTTCAGACTCTAATAACGTAGAAATCGTGTTTCAAGTTGAAATACGCCTTGGGACCATATCTCACCTAAAGTAAATGGTAGAATCAAACTTTAACCAAACGTAATGTTTGTACCTAGGGTAAAGTTAAAAAGTTTAAACAATTTGAAAATATCACTATATTTAGGCGAGTAAACGAAAAATGTTCGTCTCAGACTCTAAAACCGCAGAAATCGTATTTCAAGTTGAAATACGCCTTGGTACCATATCTCACCTAAAGTAAATGGTAGAATCAAACTTTAACCAAACGTAATGTTTGTACCTAGTATAAAGTTAAAAAGTTTAAACAATTTTAAAATATCACTATATTTAGGCGAGTAAACGAAAAATGTTCATTTCAGACTCTAAAAACGTAGAAATCGTGTTTCAAGTTGAAATACGCCTTGTAAACGAAAAATGTTTATTTCAGACTCTAATAACGTAGAAATCGTGTTTCAAGTTGAAATACGCCTTGGGACCATATCTCACCTAAAGTAAATGGTAGAATCAAACTTTAACCAAACGTAATGTTTGTACCTAGGGTAAAGTTAAAAAGTTTAAACAATTTGAAAATATCACTATTTTTAGGCGAGTAAACGAAAAATATTCGTCTCAGACTCTAAAACCGCAGAAATCGTGTTTCAAGTTGAAATACGCCTTGGTACCATATCTCACCTAAAGTAAATGGTAGAATCAAACTTTAACCAAACGTAATGTTTGTACCTAGTATAAAGTTAAAAAGTTTAAACAATTTTAAAATATCACTATATTTAGGCGAGTAAACGAAAAATGTTCATTTCAGACTCAAAAACGTAGAAATCGTGTTTCAAGTTGAAATACGCCTTGTAAACGAAAAATGTTTATTTCAGACTCTAATAACGTAGAAATCGTGTTTCAAGTTGAAATACGCCTTGGGACCATATCTCACCTAAAGTAAATGGTAGAATCAAACTTTAACCAAACGTAATGTTTGTACCTAGTATAAAGTTAAAAAGTTTAAACAATTTTAAAATATCACTATATTTAGGCGAGTAAACGAAAAATGTTCATTTCAGACTCTAAAAACGTAGAAATCGTGTTTCAAGTTGAAATACGCCTTGTAAACGAAAAATGTTTATTTCAGACTCTAATAACGTAGAAATCGTGTTTCAAGTTGAAATACGCCTTGGGACCATATCTCACCTAAAGTAAATGGTAGAATCAAACTTTAACCAAACGTAATGTTTGTACCTAGGGTAAAGTTAAAAAGTTTAAACAATTTGAAAATATCACTATATTTAGGCGAGTAAACGAAAAATGTTCGTTTCAGACTCTAAAAACGTAGAAATCGTGTTTCAAGTTGAAATACGCCTTGTAAACGAAAAATGTTTATTTCAGACTCTAATAACGTAGAAATCGTGTTTCAAGTTGAAATACGCCTTGGGACCATATCTCACCTAAAGTAAATGGTAGAATCAAACTTTAACCAAACGTAATGTTTGTACCTAGTATAAAGTTAAAAAGTTTAAACAATTTTAAAATATCACTATATTTAGGCGAGTAAACGAAAAATGTTCATTTCAGACTCTAAAAACGTAGAAATCGTGTTTCAAGTTGAAATACGCCTTGTAAACGAAAAATGTTTATTTCAGACTCTAATAACGTAGAAATCGTGTTTCAAGTTGAAATACGCCTTGGGACCATATCTCACCTAAAGTAAATGGTAGAATCAAACTTTAACCAAACGTAATGTTTGTACCTAGGGTAAAGTTAAAAAGTTTAAACAATTTGAAAATATCACTATTTTTAGGCGAGTAAACGAAAAATATTCGTCTCAGACTCTAAAACCGCAGAAATCGTGTTTCAAGTTGAAATACGCCTTGGTACCATATCTCACCTAAAGTAAATGGTAGAATCAAACTTTAACCAAACGTAATGTTTGTACCTAGTATAAAGTTAAAAAGTTTAAACAATTTTAAAATATCACTATATTTAGGCGAGTAAACGAAAAATGTTCATTTCAGACTCTAAAAACGTAGAAATCGTGTTTCAAGTTGAAATACGCCTTGTAAACGAAAAATGTTTATTTCAGACTCTAAAACCGCAGAAATCGTATTTCAAGTTGAAATACGCCTTGGTACCATATCTCACCTAAAGTAAATGGTAGAATCAAACTTTAACCAAACGTAATGTTTGTACCTAGTATAAAGTTAAAAAGTTTAAACAATTTTAAAATATCACTATATTTAGGCGAGTAAACGAAAAATGTTCATTTCAGACTCTAAAAACGTAGAAATCGTGTTTCAAGTTGAAATACGCCTTGTAAACGAAAAATGTTTATTTCAGACTCTAATAACGTAGAAATCGTGTTTCAAGTTGAAATACGCCTTGGGACCATATCTCACCTAAAGTAAATGGTAGAATCAAACTTTAACCAAACGTAATGTTTGTACCTAGGGTAAAGTTAAAAAGTTTAAACAATTTGAAAATATCACTATATTTAGGCGAGTAAACGAAAAATGTTCGTCTCAGACTCTAAAACCGCAGAAATCGTGTTTCAAGTTGAAATACGCCTTGGGACCATATGTCACCTAAAGTAAATGGTAGAATCAAACTTTAACCAAACGTAATGTTTGTACCTAGGGTAAAGTTAAAAAGTTTAAACAATTTGAAAATATCACTATATTTAGGCGAGTAAACGAAAAATGTTCGTTTCAGACTCTAAAAACGTAGAAATCGTGTTTCAAGTTGAAATACGCCTTGTAAACGA
Source organism: Pterostichus niger (assembly GCA_947425015.1). NCBI lineage: Eukaryota > Metazoa > Arthropoda > Insecta > Coleoptera > Carabidae > Pterostichus > Pterostichus niger. Next base: position 19,613,025 of record OX380336.1, read on the forward strand.
AAAATGTTTATTTCAGACTCTAATAACGTAGAAATCGTGTTTCAAGTTGAAATACGCCTTGGGACCATATCTCACCTAAAGTAAATGGTAGAATCAAACTTTAACCAAACGTAATGTTTGTACCTAGTATAAAGTTAAAAAGTTTAAACAATTTTAAAATATCACTATATTTAGGCGAGTAAACGAAAAATGTTCATTTCAGACTCTAAAAACGTAGAAATCGTGTTTCAAGTTGAAATACGCCTTGTAAACGAAAAATGTTTATTTCAGACTCTAATAACGTAGAAATCGTGTTTCAAGTTGAAATACGCCTTGGGACCATATCTCACCTAAAGTAAATGGTAGAATCAAACTTTAACCAAACGTAATGTTTGTACCTAGTATAAAGTTAAAAAGTTTAAACAATTTTAAAATATCACTATATTTAGGCGAGTAAACGAAAAATGTTCATTTCAGACTCTAAAAACGTAGAAATCGTGTTTCAAGTTGAAATACGCCTTGTAAACGAAAAATGTTTATTTCAGACTCTAATAACGTAGAAATCGTGTTTCAAGTTGAAATACGCCTTGGGACCATATCTCACCTAAAGTAAATGGTAGAATCAAACTTTAACCAAACGTAATGTTTGTACCTAGGGTAAAGTTAAAAAGTTTAAACAATTTGAAAATATCACTATTTTTAGGCGAGTAAACGAAAAATATTCGTCTCAGACTCTAAAACCGCAGAAATCGTGTTTCAAGTTGAAATACGCCTTGGTACCATATCTCACCTAAAGTAAATGGTAGAATCAAACTTTAACCAAACGTAATGTTTGTACCTAGTATAAAGTTAAAAAGTTTAAACAATTTTAAAATATCACTATATTTAGGCGAGTAAACGAAAAATGTTCATTTCAGACTCTAAAAACGTAGAAATCGTGTTTCAAGTTGAAATACGCCTTGTAAACGAAAAATGTTTATTTCAGACTCTAAAACCGCAGAAATCGTATTTCAAGTTAAAATACGCCTTGGTACCATATCTCACCTAAAGTAAATGGTAGAATCAAACTTTAACCAAACGTAATGTTTGTACCTAGTATAAAGTTAAAAAGTTTAAACAATTTGAAAATATCACTATATTTAGGCGAGTAAACGAAAAATGTTCATTTCAGACTCTAAAAACGTAGAAATCGTGTTTCAAGTTGAAATACGCCTTGTAAACGAAAAACGTTTATTTCAGACTCTAATAACGTAGAAATCGTGTTTCAAGTTGAAATACGCCTTGGGACCATATCTCACCTAAAGTAAATGGTAGAATCAAACTTTAACCAAACGTAATGTTTGTACCTAGGGTAAAGTTAAAAAGTTTAAACAATTTGAAAATATCACTATATTTAGGCGAGTAAACGAAAAATGTTCATTTCAGACTCTAAAAACGTAGAAATCGTGTTTCAAGTTGAAATACGCCTTGTAAACGAAAAATGTTTATTTCAGACTCTAATAACGTAGAAATCGTGTTTCAAGTTGAAATACGCCTTGGGACCATATCTCACCTAAAGTAAATGGTAGAATCAAACTTTAACCAAACGTAATGTTTGTACCTAGGGTAAAGTTAAAAAGTTTAAACAATTTGAAAATATCACTATATTTAGGCGAGTAAACGAAAAATGTTCGTCTCAGACTCTAAAACCGCAGAAATCGTATTTCAAGTTGAAATACGCCTTGGTACCATATCTCACCTAAAGTAAATGGTAGAATCAAACTTTAACCAAACGTAATGTTTGTACCTAGTATAAAGTTAAAAAGTTTAAACAATTTTAAAATATCACTATATTTAGGCGAGTAAACGAAAAATGTTCATTTCAGACTCTAAAAACGTAGAAATCGTGTTTCAAGTTGAAATACGCCTTGTAAACGAAAAATGTTTATTTCAGACTCTAATAACGTAGAAATCGTGTTTCAAGTTGAAATACGCCTTGGGACCATATCTCACCTAAAGTAAATGGTAGAATCAAACTTTAACCAAACGTAATGTTTGTACCTAGGGTAAAGTTAAAAAGTTTAAACAATTTGAAAATATCACTATTTTTAGGCGAGTAAACGAAAAATATTCGTCTCAGACTCTAAAACCGCAGAAATCGTGTTTCAAGTTGAAATACGCCTTGGTACCATATCTCACCTAAAGTAAATGGTAGAATCAAACTTTAACCAAACGTAATGTTTGTACCTAGTATAAAGTTAAAAAGTTTAAACAATTTTAAAATATCACTATATTTAGGCGAGTAAACGAAAAATGTTTATTTCAGACTCTAATAACGTAGAAATCGTGTTTCAAGTTGAAATACGCCTTGGGACCATATCTCACCTAAAGTAAATGGTAGAATCAAACTTTAACCAAACGTAATGTTTGTACCTAGGGTAAAGTTAAAAAGTTTAAACAATTTGAAAATATCACTATATTTAGGCGAGTAAACGAAAAATGTTCGTCTCAGACTCTAAAACCGCAGAAATCGTGTTTCAAGTTGAAATACGCCTTGGGACCATATGTCACCTAAAGTAAATGGTAGAATCAAACTTTAACCAAACGTAATGTTTGTACCTAGGGTAAAGTTAAAAAGTTTAAACAATTTGAAAATATCACTATATTTAGGCGAGTAAACGAAAAATGTTCGTTTCAGACTCTAAAAACGTAGAAATCGTGTTTCAAGTTGAAATACGCCTTGTAAACGAAAAATGTTTATTTCAGACTCTAATAACGTAGAAATCGTGTTTCAAGTTGAAATACGCCTTGGGACCATATCTCACCTAAAGTAAATGGTAGAATCAAACTTTAACCAAACGTAATGTTTGTACCTAGTATAAAGTTAAAAAGTTTAAACAATTTTAAAATATCACTATATTTAGGCGAGTAAACGAAAAATGTTCATTTCAGACTCTAAAAACGTAGAAATCGTGTTTCAAGTTGAAATACGCCTTGTAAACGAAAAATGTTTATTTCAGACTCTAATAACGTAGAAATCGTGTTTCAAGTTGAAATACGCCTTGGGACCATATCTCACCTAAAGTAAATGGTAGAATCAAACTTTAACCAAACGTAATGTTTGTACCTAGGGTAAAGTTAAAAAGTTTAAACAATTTGAAAATATCACTATTTTTAGGCGAGTAAACGAAAAATATTCGTCTCAGACTCTAAAACCGCAGAAATCGTATTTCAAGTTGAAATACGCCTTGGTACCATATCTCACCTAAAGTAAATGGTAGAATCAAACTTTAACCAAACGTAATGTTTGTACCTAGTATAAAGTTAAAAAGTTTAAACAATTTTAAAATATCACTATATTTAGGCGAGTAAACGAAAAATGTTCATTTCAGACTCTAAAAACGTAGAAATCGTGTTTCAAGTTGAAATACGCCTTGTAAACGAAAAATGTTTATTTCAGACTCTAATAACGTAGAAATCGTGTTTCAAGTTGAAATACGCCTTGGGACCATATCTCACCTAAAGTAAATGGTAGAATCAAACTTTAACCAAACGTAATGTTTGTACCTAGGGTAAAGTTAAAAAGTTTAAACAATTTGAAAATATCACTATATTTAGGCGAGTAAACGAAAAATATTCGTCTCAGACTCTAAAACCGCAGAAATCGTGTTTCAAGTTGAAATACGCCTTGGTACCATATCTCACCTAAAGTAAATGGTAGAATCAAACTTTAACCAAACGTAATGTTTGTACCTAGTATAAAGTTAAAAAGTTTAAACAATTTTAAAATATCACTATATTTAGGCGAGTAAACGAAAAATGTTCATTTCAGACTCTAAAAACGTAGAAATCGTGTTTCAAGTTGAAATACGCCTTGGGACCATATCTCACCTAAAGTAAATGGTAGAATCAAACTTTAACCAAACGTAATGTTTGTACCTAGGGTAAAGTTAAAAAGTTTAAACAATTTTAAAATATCACTATATTTAGGCGAGTAAACGAAAAATGTTCGTTTCAGACTCTAAAAACGTAGAAATCGTGTTTCAAGTTGAAATACGCCTTGTAAACGAAAAATGTTTATTTCAGACTCTAATAACGTAGAAATCGTGTTTCAAGTTGAAATACGCCTTGGGACCATATCTCACCTAAAGTAAATGGTAGAATCAAACTTTAACCAAACGTAATGTTTGTACCTAGTATAAAGTTAAAAAGTTTAAACAATTTTAAAATATCACTATATTTAGGCGAGTAAACGAAAAATGTTCATTTCAGACTCTAAAAACGTAGAAATCGTGTTTCAAGTTGAAATACGCCTTGTAAACGAAAAATGTTTATTTCAGACTCTAATAACGTAGAAATCGTGTTTCAAGTTGAAATACGCCTTGGGACCATATCTCACCTAAAGTAAATGGTAGAATCAAACTTTAACCAAACGTAATGTTTGTACCTAGGGTAAAGTTAAAAAGTTTAAACAATTTGAAAATATCACTATATTTAGGCGAGTAAACGAAAAATGTTCGTCTCAGACTCTAAAACCGCAGAAATCGTATTTCAAGTTGAAATACGCCTTGGTACCATATCTCACCTAAAGTAAATGGTAGAATCAAACTTTAACCAAACGTAATGTTTGTACCTAGTATAAAGTTAAAAAGTTTAAACAATTTTAAAATATCACTATATTTAGGCGAGTAAACGAAAAATGTTCATTTCAGACTCTAAAAACGTAGAAATCGTGTTTCAAGTTGAAATACGCCTTGTAAACGAAAAATGTTTATTTCAGACTCTAATAACGTAGAAATCGTGTTTCAAGTTGAAATACGCCTTGGGACCATATCTCACCTAAAGTAAATGGTAGAATCAAACTTTAACCAAACGTAATGTTTGTACCTAGGGTAAAGTTAAAAAGTTTAAACAATTTGAAAATATCACTATTTTTAGGCGAGTAAACGAAAAATATTCGTCTCAGACTCTAAAACCGCAGAAATCGTGTTTCAAGTTGAAATACGCCTTGGTACCATATCTCACCTAAAGTAAATGGTAGAATCAAACTTTAACCAAACGTAATGTTTGTACCTAGTATAAAGTTAAAAAGTTTAAACAATTTTAAAATATCACTATATTTAGGCGAGTAAACGAAAAATGATCGTCTCAGACTCTAAAACCGCAGAAATCGTATTTCAAGTTGAAATACGCCTTGGTACCATATCTCACCTAAAGTAAATGGTAGAATCAAACTTTAACCAAACGTAATGTTTGTACCTAGGGTAAAGTTAAAAAGTTTAAACAATTTTAAAATATCACTATATTTAGGCGAGTAAACGAAAAATGTTCATTTCAGACTCTAAAAACGTAGAAATCGTGTTTCAAGTTGAAATACGCCTTGTAAACGAAAAATGTTTATTTCAGACTCTAATAACGTAGAAATCGTGTTTCAAGTTGAAATACGCCTTGGGACCATATCTCACCTAAAGTAAATGGTAGAATCAAACTTTAACCAAACGTAATGTTTGTACCTAGGGTAAAGTTAAAAAGTTTAAACAATTTGAAAATATCACTATTTTTAGGCGAGTAAACGAAAAATATTCGTCTCAGACTCTAAAACCGCAGAAATCGTGTTTCAAGTTGAAATACGCCTTGGTACCATATCTCACCTAAAGTAAATGGTAGAATCAAACTTTAACCAAACGTAATGTTTGTACCTAGTATAAAGTTAAAAAGTTTAAACAATTTTAAAATATCACTATATTTAGGCGAGTAAACGAAAAATGATCGTCTCAGACTCTAAAACCGCAGAAATCGTATTTCAAGTTGAAATACGCCTTGGTACCATATCTCACCTAAAGTAAATGGTAGAATCAAACTTTAACCAAACGTAATGTTTGTACCTAGGGTAAAGTTAAAAAGTTTAAACAATTTTAAAATATCACTATATTTAGGCGAGTAAACGAAAAATGTTCATTTCAGACTCTAAAAACGTAGAAATCGTGTTTCAAGTTGAAATACGCCTTGTAAACGAAAAATGTTTATTTCAGACTCTAATAACGTAGAAATCGTGTTTCAAGTTGAAATACGCCTTGGGACCATATCTCACCTAAAGTAAATGGTAGAATCAAACTTTAACCAAACGTAATGTTTGTACCTAGGGTAAAGTTAAAAAGTTTAAACAATTTGAAAATATCACTATATTTAGGCGAGTAAACGAAAAATGTTCGTCTCAGACTCTAAAACCGCAGAAATCGTATTTCAAGTTGAAATACGCCTTGGTACCATATCTCACCTAAAGTAAATGGTAGAATCAAACTTTAACCAAACGTAATGTTTGTACCTAGTATAAAGTTAAAAAGTTTAAACAATTTTAAAATATCACTATATTTAGGCGAGTAAACGAAAAATGTTCATTTCAGACTCTAAAAACGTAGAAATCGTGTTTCAAGTTGAAATACGCCTTGTAAACGAAAAATGTTTATTTCAGACTCTAATAACGTAGAAATCGTGTTTCAAGTTGAAATACGCCTTGGGACCATATCTCACCTAAAGTAAATGGTAGAATCAAACTTTAACCAAACGTAATGTTTGTACCTAGGGTAAAGTTAAAAAGTTTAAACAATTTGAAAATATCACTATTTTTAGGCGAGTAAACGAAAAATATTCGTCTCAGACTCTAAAACCGCAGAAATCGTGTTTCAAGTTGAAATACGCCTTGGTACCATATCTCACCTAAAGTAAATGGTAGAATCAAACTTTAACCAAACGTAATGTTTGTACCTAGTATAAAGTTAAAAAGTTTAAACAATTTTAAAATATCACTATATTTAGGCGAGTAAACGAAAAATGTTCATTTCAGACTCAAAAACGTAGAAATCGTGTTTCAAGTTGAAATACGCCTTGTAAACGAAAAATGTTTATTTCAGACTCTAATAACGTAGAAATCGTGTTTCAAGTTGAAATACGCCTTGGGACCATATCTCACCTAAAGTAAATGGTAGAATCAAACTTTAACCAAACGTAATGTTTGTACCTAGTATAAAGTTAAAAAGTTTAAACAATTTTAAAATATCACTATATTTAGGCGAGTAAACGAAAAATGTTCATTTCAGACTCTAAAAACGTAGAAATCGTGTTTCAAGTTGAAATACGCCTTGTAAACGAAAAATGTTTATTTCAGACTCTAATAACGTAGAAATCGTGTTTCAAGTTGAAATACGCCTTAGGACCATATCTCACCTAAAGTAAATGGTAGAATCAAACTTTAACCAAACGTAATGTTTGTACCTAGGGTAAAGTTAAAAAGTTTAAACAATTTGAAAATATCACTATATTTAGGCGAGTAAACGAAAAATGTTCGTTTCAGACTCTAAAAACGTAGAAATCGTGTTTCAAGTTGAAATACGCCTTGTAAACGAAAAATGTTTATTTCAGACTCTAATAACGTAGAAATCGTGTTTCAAGTTGAAATACGCCTTGGGACCATATCTCACCTAAAGTAAATGGTAGAATCAAACTTTAACCAAACGTAATGTTTGTACCTAGTATAAAGTTAAAAAGTTTAAACAATTTTAAAATATCACTATATTTAGGCGAGTAAACGAAAAATGTTCATTTCAGACTCTAAAAACGTAGAAATCGTGTTTCAAGTTGAAATACGCCTTGTAAACGAAAAATGTTTATTTCAGACTCTAATAACGTAGAAATCGTGTTTCAAGTTGAAATACGCCTTGGGACCATATCTCACCTAAAGTAAATGGTAGAATCAAACTTTAACCAAACGTAATGTTTGTACCTAGGGTAAAGTTAAAAAGTTTAAACAATTTGAAAATATCACTATTTTTAGGCGAGTAAACGAAAAATATTCGTCTCAGACTCTAAAACCGCAGAAATCGTGTTTCAAGTTGAAATACGCCTTGGTACCATATCTCACCTAAAATGGTAGAATCAAACTTTAACCAAACGTAATGTTTGTACCTAGTATAAAGTTAAAAAGTTTAAACAATTTTAAAATATCACTATATTTAGGCGAGTAAACGAAAAATGTTCATTTCAGACTCTAAAAACGTAGAAATCGTGTTTCAAGTTGAAATACGCCTTGTAAACGAAAAATGTTTATTTCAGACTCTAAAACCGCAGAAATCGTATTTCAAGTTGAAATACGCCTTGGTACCATATCTCACCTAAAGTAAATGGTAGAATCAAACTTTAACCAAACGTAATGTTTGTACCTAGTATAAAGTTAAAAAGTTTAAACAATTTTAAAATATCACTATATTTAGGCGAGTAAACGAAAAATGTTCATTTCAGACTCTAAAAACGTAGAAATCGTGTTTCAAGTTGAAATACGCCTTGTAAACGAAAAATGTTTATTTCAGACTCTATTAAAGTAGAAATCGTGTTTCAAGTTGAAATACGCCTTGGGACCATATCTCACCTAAAGTAAATGGTAGAATCAAACTTTAACCAAACGTAATGTTTGTACCTAGGGTAAAGTTAAAAAGTTTAAACAATTTGAAAATATCACTATATTTAGGCGAGTAAACGAAAAATGTTCATTTCAGACTCTAAAAACGTAGAAATCGTGTTTCAAGTTGAAATACGCCTTGTAAACGAAAAATGTTTATTTCAGACTCTAATAACGTAGAAATCGTGTTTCAAGTTGAAATACGCCTTGGGACCATATCTCACCTAAAGTAAATGGTAGAATCAAACTTTAACCAAACGTAATGTTTGTACCTAGGGTAAAGTTAAAAAGTTTAAACAATTTGAAAATATCACTATATTTAGGCGAGTAAACGAAAAATGTTCGTCTCAGACTCTAAAACCGCAGAAATCGTATTTCAAGTTGAAATACGCCTTGGTACCATATCTCACCTAAAGTAAATGGTAGAATCAAACTTTAACCAAACGTAATGTTTGTACCTAGTATAAAGTTAAAAAGTTTAAACAATTTTAAAATATCACTATATTTAGGCGAGTAAACGAAAAATGTTCATTTCAGACTCTAAAAACGTAGAAATCGTGTTTCAAGTTGAAATACGCCTTGTAAACGAAAAATGTTTATTTCAGACTCTAATAACGTAGAAATCGTGTTTCAAGTTGAAATACGCCTTGGGACCATATCTCACCTAAAGTAAATGGTAGAATCAAACTTTAACCAAACGTAATGTTTGTACCTAGGGTAAAGTTAAAAAGTTTAAACAATTTGAAAATATCACTATTTTTAGGCGAGTAAACGAAAAATATTCGTCTCAGACTCTAAAACCGCAGAAATCGTGTTTCAAGTTGAAATACGCCTTGGTACCATATCTCACCTAAAGTAAATGGTAGAATCAAACTTTAACCAAACGTAATGTTTGTACCTAGTATAAAGTTAAAAAGTTTAAACAATTTTAAAATATCACTATATTTAGGCGAGTAAACGAAAAATGTTCATTTCAGACTCAAAAACGTAGAAATCGTGTTTCAAGTTGAAATACGCCTTGTAAACGAAAAATGTTTATTTCAGACTCTAATAACGTAGAAATCGTGTTTCAAGTTGAAATACGCCTTGGGACCATATCTCACCTAAAGTAAATGGTAGAATCAAACTTTAACCAAACGTAATGTTTGTACCTAGTATAAAGTTAAAAAGTTTAAACAATTTTAAAATATCACTATATTTAGGCGAGTAAACGAAAAATGTTCATTTCAGACTCTAAAAACGTAGAAATCGTGTTTCAAGTTGAAATACGCCTTGTAAACGAAAAATGTTTATTTCAGACTCTAATAACGTAGAAATCGTGTTTCAAGTTGAAATACGCCTTAGGACCATATCTCACCTAAAGTAAATGGTAGAATCAAACTTTAACCAAACGTAATGTTTGTACCTAGGGTAAAGTTAAAAAGTTTAAACAATTTGAAAATATCACTATATTTAGGCGAGTAAACGAAAAATGTTCGTTTCAGACTCTAAAAACGTAGAAATCGTGTTTCAAGTTGAAATACGCCTTGTAAACGAAAAATGTTTATTTCAGACTCTAATAACGTAGAAATCGTGTTTCAAGTTGAAATACGCCTTGGGACCATATCTCACCTAAAGTAAATGGTAGAATCAAACTTTAACCAAACGTAATGTTTGTACCTAGTATAAAGTTAAAAAGTTTAAACAATTTTAAAATATCACTATATTTAGGCGAGTAAACGAAAAATGTTCATTTCAGACTCTAAAAACGTAGAAATCGTGTTTCAAGTTGAAATACGCCTTGTAAACGAAAAATGTTTATTTCAGACTCTAATAACGTAGAAATCGTGTTTCAAGTTGAAATACGCCTTGGGACCATATCTCACCTAAAGTAAATGGTAGAATCAAACTTTAACCAAACGTAATGTTTGTACCTAGGGTAAAGTTAAAAAGTTTAAACAATTTGAAAATATCACTATTTTTAGGCGAGTAAACGAAAAATATTCGTCTCAGACTCTAAAACCGCAGAAATCGTGTTTCAAGTTGAAATACGCCTTGGTACCATATCTCACCTAAAATGGTAGAATCAAACTTTAACCAAACGTAATGTTTGTACCTAGTATAAAGTTAAAAAGTTTAAACAATTTTAAAATATCACTATATTTAGGCGAGTAAACGAAAAATGTTCATTTCAGACTCTAAAAACGTAGAAATCGTGTTTCAAGTTGAAATACGCCTTGTAAACGAAAAATGTTTATTTCAGACTCTAAAACCGCAGAAATCGTATTTCAAGTTGAAATACGCCTTGGTACCATATCTCACCTAAAGTAAATGGTAGAATCAAACTTTAACCAAACGTAATGTTTGTACCTAGTATAAAGTTAAAAAGTTTAAACAATTTTAAAATATCACTATATTTAGGCGAGTAAACGAAAAATGTTCATTTCAGACTCTAAAAACGTAGAAATCGTGTTTCAAGTTGAAATACGCCTTGTAAACGAAAAATGTTTATTTCAGACTCTATTAAAGTAGAAATCGTGTTTCAAGTTGAAATACGCCTTGGGACCATATCTCACCTAAAGTAAATGGTAGAATCAAACTTTAACCAAACGTAATGTTTGTACCTAGGGTAAAGTTAAAAAGTTTAAACAATTTGAAAATATCACTATATTTAGGCGAGTAAACGAAAAATGTTCATTTCAGACTCTAAAAACGTAGAAATCGTGTTTCAAGTTGAAATACGCCTTGTAAACGAAAAATGTTTATTTCAGACTCTAATAACGTAGAAATCGTGTTTCAAGTTGAAATACGCCTTGGGACCATATCTCACCTAAAGTAAATGGTAGAATCAAACTTTAACCAAACGTAATGTTTGTACCTAGGGTAAAGTTAAAAAGTTTAAACAATTTGAAAATATCACTATATTTAGGCGAGTAAACGAAAAATGTTCGTCTCAGACTCTAAAACCGCAGAAATCGTATTTCAAGTTGAAATACGCCTTGGTACCATATCTCACCTAAAGTAAATGGTAGAATCAAACTTTAACCAAACGTAATGTTTGTACCTAGTATAAAGTTAAAAAGTTTAAACAATTTTAAAATATCACTATATTTAGGCGAGTAAACGAAAAATGTTCATTTCAGACTCTAAAAACGTAGAAATCGTGTTTCAAGTTGAAATACGCCTTGTAAACGAAAAATGCTTATTTCAGACTCTAATAACGTAGAAATCGTGTTTCAAGTTGAAATACGCCTTGGGACCATATCTCACCTAAAGTAAATGGTAGAATCAAACTTTAACCAAACGTAATGTTTGTACCTAGGGTAAAGTTAAAAAGTTTAAACAATTTGAAAATATCACTATTTTTAGGCGAGTAAACGAAAAATATTCGTCTCAGACTCTAAAACCGCAGAAATCGTGTTTCAAGTTGAAATACGCCTTGGTACCATATCTCACCTAAAGTAAATGGTAGAATCAAACTTTAACCAAACGTAATGTTTGTACCTAGTATAAAGTTAAAAAGTTTAAACAATTTTAAAATATCACTATATTTAGGCGAGTAAACGAAAAATGTTTATTTCAGACTCTAATAACGTAGAAATCGTGTTTCAAGTTGAAATACGCCTTGGGACCATATCTCACCTAAAGTAAATGGTAGAATCAAACTTTAACCAAACGTAATGTTTGTACCTAGTATAAAGTTAAAAAGTTTAAACAATTTTAAAATATCACTATATTTAGGCGAGTAAACGAAAAATGTTCATTTCAGACTCTAAAAACGTAGAAATCGTGTTTCAAGTTGAAATACGCCTTGTAAACGAAAAATGTTTATTTCAGACTCTAATAACGTAGAAATCGTGTTTCAAGTTGAAATACGCCTTGGGACCATATCTCACCTAAAGTAAATGGTAGAATCAAACTTTAACCAAACGTAATGTTTGTACCTAGGGTAAAGTTAAAAAGTTTAAACAATTTGAAAATATCACTATATTTAGGCGAGTAAACGAAAAATGTTCGTTTCAGACTCTAAAAACGTAGAAATCGTGTTTCAAGTTGAAATACGCCTTGTAAACGAAAAATGTTTATTTCAGACTCTAATAACGTAGAAATCGTGTTTCAAGTTGAAATACGCCTTGGGACCATATCTCACCTAAAGTAAATGGTAGAATCAAACTTTAACCAAACGTAATGTTTGTACCTAGTATAAAGTTAAAAAGTTTAAACAATTTTAAAATATCACTATATTTAGGCGAGTAAACGAAAAATGTTCATTTCAGACTCTAAAAACGTAGAAATCGTGTTTCAAGTTGAAATACGCCTTGTAAACGAAAAATGTTTATTTCAGACTCTAATAACGTAGAAATCGTGTTTCAAGTTGAAATACGCCTTGGGACCATATCTCACCTAAAGTAAATGGTAGAATCAAACTTTAACCAAACGTAATGTTTGTACCTAGGGTAAAGTTAAAAAGTTTAAACAATTTGAAAATATCACTATTTTTAGGCGAGTAAACGAAAAATATTCGTCTCAGACTCTAAAACCGCAGAAATCGTGTTTCAAGTTGAAATACGCCTTGGTACCATATCTCACCTAAAATGGTAGAATCAAACTTTAACCAAACGTAATGTTTGTACCTAGTATAAAGTTAAAAAGTTTAAACAATTTTAAAATATCACTATATTTAGGCGAGTAAACGAAAAATGTTCATTTCAGACTCTAAAAACGTAGAAATCGTGTTTCAAGTTGAAATACGCCTTGTAAACGAAAAATGTTTATTTCAGACTCTAAAACCGCAGAAATCGTATTTCAAGTTGAAATACGCCTTGGTACCATATCTCACCTAAAGTAAATGGTAGAATCAAACTTTAACCAAACGTAATGTTTGTACCTAGTATAAAGTTAAAAAGTTTAAACAATTTTAAAATATCACTATATTTAGGCGAGTAAACGAAAAATGTTCATTTCAGACTCTAAAAACGTAGAAATCGTGTTTCAAGTTGAAATACGCCTTGTAAACGAAAAATGTTTATTTCAGACTCTATTAAAGTAGAAATCGTGTTTCAAGTTGAAATACGCCTTGGGACCATATCTCACCTAAAGTAAATGGTAGAATCAAACTTTAACCAAACGTAATGTTTGTACCTAGGGTAAAGTTAAAAAGTTTAAACAATTTGAAAATATCACTATATTTAGGCGAGTAAACGAAAAATGTTCATTTCAGACTCTAAAAACGTAGAAATCGTGTTTCAAGTTGAAATACGCCTTGTAAACGAAAAATGTTTATTTCAGACTCTAATAACGTAGAAATCGTGTTTCAAGTTGAAATACGCCTTGGGACCATATCTCACCTAAAGTAAATGGTAGAATCAAACTTTAACCAAACGTAATGTTTGTACCTAGGGTAAAGTTAAAAAGTTTAAACAATTTGAAAATATCACTATATTTAGGCGAGTAAACGAAAAATGTTCGTCTCAGACTCTAAAACCGCAGAAATCGTATTTCAAGTTGAAATACGCCTTGGTACCATATCTCACCTAAAGTAAATGGTAGAATCAAACTTTAACCAAACGTAATGTTTGTACCTAGTATAAAGTTAAAAAGTTTAAACAATTTTAAAATATCACTATATTTAGGCGAGTAAACGAAAAATGTTCATTTCAGACTCTAAAAACGTAGAAATCGTGTTTCAAGTTGAAATACGCCTTGTAAACGAAAAATGTTTATTTCAGACTCTAATAACGTAGAAATCGTGTTTCAAGTTGAAATACGCCTTGGGACCATATCTCACCTAAAGTAAATGGTAGAATCAAACTTTAACCAAACGTAATGTTTGTACCTAGGGTAAAGTTAAAAAGTTTAAACAATTTGAAAATATCACTATTTTTAGGCGAGTAAACGAAAAATATTCGTCTCAGACTCTAAAACCGCAGAAATCGTGTTTCAAGTTGAAATACGCCTTGGTACCATATCTCACCTAAAGTAAATGGTAGAATCAAACTTTAACCAAACGTAATGTTTGTACCTAGTATAAAGTTAAAAAGTTTAAACAATTTTAAAATATCACTATATTTAGGCGAGTAAACGAAAAATGTTTATTTCAGACTCTAATAACGTAGAAATCGTGTTTCAAGTTGAAATACGCCTTGGGACCATATCTCACCTAAAGTAAATGGTAGAATCAAACTTTAACCAAACGTAATGTTTGTACCTAGGGTAAAGTTAAAAAGTTTAAACAATTTGAAAATATCACTATATTTAGGCGAGTAAACGAAAAATGTTCGTCTCAGACTCTAAAACCGCAGAAATCGTGTTTCAAGTTGAAATACGCCTTGGGACCATATGTCACCTAAAGTAAATGGTAGAATCAAACTTTAACCAAACGTAATGTTTGTACCTAGGGTAAAGTTAAAAAGTTTAAACAATTTGAAAATATCACTATATTTAGGCGAGTAAACGAAAAATGTTCGTTTCAGACTCTAAAAACGTAGAAATCGTGTTTCAAGTTGAAATACGCCTTGTAAACGAAAAATGTTTATTTCAGACTCTAATAACGTAGAAATCGTGTTTCAAGTTGAAATACGCCTTGGGACCATATCTCACCTAAAGTAAATGGTAGAATCAAACTTTAACCAAACGTAATGTTTGTACCTAGTATAAAGTTAAAAAGTTTAAACAATTTTAAAATATCACTATATTTAGGCGAGTAAACGAAAAATGTTCATTTCAGACTCTAAAAACGTAGAAATCGTGTTTCAAGTTGAAATACGCCTTGTAAACGAAAAATGTTTATTTCAGACTCTAATAACGTAGAAATCGTGTTTCAAGTTGAAATACGCCTTGGGACCATATCTCACCTAAAGTAAATGGTAGAATCAAACTTTAACCAAACGTAATGTTTGTACCTAGTATAAAGTTAAAAAGTTTAAACAATTTTAAAATATCACTATATTTAGGCGAGTAAACGAAAAATGTTCATTTCAGACTCTAAAAACGTAGAAATCGTGTTTCAAGTTGAAATACGCCTTGTAAACGAAAAATGTTTATTTCAGACTCTAATAACGTAGAAATCGTGTTTCAAGTTGAAATACGCCTTGGGACCATATCTCACCTAAAGTAAATGGTAGAATCAAACTTTAACCAAACGTAATGTTTGTACCTAGGGTAAAGTTAAAAAGTTTAAACAATTTGAAAATATCACTATTTTTAGGCGAGTAAACGAAAAATATTCGTCTCAGACTCTAAAACCGCAGAAATCGTGTTTCAAGTTGAAATACGCCTTGGTACCATATCTCACCTAAAGTAAATGGTAGAATCAAACTTTAACCAAACGTAATGTTTGTACCTAGTATAAAGTTAAAAAGTTTAAACAATTTTAAAATATCACTATATTTAGGCGAGTAAACGAAAAATGTTCATTTCAGACTCTAAAAACGTAGAAATCGTGTTTCAAGTTGAAATACGCCTTGTAAACGAAAAATGTTTATTTCAGACTCTAAAACCGCAGAAATCGTATTTCAAGTTGAAATACGCCTTGGTACCATATCTCACCTAAAGTAAATGGTAGAATCAAACTTTAACCAAACGTAATGTTTGTACCTAGTATAAAGTTAAAAAGTTTAAACAATTTTAAAATATCACTATATTTAGGCGAGTAAACGAAAAATGTTCATTTCAGACTCTAAAAACGTAGAAATCGTGTTTCAAGTTGAAATACGCCTTGTAAACGAAAAATGTTTATTTCAGACTCTAATAACGTAGAAATCGTGTTTCAAGTTGAAATACGCCTTGGGACCATATCTCACCTAAAGTAAATGGTAGAATCAAACTTTAACCAAACGTAATGTTTGTACCTAGGGTAAAGTTAAAAAGTTTAAACAATTTGAAAATATCACTATATTTAGGCGAGTAAACGAAAAATGTTCATTTCAGACTCTAAAAACGTAGAAATCGTGTTTCAAGTTGAAATACGCCTTGTAAACGAAAAATGTTTATTTCAGACTCTAATAACGTAGAAATCGTGTTTCAAGTTGAAATACGCCTTGGGACCATATCTCACCTAAAGTAAATGGTAGAATCAAACTTTAACCAAACGTAATGTTTGTACCTAGGGTAAAGTTAAAAAGTTTAAACAATTTGAAAATATCACTATATTTAGGCGAGTAAACGAAAAATGTTCGTCTCAGACTCTAAAACCGCAGAAATCGTATTTCAAGTTGAAATACGCCTTGGTACCATATCTCACCTAAAGTAAATGGTAGAATCAAACTTTAACCAAACGTAATGTTTGTACCTAGTATAAAGTTAAAAAGTTTAAACAATTTTAAAATATCACTATATTTAGGCGAGTAAACGAAAAATGTTCATTTCAGACTCTAAAAACGTAGAAATCGTGTTTCAAGTTGAAATACGCCTTGTAAACGAAAAATGTTTATTTCAGACTCTAATAACGTAGAAATCGTGTTTCAAGTTGAAATACGCCTTGGGACCATATCTCACCTAAAGTAAATGGTAGAATCAAACTTTAACCAAACGTAATGTTTGTACCTAGGGTAAAGTTAAAAAGTTTAAACAATTTGAAAATATCACTATTTTTAGGCGAGTAAACGAAAAATATTCGTCTCAGACTATAAAACCGCAGAAATCGTGTTTCAAGTTGAAATACGCCTTGGTACCATATCTCACCTAAAGTAAATGGTAGAATCAAACTTTAACCAAACGTAATGTTTGTACCTAGTATAAAGTTAAAAAGTTTAAACAATTTTAAAATATCACTATATTTAGGCGAGTAAACGAAAAATGTTTATTTCAGACTCTAATAACGTAGAAATCGTGTTTCAAGTTGAAATACGCCTTGGGACCATATCTCACCTAAAGTAAATGGTAGAATCAAACTTTAACCAAACGTAATGTTTGTACCTAGGGTAAAGTTAAAAAGTTTAAACAATTTGAAAATATCACTATATTTAGGCGAGTAAACGAAAAATGTTCGTCTCAGACTCTAAAACCGCAGAAATCGTGTTTCAAGTTGAAATACGCCTTGGGACCATATGTCACCTAAAGTAAATGGTAGAATCAAACTTTAACCAAACGTAATGTTTGTACCTAGGGTAAAGTTAAAAAGTTTAAACAATTTGAAAATATCACTATATTTAGGCGAGTAAACGAAAAATGTTCGTTTCAGACTCTAAAAACGTAGAAATCGTGTTTCAAGTTGAAATACGCCTTGTAAACGAAAAATGTTTATTTCAGACTCTAATAACGTAGAAATCGTGTTTCAAGTTGAAATACGCCTTGGGACCATATCTCACCTAAAGTAAATGGTAGAATCAAACTTTAACCAAACGTAATGTTTGTACCTAGTATAAAGTTAAAAAGTTTAAACAATTTTAAAATATCACTATATTTAGGCGAGTAAACGAAAAATGTTCATTTCAGACTCTAAAAACGTAGAAATCGTGTTTCAAGTTGAAATACGCCTTGTAAACGAAAAATGTTTATTTCAGACTCTAATAACGTAGAAATCGTGTTTCAAGTTGAAATACGCCTTGGGACCATATCTCACCTAAAGTAAATGGTAGAATCAAACTTTAACCGAACGTAATGTTTGTACCTAGGGTAAAGTTAAAAAGTTTAAACAATTTGAAAATATCACTATTTTTAGGCGAGTAAACGAAAAATATTCGTCTCAGACTCTAAAACCGCAGAAATCGTATTTCAAGTTGAAATACGCCTTGGTACCATATCTCACCTAAAGTAAATGGTAGAATCAAACTTTAACCAAACGTAATGTTTGTACCTAGTATAAAGTTAAAAAGTTTAAACAATTTTAAAATATCACTATATTTAGGCGAGTAAACGAAAAATGTTCGTCTCAGACTCTAAAACCGCAGAAATCGTATTTCAAGTTGAAATACGCCTTGGTACCATATCTCACCTAAAGTAAATGGTAGAATCAAACTTTAACCAAACGTAATGTTTGTACCTAGGGTAAAGTTAAAAAGTTTAAACAATTTTAAAATATCACTATATTTAGGCGAGTAAACGAAAAATGTTCATTTCAGACTCTAAAAACGTAGAAATCGTGTTTCAAGTTGAAATACGCCTTGTAAACGAAAAATGTTTATTTCAGACTCTAATAACGTAGAAATCGTGTTTCAAGTTGAAATACGCCTTGGGACCATATCTCACCTAAAGTAAATGGTAGAATCAAACTTTAACCAAACGTAATGTTTGTACCTAGGGTAAAGTTAAAAAGTTTAAACAATTTGAAAATATCACTATATTTAGGCGAGTAAACGAAAAATGTTCGTCTCAGACTCTAAAACCGCAGAAATCGTGTTTCAAGTTGAAATACGCCTTGGGACCATATGTCACCTAAAGTAAATGGTAGAATCAAACTTTAACCAAACGTAATGTTTGTACCTAGGGTAAAGTTAAAAAGTTTAAACAATTTGAAAATATCACTATATTTAGGCGAGTAAACGAAAAATGTTCGTTTCAGACTCTAAAAACGTAGAAATCGTGTTTCAAGTTGAAATACGCCTTGTAAACGAAAAATGTTTATTTCAGACTCTAATAACGTAGAAATCGTGTTTCAAGTTGAAATACGCCTTGGGACCATATCTCACCTAAAGTAAATGGTAGAATCAAACTTTAACCAAACGTAATGTTTGTACCTAGTATAAAGTTAAAAAGTTTAAACAATTTTAAAATATCACTATATTTAGGCGAGTAAACGAAAAATGTTCATTTCAGACTCTAAAAACGGAGAAATCGTGTTTCAAGTTGAAATACGCCTTGTAAACGAAAAATGTTTATTTCAGACTCTAATAACGTAGAAATCGTGTTTCAAGTTGAAATACGCCTTGGGACCATATCTCACCTAAAGTAAATGGTAGAATCAAACTTTAACCAAACGTAATGTTTGTACCTAGGGTAAAGTTAAAAAGTTTAAACAATTTGAAAATATCACTATTTTTAGGCGAGTAAACGAAAAATATTCGTCTCAGACTCTAAAACCGCAGAAATCGTATTTCAAGTTGAAATACGCCTTGGTACCATATCTCACCTAAAGTAAATGGTAGAATCAAACTTTAACCAAACGTAATGTTTGTACCTAGTATAAAGTTAAAAAGTTTAAACAATTTTAAAATATCACTATATTTAGGCGAGTAAACGAAAAATGTTCGTCTCAGACTCTAAAACCGCAGAAATCGTATTTCAAGTTGAAATACGCCTTGGTACCATATCTCACCTAAAGTAAATGGTAGAATCAAACTTTAACCAAACGTAATGTTTGTACCTAGTATAAAGTTAAAAAGTTTAAACAATTTTAAAATATCACTATATTTAGGCGAGTAAACGAAAAATGTTCATTTCAGACTCTAAAAACGTAGAAATCGTGTTTCAAGTTGAAATACGCCTTGTAAACGAAAAATGTTTATTTCAGACTCTAATAACGTAGAAATCGTGTTTCAAGTTGAAATACGCCTTGGGACCATATCTCACCTAAAGTAAATGGTAGAATCAAACTTTAACCAAACGTAATGTTTGTACCTAGGGTAAAGTTAAAAAGTTTAAACAATTTGAAAATATCACTATATTTAGGCGAGTAAACGAAAAATGTTCGTCTCAGACTCTAAAACCGCAGAAATCGTATTTCAAGTTGAAATACGCCTTGGTACCATATCTCACCTAAAGTAAATGGTAGAATCAAACTTTAACCAAACGTAATGTTTGTACCTAGTATAAAGTTAAAAAGTTTAAACAATTTTAAAATATCACTATATTTAGGCGAGTAAACGAAAAATGTTCATTTCAGACTCTAAAAACGTAGAAATCGTGTTTCAAGTTGAAATACGCCTTGTAAACGAAAAATGTTTATTTCAGACTCTAATAACGTAGAAATCGTGTTTCAAGTTGAAATACGCCTTGGGACCATATCTCACCTAAAGTAAATGGTAGAATCAAACTTTAACCAAACGTAATGTTTGTACCTAGGGTAAAGTTAAAAAGTTTAAACAATTTGAAAATATCACTATTTTTAGGCGAGTAAACGAAAAATATTCGTCTCAGACTCTAAAACCGCAGAAATCGTGTTTCAAGTTGAAATACGCCTTGGTACCATATCTCACCTAAAGTAAATGGTAGAATCAAACTTTAACCAAACGTAATGTTTGTACCTAGTATAAAGTTAAAAAGTTTAAACAATTTTAAAATATCACTATATTTAGGCGAGTAAACGAAAAATGTTCATTTCAGACTCAAAAACGTAGAAATCGTGTTTCAAGTTGAAATACGCCTTGTAAACGAAAAATGTTTATTTCAGACTCTAATAACGTAGAAATCGTGTTTCAAGTTGAAATACGCCTTGGGACCATATCTCACCTAAAGTAAATGGTAGAATCAAACTTTAACCAAACGTAATGTTTGTACCTAGGGTAAAGTTAAAAAGTTTAAACAATTTGAAAATATCACTATATTTAGGCGAGTAAACGAAAAATGTTCATTTCAGACTCTAAAAACGTAGAAATCGTGTTTCAAGTTGAAATACGCCTTGTAAACGAAAAATGTTTATTTCAGACTCTAATAACGTAGAAATCGTGTTTCAAGTTGAAATACGCCTTGGGACCATATCTCACCTAAAGTAAATGGTAGAATCAAACTTTAACCAAACGTAATGTTTGTACCTAGGGTAAAGTTAAAAAGTTTAAACAATTTGAAAATATCACTATTTTTAGGCGAGTAAACGAAAAATATTCGTCTCAGACTCTAAAACCGCAGAAATCGTATTTCAAGTTGAAATACGCCTTGGTACCATATCTCACCTAAAGTAAATGGTAGAATCAAACTTTAACCAAACGTAATGTTTGTACCTAGTATAAAGTTAAAAAGTTTAAACAATTTTAAAATATCACTATATTTAGGCGAGTAAACGAAAAATGTTCGTCTCAGACTCTAAAACCGCAGAAATCGTATTTCAAGTTGAAATACGCCTTGGTACCATATCTCACCTAAAGTAAATGGTAGAATCAAACTTTAACCAAACGTAATGTTTGTACCTAGTATAAAGTTAAAAAGTTTAAACAATTTTAAAATATCACTATATTTAGGCGAGTAAACGAAAAATGTTCATTTCAGACTCTAAAAACGTAGAAATCGTGTTTCAAGTTGAAATACGCCTTGTAAACGAAAAATGTTTATTTCAGACTCTAATAACGTAGAAATCGTGTTTCAAGTTGAAATACGCCTTGGGACCATATCTCACCTAAAGTAAATGGTAGAATCAAACTTTAACCAAACGTAATGTTTGTACCTAGGGTAAAGTTAAAAAGTTTAAACAATTTGAAAATATCACTATATTTAGGCGAGTAAACGAAAAATGTTCATTTCAGACTCTAAAAACGTAGAAATCGTGTTTCAAGTTGAAATACGCCTTGTAAACGAAAAATGTTTATTTCAGACTCTAATAACGTAGAAATCGTGTTTCAAGTTGAAATACGCCTTGGGACCATATCTCACCTAAAGTAAATGGTAGAATCAAACTTTAACCAAACGTAATGTTTGTACCTAGGGTAAAGTTAAAAAGTTTAAACAATTTTAAAATATCACTATATTTAGGCGAGTAAACGAAAAATGTTCGTCTCAGACTCTAAAACCGCAGAAATCGTATTTCAAGTTGAAATACGCCTTGGTACCATATCTCACCTAAAGTAAATGGTAGAATCAAACTTTAACCAAACGTAATGTTTGTACCTAGTATAAAGTTAAAAAGTTTAAACAATTTTAAAATATCACTATATTTAGGCGAGTAAACGAAAAATGTTCATTTCAGACTCTAAAAACGTAGAAATCGTGTTTCAAGTTGAAATACGCCTTGTAAACGAAAAATGTTTATTTCAGACTCTAATAACGTAGAAATCGTGTTTCAAGTTGAAATACGCCTTGGGACCATATATATATATAGTGGCTTATAACACCCCCGGGGGGGTAGCGCCGCTTCTCATGAAGCTCTCTAAATCCTATATTGGGGTGGATTAGTACCCGTTTCTATGTATTATATCTTTTGTATTATTTCCCTCCATATTTTTCTATCCTTTGTTTTTTCTTCCCAATTGCGGATTCCAGCGTTTCTAATGTCTTCTTTTACTTCTTTAAGCCATTTCGATCTTGGCCTCCCTCTTCTTCTTCTTCCGCCAGGCTCCCATTGTAATATTGATTTGATTGTGTCTCTTTCGCCCGCTCTCCATACATGTCCTAACCATCTTACTCGCTGTTGTTTTATTTTTCTTACTATATCTTCCTCCAGTGCTTGTTCTATCTCGTGATTCATTCTTGATCTGTATTCATTTTCTGAGATTTTTATTGGACCCAAAATAGTTCTTATTATCTTTCTTTCCGCTACTCTCAACTCGTCTTCATCTTTCTTTGTCATCGTCATTGTTTCTGCCGCGTACATGAATACTGGTCTTATTATTGTTTTATAAATTTTAATTTTTGTTTTCTTTGTTAGATTATTGTTTGTTAGTAATTTCTTGTTTGCTTGGAACGCTCTGTTTACTGTCATTATTTTTTCTTTAATTTCCGTTTCTCTGTCGCCTTTGTAAGATAACGTTGTGCCAAGGTATTTGAATTTTTCCACTGTTTCAAATGTGTATTCTCCTATGTGTATATTATTGCTTTCCTGGGTGCTTCCAAATCTCATTATCTTTGTTTTGTTCTCATTTATTTTTAGGCCTATTTTATCTCCTTCTGTTATTATTTCCCTTAGCATTTCTAACATAATTCTTCTGGTTTTTGTTGCTATTACTAAGTCGTCGGCGTACGCAATTATTTGTCCTCCGCTTGACCTGAGTGTCTTTTTGCTAATTCTTCTCATTGCGTATTCCAATGCTAAGTTGAATAGCGTTGCCGATAGGGTATCACCTTGTCTTACACCCTTGTTTATTTCAAAGTCGCGTGATTCCCCTTTTTGAGTTTTGACGCTTGCCCTTGTGCTGTTTATTGTCATTATAATTAGTCTGATTAATTTTGCGGTGACTCCAAATTCACTCAGTGCTTCTATTAGTTTATCTCTTTTGATGGAGTCAAATGCTTGTCTGAAGTCAATGAACAGCATTTCTATTTCCAACTTGTGTTCATGTGCTTTCTCCATTATTTGTTTAATTGTGTGTATGGCATCCGTTGTAGACCTGCCTTTAGTGAAGCCGCACTGGTGTTGTCCTATTACCTGTTTTGTTTCTGCTACTAATCTTCTTTGTAAAATTGTTGTCATTATTTTGTACGCAGTGTTAAGTAACGTTATTCCTCTATAGTTTTGGCATTGTTGTTGATCTCCTTTCTTATGTATCGTTACTATTTGTCCGTCTCTCCATTCGACTGGCATTTCTTCTTTCTTCCATATTTCCTTTATTAGTCTATGTATTTGTTCGTGTAGCATTGTTCCTCCATGTTTTATCAGTTCTATGTTTATTCTGTCCTTTCCTGGTGTTTTTCCGTTGCTCATATTATTTATTATTTGTTTTACTTCTTCTTTTGTCGGCTCGTCCAGCGAATCTTCTTCCTTGTCTATGTTTTGTGCGATATATTCTTCATTTTGGTTGGTATCTGTTAATAGTTCTTGGAAGTATTCCATCCAGGCTTGCTTGTATTGTTCATCGTTTTCAGTTTTCTTTCCATTTTTATCTTTTATATTGTGTATTTTTGATTTGTATGTTTTATTTTGAGCATTGATCTTTTGGTAGAATTGTTTGGTGTTGCTGCTTCCACTTTCTTTTTCGATTTCTTTTATCTTATCGTCTAGCCAATCTCTTTTTACCTTCTTTATTGTATTTTTGCATTCTTTTCTAATTTTCTCATATTCCTCTTTGTCCGTTTTTTTTTCCGTTTTTATCCATTTCAGCCTTGAGTTTACTTTCTTCATTACTATCTCCTTGCATTCCTCATTGAACCATTCTTTTGTGCTTCCTTTCTTTTTTTCTCCTACGCACGCTTTGGCTGTGTTGTTTATACAGTATTTTATATTTGTCCACATTTCTTCTATTTCCTCTGTTTTATTGCATATTTCTTCTATTTGCTTCTGTAGCTGCTTTTCGTATTTGATTTTGTTTTTTGTATTGTTAAGTTTTCTTACGTTCCATTTTATTTGTTTGTTTTTGTCTTTTATTGTTCTTCTTATCTTCTGTTTTATTGTCGCCGTTACCATATAGTGGTCTGAGTCTGCGCATGCTCCTCTGTATGACCTCACATCTTTTATTGATGATTGTTTTCTCTTCGATATCAGGATGTGATCTATCTGTGATTGTGTCTCTTGATCTGGTGATATCCATGTGATTTTATGTTTTTTCGAGTGTTGATATTTCGTGCTACTTATGATCATATTGTATTTCGCTGCTGTTCTACACAGCCTCTGACCATTATTATTTGTTTTTTCGTGAATGGTATATTTCCCAGCTACTGTCTGTATGTAATCCTCCTTTCCTATTTGCGCATTTAGATCTCCTAGTATCAGTATAATGTCTTCTTTTGGAATTTTATCCATTTCTGTTTCCAATATCTCGTAGAACTTTTCTTTTTCTTCTGCTTTTGCGCCTAAAGTAAATGGTAGAATCAAACTTTAACCAAACGTAATGTTTGTACCTAGGGTAAAGTTAAAAAGTTTAAACAATTTGAAAATATCACTATATTTAGGCGAGTAAACGAAAAATGTTCGTCTCAGACTCTAAAACCGCAGAAATCGTATTTCAAGTTGAAATACGCCTTGGTACCATATCTCACCTAAAGTAAATGGTAGAATCAAACTTTAACCAAACGTAATGTTTGTACCTAGTATAAAGTTAAAAAGTTTAAACAATTTTAAAATATCACTATATTTAGGCGAGTAAACGAAAAATGTTCATTTCAGACTCTAATAACGTAGAAATCGTGTTTCAAGTTGAAATACGCCTTGGGACCATATCTCACCTAAAGTAAATGGTAGAATCAAACTTTAACCAAACGTAATGTTTGTACCTAGGGTAAAGTTAAAAAGTTTAAACAATTTGAAAATATCACTATATTTAGGCGAGTAAACGAAAAATGTTCATTTCAGACTCTAAAAACGTAGAAATCGTGTTTCAAGTTGAAATACGCCTTGTAAACGAAAAATGTTTATTTCAGACTCTAATAACGTAGAAATCGTGTTTCAAGTTGAAATACGCCTTGGGACCATATCTCACCTAAAGTAAATGGTAGAATCAAACTTTAACCAAACGTAATGTTTGTACCTAGGGTAAAGTTAAAAAGTTTAAACAATTTTAAAATATCACTATATTTAGGCGAGTAAACGAAAAATGTTCATTTCAGACTCTAAAAACGTAGAAATCGTGTTTCAAGTTGAAATACGCCTTGTAAACGAAAAATGTTTATTTCAGACTCTAATAACGTAGAAATCGTGTTTCAAGTTGAAATACGCCTTGGGACCATATCTCACCTAAAGTAAATGGTAGAATCAAACTTTAACCAAACGTAATGTTTGTACCTAGGGTAAAGTTAAAAAGTTTAAACAATTTGAAAATATCACTATATTTAGGCGAGTAAACGAAAAATGTTCATTTCAGACTCTAAAAACGTAGAAATCGTGTTTCAAGTTGAAATACGCCTTGTAAACGAAAAATGTTTATTTCAGACTCTAATAACGTAGAAATCGTGTTTCAAGTTGAAATACGCCTTGGGACCATATCTCACCTAAAGTAAATGGTAGAATCAAACTTTAACCAAACGTAATGTTTGTACCTAGGGTAAAGTTAAAAAGTTTAAACAATTTGAAAATATCACTATATTTAGGCGAGTAAACGAAAAATGTTCATTTCAGACTCTAAGAACGTAGAAATCGTGTTTCAAGTTGAAATACGCCTTGTAAACGAAAAATGTTTATTTCAGACTCTAATAACGTAGAAATCGTGTTTCAAGTTGAAATACGCCTTGGGACCATATCTCACCTAAAGTAAATGGTAGAATCAAACTTTAACCAAACGTAATGTTTGTACCTAGTATAAAGTTAAAAAGTTTAAACAATTTTAAAATATCACTATATTTAGGCGAGTAAACGAAAAATGTTCATTTCAGACTCTAAAAACGTAGAAATCGTGTTTCAAGTTGAAATACGCCTTGTAAACGAAAAATGTTTATTTCAGACTCTAATAACGTAGAAATCGTGTTTCAAGTTGAAATACGCCTTGGGACCATATCTCACCTAAAGTAAATGGTAGAATCAAACTTTAACCAAACGTAATGTTTGTACCTAGGGTAAAGTTAAAAAGTTTAAACAATTTGAAAATATCTCTATATTTAGGCGAGTAAACGAAAAATGTTCATTTCAGACTCTAAAAACGTAGAAATCGTGTTTCAAGTTGAAATACGCCTTGTAAACGAAAAATGTTTATTTCAGACTCTAATAACGTAGAAATCGTGTTTCAAGTTGAAATACGCCTTGGGACCATATCTCACCTAAAGTAAATGGTAGAATCAAACTTTAACCAAACGTAATGTTTGTACCTAGGGTAAAGTTAAAAAGTTTAAACAATTTGAAAATATCACTATATTTAGGCGAGTAAACGAAAAATGTTCATTTCAGACTCTAAAAACGTAGAAATCGTGTTTCAAGTTGAAATACGCCTTGTAAACGAAAAATGTTTATTTCAGACTCTAATAACGTAGAAATCGTGTTTCAAGTTGAAATACGCCTTGGGACCATATCTCACCTAAAGTAAATGGTAGAATCAAACTTTAACCAAACGTAATGTTTGTACCTAGGGTAAAGTTAAAAAGTTTAAACAATTTGAAAATATCACTATATTTAGGCGAGTAAACGAAAAATGTTCATTTCAGACTCTAAAAACGTAGAAATCGTGTTTCAAGTTGAAATACGCCTTGTAAACGAAAAATGTTTATTTCAGACTCTAATAACGTAGAAATCGTGTTTCAAGTTGAAATACGCCTTGGGACCATATCTCACCTAAAGTAAATGGTAGAATCAAACTTTAACCAAACGTAATGTTTGTACCTAGTATAAAGTTAAAAAGTTTAAACAATTTTAAAATATCACTATATTTAGGCGAGTAAACGAAAAATGTTCATTTCAGACTCTAAAAACGTAGAAATCGTGTTTCAAGTTGAAATACGCCTTGTAAACGAAAAATGTTTATTTCAGACTCTAATAACGTAGAAATCGTGTTTCAAGTTGAAATACGCCTTGGGACCATATCTCACCTAAAGTAAATGGTAGAATCAAACTTTAACCAAACGTAATGTTTGTACCTAGGGTAAAGTTAAAAAGTTTAAACAATTTGAAAATATCACTATATTTAGGCGAGTAAACGAAAAATGTTCATTTCAGACTCTAAAAACGTAGAAATCGTGTTTCAAGTTGAAATACGCCTTGTAAACGAAAAATGTTTATTTCAGACTCTAATAACGTAGAAATCGTGTTTCAAGTTGAAATACGCCTTGGGACCATATCTCACCTAAAGTAAATGGTAGAATCAAACTTTAACCAAACGTAATGTTTGTACCTAGGGTAAAGTTAAAAAGTTTAAACAATTTGAAAATATCTCTATATTTAGGCGAGTAAACGAAAAATGTTCGTCTCAGACTCTAAAACCGCAGAAATCGTGTTTCAAGTTGAAATACGCCTTGGGACCATATCTCACCTAAAGTAAATGGTAGAATCAAACTTTAACCAAA
The DNA here is from genome assembly GCA_947425015.1 of Pterostichus niger. Taxonomy (NCBI): domain Eukaryota; kingdom Metazoa; phylum Arthropoda; class Insecta; order Coleoptera; family Carabidae; genus Pterostichus; species Pterostichus niger. Next base: position 19,641,136 of record OX380336.1, read on the forward strand.
CGTAATGTTTGTACCTAGGGTAAAGTTAAAAAGTTTAAACAATTTGAAAATATCACTATATTTAGGCGAGTAAACGAAAAATGTTCGTTTCAGACTCTAAAAACGTAGAAATCGTGTTTCAAGTTGAAATACGCCTTGTAAACGAAAAATGTTTATTTCAGACTCTAATAACGTAGAAATCGTGTTTCAAGTTGAAATACGCCTTGTAAACGAAAAATGTTTATTTCAGACTCTAATAACGTAGAAATCGTGTTTCAAGTTGAAATACGCCTTGGGACCATATCTCACCTAAAGTAAATGGTAGAATCAAACTTTAACCAAACGTAATGTTTGTACCTAGGGTAAAGTTAAAAAGTTTAAACAATTTGAAAATATCACTATATTTAGGCGAGTAAACGAAAAATGTTCATTTCAGACTCTAAAAACGTAGAAATCGTGTTTCAAGTTGAAATACGCCTTGTAAACGAAAAATGTTTATTTCAGACTCTAATAACGTAGAAATCGTGTTTCAAGTTGAAATACGCCTTGGGACCATATCTCACCTAAAGTAAATGGTAGAATCAAACTTTAACCAAACGTAATGTTTGTACCTAGGGTAAAGTTAAAAAGTTTAAACAATTTGAAAATATCACTATATTTAGGCGAGTAAACGAAAAATGTTCATTTCAGACTCTAAAAACGTAGAAATCGTGTTTCAAGTTGAAATACGCCTTGTAAACGAAAAATGTTTATTTCAGACTCTAATAACGTAGAAATCGTGTTTCAAGTTGAAATACGCCTTGGGACCATATCTCACCTAAAGTAAATGGTAGAATCAAACTTTAACCAAACGTAATGTTTGTACCTAGGGTAAAGTTAAAAAGTTTAAACAATTTGAAAATATCACTATATTTAGGCGAGTAAACGAAAAATGTTCGTCTCAGACTCTAAAACCGCAGAAATCGTATTTCAAGTTGAAATACGCCTTGGTACCATATCTCACCTAAAGTAAATGGTAGAATCAAACTTTAACCAAACGTAATGTTTGTACCTAGTATAAAGTTAAAAAGTTTAAACAATTTGAAAATATCACTATATTTAGGCGAGTAAACGAAAAATGTTCATTTCAGACTCTAAAAACGTAGAAATCGTGTTTCAAGTTGAAATACGCCTTGTAAACGAAAAATGTTTATTTCAGACTCTAATAACGTAGAAATCGTGTTTCAAGTTGAAATACGCCTTGGGACCATATCTCACCTAAAGTAAATGGTAGAATCAAACTTTAACCAAACGTAATGTTTGTACCTAGTATAAAGTTAAAAAGTTTAAACAATTTTAAAATATCACTATATTTAGGCGAGTAAACGAAAAATGTTCATTTCAGACTCTAAAAACGTAGAAATCGTGTTTCAAGTTGAAATACGCCTTGTAAACGAAAAATGTTTATTTCAGACTCTAATAACGTAGAAATCGTGTTTCAAGTTGAAATACGCCTTGGGACCATATCTCACCTAAAGTAAATGGTAGAATCAAACTTTAACCAAACGTAATGTTTGTACCTAGGGTAAAGTTAAAAAGTTTAAACAATTTGAAAATATCTCTATATTTAGGCGAGTAAACGAAAAATGTTCGTCTCAGACTCTAAAACCGCAGAAATCGTGTTTCAAGTTGAAATACGCCTTGGGACCATATCTCACCTAAAGTAAATGGTAGAATCAAACTTTAACCAAACGTAATGTTTGTACCTAGGGTAAAGTTAAAAAGTTTAAACAATTTGAAAATATCACTTTATTTAGGCGAGTAAACGAAAAATGTTCGTTTCAGACTCTAAAAACGTAGAAATCGTGTTTCAAGTTGAAATACGCCTTGTAAACGAAAAATGTTTATTTCAGACTCTAATAACGTAGAAATCGTGTTTCAAGTTGAAATACGCCTTGGGACCATATCTCACCTAAAGTAAATGGTAGAATCAAACTTTAACCAAACGTAATGTTTGTACCTAGTATAAAGTTAAAAAGTTTAAACAATTTTAAAATATCACTATATTTAGGCGAGTAAACGAAAAATGTTTATTTCAGACTCTAAAAACGTAGAAATCGTGTTTCAAGTTGAAATACGCCTTGTAAACGAAAAATGTTTATTTCAGACTCTAATAACGTAGAAATCGTGTTTCAAGTTGAAATACGCCTTGGGACCATATCTCACCTAAAGTAAATGGTAGAATCAAACTTTAACCAAACGTAATGTTTGTACCTAGGGTAAAGTTAAAAAGTTTAAACAATTTGAAAATATCACTATTTTTAGGCGAGTAAACGAAAAATATTCGTCTCAGACTCTAAAACCGCAGAAATCGTGTTTCAAGTTGAAATACGCCTTGGTACCATATCTCACATAAAGTAAATGGTAGAATCAAACTTTAACCAAACGTAATGTTTGTACCTAGTATAAAGTTAAAAAGTTTAAACAATTTTAAAATATCACTATATTTAGGCGAGTAAACGAAAAATGTTCATTTCAGACTCTAAAAACGTAGAAATCGTGTTTCAAGTTGAAATACGCCTTGTAAACGAAAAATGTTTATTTCAGACTCTAATAACGTAGAAATCGTGTTTCAAGTTGAAATACGCCTTGGGACCATATCTCACCTAAAGTAAATGGTAGAATCAAACTTTAACCAAACGTAATGTTTGTACCTAGGGTAAAGTTAAAAAGTTTAAACAATTTGAAAATATCACTATATTTAGGCGAGTAAACGAAAAATGTTCGTCTCAGACTCTAAAACCGCAGAAATCGTATTTCAAGTTGAAATACGCCTTGGTACCATATCTCACCTAAAGTAAATGGTAGAATCAAACTTTAACCAAACGTAATGTTTGTACCTAGTATAAAGTTAAAAAGTTTAAACAATTTGAAAATATCACTATATTTAGGCGAGTAAACGAAAAATGTTCATTTCAGACTCTAAAAACGTAGAAATCGTGTTTCAAGTTGAAATACGCCTTGTAAACGAAAAATGTTTATTTCAGACTCTAATAACGTAGAAATCGTGTTTCAAGTTGAAATACGCCTTGGGACCATATCTCACCTAAAGTAAATGGTAGAATCAAACTTTAACCAAACGTAATGTTTGTACCTAGGGTAAAGTTAAAAAGTTTAAACAATTTGAAAATATCACTATATTTAGGCGAGTAAACGAAAAATGTTCATTTCAGACTCTAAAAACGTAGAAATCGTGTTTCAAGTTGAAATACGCCTTGTAAACGAAAAATGTTTATTTCAGACTCTAATAACGTAGAAATCGTGTTTCAAGTTGAAATACGCCTTGGGACCATATCTCACCTAAAGTAAATGGTAGAATCAAACTTTAACCAAACGTAATGTTTGTACCTAGGGTAAAGTTAAAAAGTTTAAACAATTTGAAAATATCACTATATTTAGGCGAGTAAACGAAAAATGTTCATTTCAGACTCTAAAAACGTAGAAATCGTGTTTCAAGTTGAAATACGCCTTGTAAACGAAAAATGTTTATTTCAGACTCTAATAACGTAGAAATCGTGTTTCAAGTTGAAATACGCCTTGGGACCATATCTCACCTAAAGTAAATGGTAGAATCAAACTTTAACCAAACGTAATGTTTGTACCTAGGGTAAAGTTAAAAAGTTTAAACAATTTGAAAATATCACTATATTTAGGCGAGTAAACGAAAAATGTTCATTTCAGACTCTAAAAACGTAGAAATCGTGTTTCAAGTTGAAATACGCCTTGTAAACGAAAAATGTTTATTTCAGACTCTAATAACGTAGAAATCGTGTTTCAAGTTGAAATACGCCTTGGGACCATATCTCACCTAAAGTAAATGGTAGAATCAAACTTTAACCAAACGTAATGTTTGTACCTAGTATAAAGTTAAAAAGTTTAAACAATTTTAAAATATCACTATATTTAGGCGAGTAAACGAAAAATGTTCATTTCAGACTCTAAAAACGTAGAAATCGTGTTTCAAGTTGAAATACGCCTTGTAAACGAAAAATGTTTATTTCAGACTCTAATAACGTAGAAATCGTGTTTCAAGTTGAAATACGCCTTGGGACCATATCTCACCTAAAGTAAATGGTAGAATCAAACTTTAACCAAACGTAATGTTTGTACCTAGGGTAAAGTTAAAAAGTTTAAACAATTTGAAAATATCTCTATATTTAGGCGAGTAAACGAAAAATGTTCATTTCAGACTCTAAAAACGTAGAAATCGTGTTTCAAGTTGAAATACGCCTTGTAAACGAAAAATGTTTATTTCAGACTCTAATAACGTAGAAATCGTGTTTCAAGTTGAAATACGCCTTGGGACCATATCTCACCTAAAGTAAATGGTAGAATCAAACTTTAACCAAACGTAATGTTTGTACCTAGGGTAAAGTTAAAAAGTTTAAACAATTTGAAAATATCACTATATTTAGGCGAGTAAACGAAAAATGTTCATTTCAGACTCTAAAAACGTAGAAATCGTGTTTCAAGTTGAAATACGCCTTGTAAACGAAAAATGTTTATTTCAGACTCTAATAACGTAGAAATCGTGTTTCAAGTTGAAATACGCCTTGGGACCATATCTCACCTAAAGTAAATGGTAGAATCAAACTTTAACCAAACGTAATGTTTGTACCTAGGGTAAAGTTAAAAAGTTTAAACAATTTGAAAATATCACTATATTTAGGCGAGTAAACGAAAAATGTTCATTTCAGACTCTAAAAACGTAGAAATCGTGTTTCAAGTTGAAATACGCCTTGTAAACGAAAAATGTTTATTTCAGACTCTAATAACGTAGAAATCGTGTTTCAAGTTGAAATACGCCTTGGGACCATATCTCACCTAAAGTAAATGGTAGAATCAAACTTTAACCAAACGTAATGTTTGTACCTAGTATAAAGTTAAAAAGTTTAAACAATTTTAAAATATCACTATATTTAGGCGAGTAAACGAAAAATGTTCATTTCAGACTCTAAAAACGTAGAAATCGTGTTTCAAGTTGAAATACGCCTTGTAAACGAAAAATGTTTATTTCAGACTCTAATAACGTAGAAATCGTGTTTCAAGTTGAAATACGCCTTGGGACCATATCTCACCTAAAGTAAATGGTAGAATCAAACTTTAACCAAACGTAATGTTTGTACCTAGGGTAAAGTTAAAAAGTTTAAACAATTTGAAAATATCACTATATTTAGGCGAGTAAACGAAAAATGTTCGTCTCAGACTCTAAAACCGCAGAAATCGTATTTCAAGTTGAAATACGCCTTGGTACCATATCTCACCTAAAGTAAATGGTAGAATCAAACTTTAACCAAACGTAATGTTTGTACCTAGTATAAAGTTAAAAAGTTTAAACAATTTGAAAATATCACTATATTTAGGCGAGTAAACGAAAAATGTTCATTTCAGACTCTAAAAACGTAGAAATCGTGTTTCAAGTTGAAATACGCCTTGTAAACGAAAAATGTTTATTTCAGACTCTAATAACGTAGAAATCGTGTTTCAAGTTGAAATACGCCTTGGGACCATATCTCACCTAAAGTAAATGGTAGAATCAAACTTTAACCAAACGTAATGTTTGTACCTAGGGTAAAGTTAAAAAGTTTAAACAATTTGAAAATATCACTATATTTAGGCGAGTAAACGAAAAATGTTCATTTCAGACTCTAAAAACGTAGAAATCGTGTTTCAAGTTGAAATACGCCTTGTAAACGAAAAATGTTTATTTCAGACTCTAATAACGTAGAAATCGTGTTTCAAGTTGAAATACGCCTTGGGACCATATCTCACCTAAAGTAAATGGTAGAATCAAACTTTAACCAAACGTAATGTTTGTACCTAGGGTAAAGTTAAAAAGTTTAAACAATTTGAAAATATCACTATATTTAGGCGAGTAAACGAAAAATGTTCATTTCAGACTCTAAAAACGTAGAAATCGTGTTTCAAGTTGAAATACGCCTTGTAAACGAAAAATGTTTATTTCAGACTCTAATAACGTAGAAATCGTGTTTCAAGTTGAAATACGCCTTGGGACCATATCTCACCTAAAGTAAATGGTAGAATCAAACTTTAACCAAACGTAATGTTTGTACCTAGGGTAAAGTTAAAAAGTTTAAACAATTTGAAAATATCACTATATTTAGGCGAGTAAACGAAAAATGTTCATTTCAGACTCTAAAAACGTAGAAATCGTGTTTCAAGTTGAAATACGCCTTGTAAACGAAAAATGTTTATTTCAGACTCTAATAACGTAGAAATCGTGTTTCAAGTTGAAATACGCCTTGGGACCATATCTCACCTAAAGTAAATGGTAGAATCAAACTTTAACCAAACGTAATGTTTGTACCTAGTATAAAGTTAAAAAGTTTAAACAATTTTAAAATATCACTATATTTAGGCGAGTAAACGAAAAATGTTCATTTCAGACTCTAAAAACGTAGAAATCGTGTTTCAAGTTGAAATACGCCTTGTAAACGAAAAATGTTTATTTCAGACTCTAATAACGTAGAAATCGTGTTTCAAGTTGAAATACGCCTTGGGACCATATCTCACCTAAAGTAAATGGTAGAATCAAACTTTAACCAAACGTAATGTTTGTACCTAGGGTAAAGTTAAAAAGTTTAAACAATTTGAAAATATCTCTATATTTAGGCGAGTAAACGAAAAATGTTCATTTCAGACTCTAAAAACGTAGAAATCGTGTTTCAAGTTGAAATACGCCTTGTAAACGAAAAATGTTTATTTCAGACTCTAATAACGTAGAAATCGTGTTTCAAGTTGAAATACGCCTTGGGACCATATCTCACCTAAAGTAAATGGTAGAATCAAACTTTAACCAAACGTAATGTTTGTACCTAGGGTAAAGTTAAAAAGTTTAAACAATTTGAAAATATCACTATATTTAGGCGAGTAAACGAAAAATGTTCATTTCAGACTCTAAAAACGTAGAAATCGTGTTTCAAGTTGAAATACGCCTTGTAAACGAAAAATGTTTATTTCAGACTCTAATAACGTAGAAATCGTGTTTCAAGTTGAAATACGCCTTGGGACCATATCTCACCTAAAGTAAATGGTAGAATCAAACTTTAACCAAACGTAATGTTTGTACCTAGGGTAAAGTTAAAAAGTTTAAACAATTTGAAAATATCACTATATTTAGGCGAGTAAACGAAAAATGTTCATTTCAGACTCTAAAAACGTAGAAATCGTGTTTCAAGTTGAAATACGCCTTGTAAACGAAAAATGTTTATTTCAGACTCTAATAACGTAGAAATCGTGTTTCAAGTTGAAATACGCCTTGGGACCATATCTCACCTAAAGTAAATGGTAGAATCAAACTTTAACCAAACGTAATGTTTGTACCTAGTATAAAGTTAAAAAGTTTAAACAATTTTAAAATATCACTATATTTAGGCGAGTAAACGAAAAATGTTCATTTCAGACTCTAAAAACGTAGAAATCGTGTTTCAAGTTGAAATACGCCTTGTAAACGAAAAATGTTTATTTCAGACTCTAATAACGTAGAAATCGTGTTTCAAGTTGAAATACGCCTTGGGACCATATCTCACCTAAAGTAAATGGTAGAATCAAACTTTAACCAAACGTAATGTTTGTACCTAGGGTAAAGTTAAAAAGTTTAAACAATTTGAAAATATCTCTATATTTAGGCGAGTAAACGAAAAATGTTCGTCTCAGACTCTAAAACCGCAGAAATCGTGTTTCAAGTTGAAATACGCCTTGGGACCATATCTCACCTAAAGTAAATGGTAGAATCAAACTTTAACCAAACGTAATGTTTGTACCTAGGGTAAAGTTAAAAAGTTTAAACAATTTGAAAATATCACTATATTTAGGCGAGTAAACGAAAAATGTTCGTTTCAGACTCTAAAAACGTAGAAATCGTGTTTCAAGTTGAAATACGCCTTGTAAACGAAAAATGTTTATTTCAGACTCTAATAACGTAGAAATCGTGTTTCAAGTTGAAATACGCCTTGTAAACGAAAAATGTTTATTTCAGACTCTAATAACGTAGAAATCGTGTTTCAAGTTGAAATACGCCTTGGGACCATATCTCACCTAAAGTAAATGGTAGAATCAAACTTTAACCAAACGTAATGTTTGTACCTAGGGTAAAGTTAAAAAGTTTAAACAATTTGAAAATATCACTATATTTAGGCGAGTAAACGAAAAATGTTCATTTCAGACTCTAAAAACGTAGAAATCGTGTTTCAAGTTGAAATACGCCTTGTAAACGAAAAATGTTTATTTCAGACTCTAATAACGTAGAAATCGTGTTTCAAGTTGAAATACGCCTTGGGACCATATCTCACCTAAAGTAAATGGTAGAATCAAACTTTAACCAAACGTAATGTTTGTACCTAGGGTAAAGTTAAAAAGTTTAAACAATTTGAAAATATCACTATATTTAGGCGAGTAAACGAAAAATGTTCATTTCAGACTCTAAAAACGTAGAAATCGTGTTTCAAGTTGAAATACGCCTTGTAAACGAAAAATGTTTATTTCAGACTCTAATAACGTAGAAATCGTGTTTCAAGTTGAAATACGCCTTGGGACCATATCTCACCTAAAGTAAATGGTAGAATCAAACTTTAACCAAACGTAATGTTTGTACCTAGGGTAAAGTTAAAAAGTTTAAACAATTTGAAAATATCACTATATTTAGGCGAGTAAACGAAAAATGTTCGTCTCAGACTCTAAAACCGCAGAAATCGTATTTCAAGTTGAAATACGCCTTGGTACCATATCTCACCTAAAGTAAATGGTAGAATCAAACTTTAACCAAACGTAATGTTTGTACCTAGTATAAAGTTAAAAAGTTTAAACAATTTTAAAATATCACTATATTTAGGCGAGTAAACGAAAAATGTTCATTTCAGACTCTAAAAACGTAGAAATCGTGTTTCAAGTTGAAATACGCCTTGTAAACGAAAAATGTTTATTTCAGACTCTAATAACGTAGAAATCGTGTTTCAAGTTGAAATACGCCTTGGGACCATATCTCACCTAAAGTAAATGGTAGAATCAAACTTTAACCAAACGTAATGTTTGTACCTAGTATAAAGTTAAAAAGTTTAAACAATTTTAAAATATCACTATATTTAGGCGAGTAAACGAAAAATGTTCATTTCAGACTCTAAAAACGTAGAAATCGTGTTTCAAGTTGAAATACGCCTTGTAAACGAAAAATGTTTATTTCAGACTCTAATAACGTAGAAATCGTGTTTCAAGTTGAAATACGCCTTGGGACCATATCTCACCTAAAGTAAATGGTAGAATCAAACTTTAACCAAACGTAATGTTTGTACCTAGGGTAAAGTTAAAAAGTTTAAACAATTTGAAAATATCTCTATATTTAGGCGAGTAAACGAAAAATGTTCGTCTCAGACTCTAAAACCGCAGAAATCGTGTTTCAAGTTGAAATACGCCTTGGGACCATATCTCACCTAAAGTAAATGGTAGAATCAAACTTTAACCAAACGTAATGTTTGTACCTAGGGTAAAGTTAAAAAGTTTAAACAATTTGAAAATATCACTATATTTAGGCGAGTAAACGAAAAATGTTCGTTTCAGACTCTAAAAACGTAGAAATCGTGTTTCAAGTTGAAATACGCCTTGTAAACGAAAAATGTTTATTTCAGACTCTAATAACGTAGAAATCGTGTTTCAAGTTGAAATACGCCTTGGGACCATATCTCACCTAAAGTAAATGGTAGAATCAAACTTTAACCAAACGTAATGTTTGTACCTAGTATAAAGTTAAAAAGTTTAAACAATTTTAAAATATCACTATATTTAGGCGAGTAAACGAAAAATGTTTATTTCAGACTCTAAAAACGTAGAAATCGTGTTTCAAGTTGAAATACGCCTTGTAAACGAAAAATGTTTATTTCAGACTCTAATAACGTAGAAATCGTGTTTCAAGTTGAAATACGCCTTGGGACCATATCTCACCTAAAGTAAATGGTAGAATCAAACTTTAACCAAACGTAATGTTTGTACCTAGGGTAAAGTTAAAAAGTTTAAACAATTTGAAAATATCACTATTTTTAGGCGAGTAAACGAAAAATATTCGTCTCAGACTCTAAAACCGCAGAATTCGTGTTTCAAGTTGAAATACGCCTTGGTACCATATCTCACCTAAAGTAAATGGTAGAATCAAACTTTAACCAAACGTAATGTTTGTACCTAGTATAAAGTTAAAAAGTTTAAACAATTTTAAAATATCACTATATTTAGGCGAGTAAACGAAAAATGTTCATTTCAGACTCTAAAAACGTAGAAATCGTGTTTCAAGTTGAAATACGCCTTGTAAACGAAAAATGTTTATTTCAGACTCTAATAACGTAGAAATCGTGTTTCAAGTTGAAATACGCCTTGGGACCATATCTCACCTAAAGTAAATGGTAGAATCAAACTTTAACCAAACGTAATGTTTGTACCTAGGGTAAAGTTAAAAAGTTTAAACAATTTGAAAATATCACTATATTTAGGCGAGTAAACGAAAAATGTTCGTCTCAGACTCTAAAACCGCAGAAATCGTATTTCAAGTTGAAATACGCCTTGGTACCATATCTCACCTAAAGTAAATGGTAGAATCAAACTTTAACCAAACGTAATGTTTGTACCTAGTATAAAGTTAAAAAGTTTAAACAATTTTAAAATATCACTATATTTAGGCGAGTAAACGAAAAATGTTCATTTCAGACTCTAAAAACGTAGAAATCGTGTTTCAAGTTGAAATACGCCTTGTAAACGAAAAATGTTTATTTCAGACTCTAATAACGTAGAAATCGTGTTTCAAGTTGAAATACGCCTTGGGACCATATCTCACCTAAAGTAAATGGTAGAATCAAACTTTAACCAAACGTAATGTTTGTACCTAGGGTAAAGTTAAAAAGTTTAAACAATTTGAAAATATCTCTATATTTAGGCGAGTAAACGAAAAATGTTCGTCTCAGACTCTAAAACCGCAGAAATCGTGTTTCAAGTTGAAATACGCCTTGGGACCATATCTCACCTAAAGTAAATGGTAGAATCAAACTTTAACCAAACGTAATGTTTGTACCTAGGGTAAAGTTAAAAAGTTTAAACAATTTGAAAATATCACTATATTTAGGCGAGTAAACGAAAAATGTTCGTTTCAGACTCTAAAAACGTAGAAATCGTGTTTCAAGTTGAAATACGCCTTGTAAACGAAAAATGTTTATTTCAGACTCTAATAACGTAGAAATCGTGTTTCAAGTTGAAATACGCCTTGTAAACGAAAAATGTTTATTTCAGACTCTAATAACGTAGAAATCGTGTTTCAAGTTGAAATACGCCTTGGGACCATATCTCACCTAAAGTAAATGGTAGAATCAAACTTTAACCAAACGTAATGTTTGTACCTAGGGTAAAGTTAAAAAGTTTAAACAATTTTAAAATATCACTATATTTAGGCGAGTAAACGAAAAATGTTCATTTCAGACTCTAAAAACGTAGAAATCGTGTTTCAAGTTGAAATACGCCTTGTAAACGAAAAATGTTTATTTCAGACTCTAATAACGTAGAAATCGTGTTTCAAGTTGAAATACGCCTTGGGACCATATCTCACCTAAAGTAAATGGTAGAATCAAACTTTAACGAAACGTAATGTTTGTACCTAGGGTAAAGTTAAAAAGTTTAAACAATTTGAAAATATCACTATATTTAGGCGAGTAAACGAAAAATGTTCGTCTGACTCTAAAACCGCAGAAATCGTGTTTCAAGTTGAAATACGCCTTGGGACCATATCTCACCTAAAGTAAATGGTAGAATCAAACTTTAACCAAACGTAATGTTTGTACCTAGGGTAAAGTTAAAAAGTTTAAACAATTTTAAAATATCACTATATTTAGGCGAGTAAACGAAAAATGTTCGTTTCAGACTCTAAAAACGTAGAAATCGTGTTTCAAGTTGAAATACGCCTTGTAAACGAAAAATGTTTATTTCAGACTCTAATAACGTAGAAATCGTGTTTCAAGTTGAAATACGCCTTGGGACCATATCTCACCTAAAGTAAATGGTAGAATCAAACTTTAACCAAACGTAATGTTTGTACCTAGGGTAAAGTTAAAAAGTTTAAACAATTTGAAAATATCACTATTTTTAGGCGAGTAAACGAAAAATATTCGTCTCAGACTCTAAAACCGCAGAAATCGTGTTTCAAGTTGAAATACGCCTTGGTACCATATCTCACCTAAAGTAAATGGTAGAATCAAACTTTAACCAAACGTAATGTTTGTACCTAGTATAAAGTTAAAAAGTTTAAACAATTTTAAAATATCACTATATTTAGGCGAGTAAACGAAAAATGTTCATTTCAGACTCTAAAAACGTAGAAATCGTGTTTCAAGTTGAAATACGCCTTGTAAACGAAAAATGTTTATTTCAGACTCTAAAACCGCAGAAATCGTATTTCAAGTTGAAATACGCCTTGGTACCATATCTCACCTAAAGTAAATGGTAGAATCAAACTTTAACCAAACGTAATGTTTGTACCTAGTATAAAGTTAAAAAGTTTAAACAATTTGAAAATATCACTATATTTAGGCGAGTAAACGAAAAATGTTCATTTCAGACTCTAAAAACGTAGAAATCGTGTTTCAAGTTGAAATACGCCTTGTAAACGAAAAATGTTTATTTCAGACTCTAATAACGTAGAAATCGTGTTTCAAGTTGAAATACGCCTTGGGACCATATCTCACCTAAAGTAAATGGTAGAATCAAACTTTAACCAAACGTAATGTTTGTACCTAGGGTAAAGTTAAAAAGTTTAAACAATTTGAAAATATCACTATTTTTAGGCGAGTAAACGAAAAATATTCGTCTCAGACTCTAAAACCGCAGAAATCGTGTTTCAAGTTGAAATACGCCTTGGTACCATATCTCACCTAAAGTAAATGGTAGAATCAAACTTTAACCAAACGTAATGTTTGTACCTAGTATAAAGTTAAAAAGTTTAAACAATTTTAAAATATCACTATATTTAGGCGAGTAAACGAAAAATGTTCATTTCAGACTCTAAAAACGTAGAAATCGTGTTTCAAGTTGAAATACGCCTTGTAAACGAAAAATGTTTATTTCAGACTTTAATAACGTAGAAATCGCGTTTCAAGTTGAAATACGCCTTGGGACCATATCTCACCTAAAGTAAATGGTAGAATCAAACTTTAACCAAACGTAATGTTTGTACCTAGGGTAAAGTTAAAAAGTTTAAACAATTTGAAAATATCACTATATTTAGGCGAGTAAACGAAAAATGTTCGTCTCAGACTCTAAAACCGCAGAAATCGTATTTCAAGTTGAAATACGCCTTGGTACCATATCTCACCTAAAGTAAATGGTAGAATCAAACTTTAACCAAACGTAATGTTTGTACCTAGTATAAAGTTAAAAAGTTTAAACAATTTTAAAATATCACTATATTTAGGCGAGTAAACGAAAAATGTTCATTTCAGACTCTAAAAACGTAGAAATCGTGTTTCAAGTTGAAATACGCCTTGTAAACGAAAAATGTTTATTTCAGACTCTAATAACGTAGAAATCGTGTTTCAAGTTGAAATACGCCTTGGGACCATATCTCACCTAAAGTAAATGGTAGAATCAAACTTTAACCAAACGTAATGTTTGTACCTAGGGTAAAGTTAAAAAGTTTAAACAATTTGAAAATATCACTATTTTTAGGCGAGTAAACGAAAAATATTCGTCTCAGACTCTAAAACCGCAGAAATCGTGTTTCAAGTTGAAATACGCCTTGGTACCATATCTCACCTAAAGTAAATGGTAGAATCAAACTTTAACCAAACGTAATGTTTGTACCTAGTATAAAGTTAAAAAGTTTAAACAATTTTAAAATATCACTATATTTAGGCGAGTAAACGAAAAATGTTCATTTCAGACTCTAAAAACGTAGAAATCGTGTTTCAAGTTGAAATACGCCTTGTAAACGAAAAATGTTTATTTCAGACTCTAATAACGTAGAAATCGTGTTTCAAGTTGAAATACGCCTTGGGACCATATCTCACCTAAAGTAAATGGTAGAATCAAACTTTAACCAAACGTAATGTTTGTACCTAGGGTAAAGTTAAAAAGTTTAAACAATTTGAAAATATCACTATATTTAGGCGAGTAAACGAAAAATGTTTGTCTGACTCTAAAACCGCAGAAATCGTGTTTCAAGTTGAAATACGCCTTGGGACCATATCTCACCTAAAGTAAATGGTAGAATCAAACTTTAACCAAACGTAATGTTTGTACCTAGGGTAAAGTTAAAAAGTTTAAACAATTTTAAAATATCACTATATTTAGGCGAGTAAACGAAAAATGTTCGTTTCAGACTCTAAAAACGTAGAAATCGTGTTTCAAGTTGAAATACGCCTTGTAAACGAAAAATGTTTATTTCAGACTCTAATAACGTAGAAATCGTGTTTCAAGTTGAAATACGCCTTGGGACCATATCTCACCTAAAGTAAATGGTAGAATCAAACTTTAACCAAACGTAATGTTTGTACCTAGTATAAAGTTAAAAAGTTTAAACAATTTGAAAATATCACTATATTTAGGCGAGTAAACGAAAAATGTTCGTCTCAGACTCTAAAACCGCAGAAATCGTATTTCAAGTTGAAATACGCCTTGGTACCATATCTCACCTAAAGTAAATGGTAGAATCAAACTTTAACCAAACGTAATGTTTGTACCTAGTATAAAGTTAAAAAGTTTAAACAATTTTAAAATATCACTATATTTAGGCGAGTAAACGAAAAATGTTCATTTCAGACTCTAAAAACGTAGAAATCGTGTTTCAAGTTGAAATACGCCTTGTAAACGAAAAATGTTTATTTCAGACTCTAATAACGTAGAAATCGTGTTTCAAGTTGAAATACGCCTTGGGACCATATCTCACCTAAAGTAAATGGTAGAATCAAACTTTAACCAAACGTAATGTTTGTACCTAGGGTAAAGTTAAAAAGTTTAAACAATTTGAAAATATCACTATTTTTAGGCGAGTAAACGAAAAATATTCGTCTCAGACTCTAAAACCGCAGAAATCGTGTTTCAAGTTGAAATACGCCTTGGTACCATATCTCACCTAAAGTAAATGGTAGAATCAAACTTTAACCAAACGTAATGTTTGTACCTAGTATAAAGTTAAAAAGTTTAAACAATTTTAAAATATCACTATATTTAGGCGAGTAAACGAAAAATGTTCATTTCAGACTCTAAAAACGTAGAAATCGTGTTTCAAGTTGAAATACGCCTTGTAAACGAAAAATGTTTATTTCAGACTCTAATAACGTAGAAATCGTGTTTCAAGTTGAAATACGCCTTGGGACCATATCTCACCTAAAGTAAATGGTAGAATCAAACTTTAACCAAACGTAATGTTTGTACCTAGGGTAAAGTTAAAAAGTTTAAACAATTTGAAAATATCACTATATTTAGGCGAGTAAACGAAAAATGTTCGTCTGACTCTAAAACCGCAGAAATCGTGTTTCAAGTTGAAATACGCCTTGGGACCATATCTCACCTAAAGTAAATGGTAGAATCAAACTTTAACCAAACGTAATGTTTGTACCTAGGGTAAAGTTAAAAAGTTTAAACAATTTTAAAATATCACTATATTTAGGCGAGTAAACGAAAAATGTTCGTTTCAGACTCTAAAAACGTAGAAATCGTGTTTCAAGTTGAAATACGCCTTGTAAACGAAAAATGTTTATTTCAGACTCTAATAACGTAGAAATCGTGTTTCAAGTTGAAATACGCCTTGGGACCATATCTCACCTAAAGTAAATGGTAGAATCAAACTTTAACCAAACGTAATGTTTGTACCTAGTATAAAGTTAAAAAGTTTAAACAATTTTAAAATATCACTATATTTAGGCGAGTAAACGAAAAATGTTCATTTCAGACTCTAAAAACGTAGAAATCGTGTTTCAAGTTGAAATACGCCTTGTAAACGAAAAATGTTTATTTCAGACTCTAATAACGTAGAAATCGTGTTTCAAGTTGAAATACGCCTTGGGACCATATCTCACCTAAAGTAAATGGTAGAATCAAACTTTAACCAAACGTAATGTTTGTACCTAGGGTAAAGTTAAAAAGTTTAAACAATTTGAAAATATCACTATTTTTAGGCGAGTAAACGAAAAATATTCGTCTCAGACTCTAAAACCGCAGAAATCGTGTTTCAAGTTGAAATACGCCTTGGTACCATATCTCACCTAAAGTAAATGGTAGAATCAAACTTTAACCAAACGTAATGTTTGTACCTAGTATAAAGTTAAAAAGTTTAAACAATTTTAAAATATCACTATATTTAGGCGAGTAAACGAAAAATGTTCATTTCAGACTCTAAAAACGTAGAAATCGTGTTTCAAGTTGAAATACGCCTTGTAAACGAAAAATGTTTATTTCAGACTGTAAAACCGCAGAAATCGTATTTCAAGTTGAAATACGCCTTGGTACCATATCTCACCTAAAGTAAATGGTAGAATCAAACTTTAACCAAACGTAATGTTTGTACCTAGTATAAAGTTAAAAAGTTTAAACAATTTTAAAATATCACTATATTTAGGCGAGTAAACGAAAAATGTTCATTTCAGACTCTAAAAACGTAGAAATCGTGTTTCAAGTTGAAATACGCCTTGTAAACGAAAAATGTTTATTTCAGACTCTAATAACGTAGAAATCGTGTTTCAAGTTGAAATACGCCTTGGGACCATATCTCACCTAAAGTAAATGGTAGAATCAAACTTTAACCAAACGTAATGTTTGTACCTAGGGTAAAGTTAAAAAGTTTAAACAATTTGAAAATATCACTATTTTTAGGCGAGTAAACGAAAAATATTCGTCTCAGACTCTAAAACCGCAGAAATCGTGTTTCAAGTTGAAATACGCCTTGGTACCATATCTCACCTAAAGTAAATGGTAGAATCAAACTTTAACCAAACGTAATGTTTGTACCTAGTATAAAGTTAAAAAGTTTAAACAATTTTAAAATATCACTATATTTAGGCGAGTAAACGAAAAATGTTCGTCTCAGACTCTAAAACCGCAGAAATCGTATTTCAAGTTGAAATACGCCTTGGTACCATATCTCACCTAAAGTAAATGGTAGAATCAAACTTTAACCAAACGTAATGTTTGTACCTAGTATAAAGTTAAAAAGTTTAAACAATTTTAAAATATCACTATATTTAGGCGAGTAAACGAAAAATGTTCATTTCAGACTCTAAAAACGTAGAAATCGTGTTTCAAGTTGAAATACGCCTTGTAAACGAAAAATGTTTATTTCAGACTCTAATAACGTAGAAATCGTGTTTCAAGTTGAAATACGCCTTGGGACCATATCTCACCTAAAGTAAATGGTAGAATCAAACTTTAACCAAACGTAATGTTTGTACCTAGGGTAAAGTTAAAAAGTTTAAACAATTTGAAAATATCACTATTTTTAGGCGAGTAAACGAAAAATATTCGTCTCAGACTCTAAAACCGCAGAAATCGTGTTTCAAGTTGAAATACGCCTTGGTACCATATCTCACCTAAAGTAAATGGTAGAATCAAACTTTAACCAAACGTAATGTTTGTACCTAGTATAAAGTTAAAAAGTTTAAACAATTTTAAAATATCACTATATTTAGGCGAGTAAACGAAAAATGTTCATTTCAGACTCTAAAAACGTAGAAATCGTGTTTCAAGTTGAAATACGCCTTGTAAACGAAAAATGTTTATTTCAGACTCTAATAACGTAGAAATCGTGTTTCAAGTTGAAATACGCCTTGGGACCATATCTCACCTAAAGTAAATGGTAGAATCAAACTTTAACCAAACGTAATGTTTGTACCTAGTATAAAGTTAAAAAGTTTAAACAATTTGAAAATATCACTATATTTAGGCGAGTAAACGAAAAATGTTCGTCTCAGACTCTAAAACCGCAGAAATCGTATTTCAAGTTGAAATACGCCTTGGTACCATATCTCACCTAAAGTAAATGGTAGAATCAAACTTTAACCAAACGTAATGTTTGTACCTAGTATAAAGTTAAAAAGTTTAAACAATTTTAAAATATCACTATATTTAGGCGAGTAAACGAAAAATGTTCATTTCAGACTCTAAAAACGTAGAAATCGTGTTTCAAGTTGAAATACGCCTTGTAAACGAAAAATGTTTATTTCAGACTCTAATAACGTAGAAATCGTGTTTCAAGCTGAAATACGCCTTGGGACCATATCTCACCTAAAGTAAATGGTAGAATCAAACTTTAACCAAACGTAATGTTTGTACCTAGGGTAAAGTTAAAAAGTTTAAACAATTTGAAAATATCACTATTTTTAGGCGAGTAAACGAAAAATATTCGTCTCAGACTCTAAAACCGCAGAAATCGTGTTTCAAGTTGAAATACGCCTTGGTACCATATCTCACCTAAAGTAAATGGTAGAATCAAACTTTAACCAAACGTAATGTTTGTACCTAGTATAAAGTTAAAAAGTTTAAACAATTTTAAAATATCACTATATTTAGGCGAGTAAACGAAAAATGTTCATTTCAGACTCTAAAAACGTAGAAATCGTGTTTCAAGTTGAAATACGCCTTGTAAACGAAAAATGTTTATTTCAGACTCTAATAACGTAGAAATCGTGTTTCAAGTTGAAATACGCCTTGGGACCATATCTCACCTAAAGTAAATGGTAGAATCAAACTTTAACCAAACGTAATGTTTGTACCTAGGGTAAAGTTAAAAAGTTTAAACAATTTGAAAATATCACTATATTTAGGCGAGTAAACGAAAAATGTTCGTCTGACTCTAAAACCGCAGAAATCGTGTTTCAAGTTGAAATACGCCTTGGGACCATATCTCACCTAAAGTAAATGGTAGAATCAAACTTTAACCAAACGTAATGTTTGTACCTAGGGTAAAGTTAAAAAGTTTAAACAATTTTAAAATATCACTATATTTAGGCGAGTAAACGAAAAATGTTCGTTTCAGACTCTAAAAACGTAGAAATCGTGTTTCAAGTTGAAATACGCCTTGTAAACGAAAAATGTTTATTTCAGACTCTAATAACGTAGAAATCGTGTTTCAAGTTGAAATACGCCTTGGGACCATATCTCACCTAAAGTAAATGGTAGAATCAAACTTTAACCAAACGTAATGTTTGTACCTAGTATAAAGTTAAAAAGTTTAAACAATTTGAAAATATCACTATATTTAGGCGAGTAAACGAAAAATGTTCGTCTCAGACTCTAAAACCGCAGAAATCGTATTTCAAGTTGAAATACGCCTTGGTACCATATCTCACCTAAAGTAAATGGTAGAATCAAACTTTAACCAAACGTAATGTTTGTACCTAGTATAAAGTTAAAAAGTTTAAACAATTTTAAAATATCACTATATTTAGGCGAGTAAACGAAAAATGTTCATTTCAGACTCTAAAAACGTAGAAATCGTGTTTCAAGTTGAAATACGCCTTGTAAACGAAAAATGTTTATTTCAGACTCTAATAACGTAGAAATCGTGTTTCAAGTTGAAATACGCCTTGGGACCATATCTCACCTAAAGTAAATGGTAGAATCAAACTTTAACCAAACGTAATGTTTGTACCTAGGGTAAAGTTAAAAAGTTTAAACAATTTGAAAATATCACTATTTTTAGGCGAGTAAACGAAAAATATTCGTCTCAGACTCTAAAACCGCAGAAATCGTGTTTCAAGTTGAAATACGCCTTGGTACCATATCTCACCTAAAGTAAATGGTAGAATCAAACTTTAACCAAACGTAATGTTTGTACCTAGTATAAAGTTAAAAAGTTTAAACAATTTTAAAATATCACTATATTTAGGCGAGTAAACGAAAAATGTTCATTTCAGACTCTAAAAACGTAGAAATCGTGTTTCAAGTTGAAATACGCCTTGTAAACGAAAAATGTTTATTTCAGACTCTAATAACGTAGAAATCGTGTTTCAAGTTGAAATACGCCTTGGGACCATATCTCACCTAAAGTAAATGGTAGAATCAAACTTTAACCAAACGTAATGTTTGTACCTAGGGTAAAGTTAAAAAGTTTAAACAATTTGAAAATATCACTATATTTAGGCGAGTAAACGAAAAATGTTCGTCTGACTCTAAAACCGCAGAAATCGTGTTTCAAGTTGAAATACGCCTTGGGACCATATCTCACCTAAAGTAAATGGTAGAATCAAACTTTAACCAAACGTAATGTTTGTACCTAGGGTAAAGTTAAAAAGTTTAAACAATTTTAAAATATCACTATATTTAGGCGAGTAAACGAAAAATGTTCGTTTCAGACTCTAAAAACGTAGAAATCGTGTTTCAAGTTGAAATACGCCTTGTAAACGAAAAATGTTTATTTCAGACTCTAATAACGTAGAAATCGTGTTTCAAGTTGAAATACGCCTTGGGACCATATCTCACCTAAAGTAAATGGTAGAATCAAACTTTAACCAAACGTAATGTTTGTACCTAGTATAAAGTTAAAAAGTTTAAACAATTTTAAAATATCACTATATTTAGGCGAGTAAACGAAAAATGTTCGTCTCAGACTCTAAAACCGCAGAAATCGTATTTCAAGTTGAAATACGCCTTGGTACCATATCTCACCTAAAGTAAATGGTAGAATCAAACTTTAACCAAACGTAATGTTTGTACCTAGTATAAAGTTAAAAAGTTTAAACAATTTTAAAATATCACTATATTTAGGCGAGTAAACGAAAAATGTTCATTTCAGACTCTAAAAACGTAGAAATCGTGTTTCAAGTTGAAATACGCCTTGTAAACGAAAAATGTTTATTTCAGACTCTAATAACGTAGAAATCGTGTTTCAAGTTGAAATACGCCTTGGGACCATATCTCACCTAAAGTAAATGGTAGAATCAAACTTTAACCAAACGTAATGTTTGTACCTAGGGTAAAGTTAAAAAGTTTAAACAATTTGAAAATATCACTATTTTTAGGCGAGTAAACGAAAAATATTCGTCTCAGACTCTAAAACCGCAGAAATCGTGTTTCAAGTTGAAATACGCCTTGGTACCATATCTCACCTAAAGTAAATGGTAGAATCAAACTTTAACCAAACGTAATGTTTGTACCTAGTATAAAGTTAAAAAGTTTAAACAATTTTAAAATATCACTATATTTAAGCGAGTAAACGAAAAATGTTCATTTCAGACTCTAAAAACGTAGAAATCGTGTTTCAAGTTGAAAAACGCCTTGTAAACGAAAAATGTTTATTTCAGACTCTAATAACGTAGAAATCGTGTTTCAAGTTGAAATACGCCTTGGGACCATATCTCACCTAAAGTAAATGGTAGAATCAAACTTTAACCAAACGTAATGTTTGTACCTAGGGTAAAGTTAAAAAGTTTAAACAATTTGAAAATATCACTATATTTAGGCGAGTAAACGAAAAATGTTCGTCTGACTCTAAAACCGCAGAAATCGTGTTTCAAGTTGAAATACGCCTTGGGACCATATCTCACCTAAAGTAAATGGTAGAATCAAACTTTAACCAAACGTAATGTTTGTACCTAGGGTAAAGTTAAAAAGTTTAAACAATTTTAAAATATCACTATATTTAGGCGAGTAAACGAAAAATGTTCGTTTCAGACTCTAAAAACGTAGAAATCGTGTTTCAAGTTGAAATACGCCTTGTAAACGAAAAATGTTTATTTCAGACTCTAATAACGTAGAAATCGTGTTTCAAGTTGAAATACGCCTTGGGACCATATCTCACCTAAAGTAAATGGTAGAATCAAACTTTAACCAAACGTAATGTTTGTACCTAGTATAAAGTTAAAAAGTTTAAACAATTTTAAAATATCACTATATTTAGGCGAGTAAACGAAAAATGTTCATTTCAGACTCTAAAAACGTAGAAATCGTGTTTCAAGTTGAAATACGCCTTGTAAACGAAAAATGTTTATTTCAGACTCTAATAACGTAGAAATCGTGTTTCAAGTTGAAATACGCCTTGGGACCATATCTCACCTAAAGTAAATGGTAGAATCAAACTTTAACCAAACGTAATGTTTGTACCTAGGGTAAAGTTAAAAAGTTTAAACAATTTGAAAATATCACTATTTTTAGGCGAGTAAACGAAAAATATTCGTCTCAGACTCTAAAACCGCAGAAATCGTGTTTCAAGTTGAAATACGCCTTGGTACCATATCTCACCTAAAGTAAATGGTAGAATCAAACTTTAACCAAACGTAATGTTTGTACCTAGTATAAAGTTAAAAAGTTTAAACAATTTTAAAATATCACTATATTTAGGCGAGTAAACGAAAAATGTTCATTTCAGACTCTAAAAACGTAGAAATCGTGTTACAAGTTGAAATACGCCTTGTAAACGAAAAATGTTTATTTCAGACTGTAAAACCGCAGAAATCGTATTTCAAGTTGAAATACGCCTTGGTACCATATCTCACCTAAAGTAAATGGTAGAATCAAACTTTAACCAAACGTAATGTTTGTACCTAGTATAAAGTTAAAAAGTTTAAACAATTTTAAAATATCACTATATTTAGGCGAGTAAACGAAAAATGTTCATTTCAGACTCTAAAAACGTAGAAATCGTGTTTCAAGTTGAAATACGCCTTGTAAACGAAAAATGTTTATTTCAGACTCTAATAACGTAGAAATCGTGTTTCAAGTTGAAATACGCCTTGGGACCATATCTCACCTAAAGTAAATGGTAGAATCAAACTTTAACCAAACGTAATGTTTGTACCTAGGGTAAAGTTAAAAAGTTTAAACAATTTGAAAATATCACTATTTTTAGGCGAGTAAACGAAAAATATTCGTCTCAGACTCTAAAACCGCAGAAATCGTGTTTCAAGTTGAAATACGCCTTGGTACCATATCTCACCTAAAGTAAATGGTAGAATCAAACTTTAACCAAACGTAATGTTTGTACCTAGTATAAAGTTAAAAAGTTTAAACAATTTTAAAATATCACTATATTTAGGCGAGTAAACGAAAAATGTTCGTCTCAGACTCTAAAACCGCAGAAATCGTATTTCAAGTTGAAATACGCCTTGGTACCATATCTCACCTAAAGTAAATGGTAGAATCAAACTTTAACCAAACGTAATGTTTGTACCTAGTATAAAGTTAAAAAGTTTAAACAATTTTAAAATATCACTATATTTAGGCGAGTAAACGAAAAATGTTCATTTCAGACTCTAAAAACGTAGAAATCGTGTTTCAAGTTGAAATACGCCTTGTAAACGAAAAATGTTTATTTCAGACTCTAATAACGTAGAAATCGTGTTTCAAGTTGAAATACGCCTTGGGACCATATCTCACCTAAAGTAAATGGTAGAATCAAACTTTAACCAAACGTAATGTTTGTACCTAGGGTAAAGTTAAAAAGTTTAAACAATTTGAAAATATCACTATTTTTAGGCGAGTAAACGAAAAATATTCGTCTCAGACTCTAAAACCGCAGAAATCGTGTTTCAAGTTGAAATACGCCTTGGTACCATATCTCACCTAAAGTAAATGGTAGAATCAAACTTTAACCAAACGTAATGTTTGTACCTAGTATAAAGTTAAAAAGTTTAAACAATTTTAAAATATCACTATATTTAGGCGAGTAAACGAAAAATGTTCATTTCAGACTCTAAAAACGTAGAAATCGTGTTTCAAGTTGAAATACGCCTTGTAAACGAAAAATGTTTATTTCAGACTCTAATAACGTAGAAATCGTGTTTCAAGTTGAAATACGCCTTGGGACCATATCTCACCTAAAGTAAATGGTAGAATCAAACTTTAACCAAACGTAATGTTTGTACCTAGTATAAAGTTAAAAAGTTTAAACAATTTGAAAATATCACTATATTTAGGCGAGTAAACGAAAAATGTTCGTCTCAGACTCTAAAACCGCAGAAATCGTATTTCAAGTTGAAATACGCCTTGGTACCATATCTCACCTAAAGTAAATGGTAGAATCAAACTTTAACCAAACGTAATGTTTGTACCTAGTATAAAGTTAAAAAGTTTAAACAATTTTAAAATATCACTATATTTAGGCGAGTAAACGAAAAATGTTCATTTCAGACTCTAAAAACGTAGAAATCGTGTTTCAAGTTGAAATACGCCTTGTAAACGAAAAATGTTTATTTCAGACTCTAATAACGTAGAAATCGTGTTTCAAGTTGAAATACGCCTTGGGACCATATCTCACCTAAAGTAAATGGTAGAATCAAACTTTAACCAAACGTAATGTTTGTACCTAGGGTAAAGTTAAAAAGTTTAAACAATTTGAAAATATCACTATTTTTAGGCGAGTAAACGAAAAATATTCGTCTCAGACTCTAAAACCGCAGAAATCGTGTTTCAAGTTGAAATACGCCTTGGTACCATATCTCACCTAAAGTAAATGGTAGAATCAAACTTTAACCAAACGTAATGTTTGTACCTAGTATAAAGTTAAAAAGTTTAAACAATTTTAAAATATCACTATATTTAGGCGAGTAAACGAAAAATGTTCATTTCAGACTCTAAAAACGTAGAAATCGTGTTTCAAGTTGAAATACGCCTTGTAAACGAAAAATGTTTATTTCAGACTCTAATAACGTAGAAATCGTGTTTCAAGTTGAAATACGCCTTGGGACCATATCTCACCTAAAGTAAATGGTAGAATCAAACTTTAACCAAACGTAATGTTTGTACCTAGGGTAAAGTTAAAAAGTTTAAACAATTTGAAAATATCACTATTTTTAGGCGAGTAAACGAAAAATATTCGTCTCAGACTCTAAAACCGCAGAAATCGTGTTTCAAATTGAAATACGCCTTGGTACCATATCTCACCTAAAGTAAATGGTAGAATCAAACTTTAACCAAACGTAATGTTTGTACCTAGTATAAAGTTAAAAAGTTTAAACAATTTTAAAATATCACTATATTTAGGCGAGTAAACGAAAAATGTTCATTTCAGACTCTAAAAACGTAGAAATCGTGTTTCAAGTTGAAATACGCCTTGTAAACGAAAAATGTTTATTTCAGACTCTAATAACGTAGAAATCGTGTTTCAAGTTGAAATACGCCTTGGGACCATATCTCACCTAAAGTAAATGGTAGAATCAAACTTTAACCAAACGTAATGTTTGTACCTAGGGTAAAGTTAAAAAGTTTAAACAATTTGAAAATATCACTATATTTATTGAGTAAACGAAAAATGTTCGTCTGACTCTAAAACCGCAGAAATCGTGTTTCAAGTTGAAATACGCCTTGGGACCATATCTCACCTAAAGTAAATGGTAGAATCAAACTTTAACCAAACGTAATGTTTGTACCTAGGGTAAAGTTAAAAAGTTTAAACAATTTTAAAATATCACTATATTTAGGCGAGTAAACGAAAAATGTTCGTTTCAGACTCTAAAAACGTAGAAATCGTGTTTCAAGTTGAAATACGCCTTGTAAACGAAAAATGTTTATTTCAGACTCTAATAACGTAGAAATCGTGTTTCAAGTTGAAATACGCCTTGGGACCATATCTCACCTAAAGTAAATGGTAGAATCAAACTTTAACCAAACGTAATGTTTGTACCTAGTATAAAGTTAAAAAGTTTAAACAATTTTAAAATATCACTATATTTAGGCGAGTAAACGAAAAATGTTCATTTCAGACTCTAAAAACGTAGAAATCGTGTTTCAAGTTGAAATACGCCTTGTTAACGAAAAATGTTTATTTCAGACTCTAATAACGTAGAAATCGTGTTTCAAGTTGAAATACGCCTTGGGACCATATCTCACCTAAAGTAAATGGTAGAATCAAACTTTAACCAAACGTAATGTTTGTACCTAGGGTAAAGTTAAAAAGTTTAAACAATTTGAAAATATCACTATTTTTAGGCGAGTAAACGAAAAATATTCGTCTCAGGCTCTAAAACCGCAGAAATCGTGTTTCAAGTTGAAATACGCCTTGGTACCATATCTCACCTAAAGTAAATGGTAGAATCAAACTTTAACCAAACGTAATGTTTGTACCTAGTATAAAGTTAAAAAGTTTAAACAATTTTAAAATATCACTATATTTAGGCGAGTAAACGAAAAATGTTCATTTCAGACTCTAAAAACGTAGAAATCGTGTTTCAAGTTGAAATACGCCTTGTAAACGAAAAATGTTTATTTCAGACTGTAAAACCGCAGAAATCGTATTTCAAGTTGAAATACGCCTTGGTACCATATCTCACCTAAAGTAAATGGTAGAATCAAACTTTAACCAAACGTAATGTTTGTACCTAGTATAAAGTTAAAAAGTTTAAACAATTTTAAAATATCACTATATTTAGGCGAGTAAACGAAAAATGTTCATTTCAGACTCTAAAAACGTAGAAATCGTGTTTCAAGTTGAAATACGCCTTGTAAACGAAAAATGTTTATTTCAGACTCTAATAACGTAGAAATCGTGTTTCAAGTTGAAATACGCCTTGGGACCATATCTCACCTAAAGTAAATGGTAGAATCAAACTTTAACCAAACGTAATGTTTGTACCTAGGGTAAAGTTAAAAAGTTTAAACAATTTGAAAATATCACTATTTTTAGGCGAGTAAACGAAAAATATTCGTCTCAGACTCTAAAACCGCAGAAATCGTGTTTCAAGTTGAAATACGCCTTGGTACCATATCTCACCTAAAGTAAATGGTAGAATCAAACTTTAACCAAACGTAATGTTTGTACCTAGTATAAAGTTAAAAAGTTTAAACAATTTTAAAATATCACTATATTTAGGCGAGTAAACGAAAAATGTTCGTCTCAGACTCTAAAACCGCAGAAATCGTATTTCAAGTTGAAATACGCCTTGGTACCATATCTCACCTAAAGTAAATGGTAGAATCAAACTTTAACCAAACGTAATGTTTGTACCTAGTATAAAGTTAAAAAGTTTAAACAATTTTAAAATATCACTATATTTAGGCGAGTAAACGAAAAATGTTCATTTCAGACTCTAAAAACGTAGAAATCGTGTTTCAAGTTGAAATACGCCTTGTAAACGAAAAATGTTTATTTCAGACTCTAATAACGTAGAAATCGTGTTTCAAGTTGAAATACGCCTTGGGACCATATCTCACCTAAAGTAAATGGTAGAATCAAACTTTAACCAAACGTAATGTTTGTACCTAGGGTAAAGTTAAAAAGTTTAAACAATTTGAAAATATCACTATTTTTAGGCGAGTAAACGAAAAATATTCGTCTCAGACTCTAAAACCGCAGAAATCGTGTTTCAAGTTGAAATACGCCTTGGTACCATATCTCACCTAAAGTAAATGGTAGAATCAAACTTTAACCAAACGTAATGTTTGTACCTAGTATAAAGTTAAAAAGTTTAAACAATTTTAAAATATCACTATATTTAGGCGAGTAAACGAAAAATGTTCATTTCAGACTCTAAAAACGTAGAAATCGTGTTTCAAGTTGAAATACGCCTTGTAAACGAAAAATGTTTATTTCAGACTCTAATAACGTAGAAATCGTGTTTCAAGTTGAAATACGCCTTGGGACCATATCTCACCTAAAGTAAATGGTAGAATCAAACTTTAACCAAACGTAATGTTTGTACCTAGTATAAAGTTAAAAAGTTTAAACAATTTGAAAATATCACTATATTTAGGCGAGTAAACGAAAAATGTTCATTTCAGACTCTAAAAACGTAGAAATCGTGTTTCAAGTTGAAATACGCCTTGTAAACGAAAAATGTTTATTTCAGACTCTAATAACGTAGAAATCGTGTTTCAAGTTGAAATACGCCTTGGGACCATATCTCACCTAAAGTAAATGGTAGAATCAAACTTTAACCAAACGTAATGTTTGTACCTAGGGTAAAGTTAAAAAGTTTAAACAATTTGAAAATATCACTATTTTTAGGCGAGTAAACGAAAAATATTCGTCTCAGACTCTAAAACCGCAGAAATCGTGTTTCAAGTTGAAATACGCCTTGGTACCATATCTCACCTAAAGTAAATGGTAGAATCAAACTTTAACCAAACGTAATGTTTGTACCTAGTATAAAGTTAAAAAGTTTAAACAATTTTAAAATATCACTATATTTAGGCGAGTAAACGAAAAATATTCGTCTCAGACTCTAAAACCGCAGAAATCGTGTTTCAAGTTGAAATACGCCTTGGTACCATATCTCACCTAAAGTAAATGGTAGAATCAAACTTTAACCAAACGTAATGTTTGTACCTAGTATAAAGTTAAAAAGTTTAAACAATTTGAAAATATCACTATATTTAGGCGAGTAAACGAAAAATGTTCGTCTGACTCTAAAACCGCAGAAATCGTGTTTCAAGTTGAAATACGCCTTGGGACCATATCTCACCTAAAGTAAATGGTAGAATCAAACTTTAACCAAACGTAATGTTTGTACCTAGGGTAAAGTTAAAAAGTTTAAACAATTTTAAAATATCACTATATTTAGGCGAGTAAACGAAAAATGTTCGTTTCAGACTCTAAAAACGTAGAAATCGTGTTTCAAGTTGAAATACGCCTTGTAAACGAAAAATGTTTATTTCAGACTCTAATAACGTAGAAATCGTGTTTCAAGTTGAAATACGCCTTGGGACCATATCTCACCTAAAGTAAATGGTAGAATCAAACTTTAACCAAACGTAATGTTTGTACCTAGTATAAAGTTAAAAAGTTTAAACAATTTTAAAATATCACTATATTTAGGCGAGTAAACGAAAAATGTTCATTTCAGACTCTAAAAACGTAGAAATCGTGTTTCAAGTTGAAATACGCCTTGTAAACGAAAAATGTTTATTTCAGACTCTAATAACGTAGAAATCGTGTTTCAAGTTGAAATACGCCTTGGGACCATATCTCACCTAAAGTAAATGGTAGAATCAAACTTTAACCAAACGTAATGTTTGTACCTAGGGTAAAGTTAAAAAGTTTAAACAATTTGAAAATATCACTATTTTTAGGCGAGTAAACGAAAAATATTCGTCTCAGACTCTAAAACCGCAGAAATCGTGTTTCAAGTTGAAATACGCCTTGGTACCATATCTCACCTAAAGTAAATGGTAGAATCAAACTTTAACCAAACGTAATGTTTGTACCTAGTATAAAGTTAAAAAGTTTAAACAATTTTAAAATATCACTATATTTAGGCGAGTAAACGAAAAATGTTCATTTCAGACTCTAAAAACGTAGAAATCGTGTTTCAAGTTGAAATACGCCTTGTAAACGAAAAATGTTTATTTCAGACTGTAAAACCGCAGAAATCGTATTTCAAGTTGAAATACGCCTTGGTACCATATCTCACCTAAAGTAAATGGTAGAATCAAACTTTAACCAAACGTAATGTTTGTACCTAGTATAAAGTTAAAAAGTTTAAACAATTTTAAAATATCACTATATTTAGGCGAGTAAACGAAAAATGTTCATTTCAGACTCTAAAAACGTAGAAATCGTGTTTCAAGTTGAAATACGCCTTGTAAACGAAAAATGTTTATTTCAGACTCTAATAACGTAGAAATCGTGTTTCAAGTTGAAATACGCCTTGGGACCATATCTCACCTAAAGTAAATGGTAGAATCAAACTTTAACCAAACGTAATGTTTGTACCTAGGGTAAAGTTAAAAAGTTTAAACAATTTGAAAATATCACTATTTTTAGGCGAGTAAACGAAAAATATTCGTCTCAGACTCTAAAACCGCAGAAATCGTGTTTCAAGTTGAAATACGCCTTGGTACCATATCTCACCTAAAGTAAATGGTAGAATCAAACTTTAACCAAACGTAATGTTTGTACCTAGTATAAAGTTAAAAAGTTTAAACAATTTTAAAATATCACTATATTTAGGCGAGTAAACGAAAAATGTTCATTTCAGACTCTAAAAACGTAGAAATCGTGTTTCAAGTTGAAATACGCCTTGTAAACGAAAAATGTTTATTTCAGACTCTAATAACGTAGAAATCGTGTTTCAAGTTGAAATACGCCTTGGGACCATATCTCACCTAAAGTAAATGGTAGAATCAAACTTTAACCAAACGTAATGTTTGTACCTAGTATAAAGTTAAAAAGTTTAAACAATTTGAAAATATCACTATATTTAGGCGAGTAAACGAAAAATGTTCATTTCAGACTCTAAAAACGTAGAAATCGTGTTTCAAGTTGAAATACGCCTTGTAAACGAAAAATGTTTATTTCAGACTCTAATAACGTAGAAATCGTGTTTCAAGTTGAAATACGCCTTGGGACCATATCTCACCTAAAGTAAATGGTAGAATCAAACTTTAACCAAACGTAATGTTTGTACCTAGGGTAAAGTTAAAAAGTTTAAACAATTTGAAAATATCACTATTTTTAGGCGAGTAAACGAAAAATATTCGTCTCAGACTCTAAAACCGCAGAAATCGTGTTTCAAGTTGAAATACGCCTTGGTACCATATCTCACCTAAAGTAAATGGTAGAATCAAACTTTAACCAAACGTAATGTTTGTACCTAGTATAAAGTTAAAAAGTTTAAACAATTTTAAAATATCACTATATTTAGGCGAGTAAACGAAAAATGTTCGTCTCAGACTCTAAAACCGCAGAAATCGTATTTCAAGTTGAAATACGCCTTGGTACCATATCTCACCTAAAGTAAATGGTAGAATCAAACTTTAACCAAACGTAATGTTTGTACCTAGTATAAAGTTAAAAAGTTTAAACAATTTTAAAATATCACTATATTTAGGCGAGTAAACGAAAAATGTTCATTTCAGACTCTAAAAACGTAGAAATCGTGTTTCAAGTTGAAATACGCCTTGTAAACGAAAAATGTTTATTTCAGACTCTAATAACGTAGAAATCGTGTTTCAAGTTGAAATACGCCTTGGGACCATATCTCACCTAAAGTAAATGGTAGAATCAAACTTTAACCAAACGTAATGTTTGTACCTAGGGTAAAGTTAAAAAGTTTAAACAATTTGAAAATATCACTATTTTTAGGCGAGTAAACGAAAAATATTCGTCTCAGACTCTAAAACCGCAGAAATCGTGTTTCAAGTTGAAATACGCCTTGGTACCATATCTCACCTAAAGTAAATGGTAGAATCAAACTTTAACCAAACGTAATGTTTGTACCTAGTATAAAGTTAAAAAGTTTAAACAATTTTAAAATATCACTATATTTAGGCGAGTAAACGAAAAATGTTCGTCTCAGACTCTAAAACCGCAGAAATCGTATTTCAAGTTGAAATACGCCTTGGTACCATATCTCACCTAAAGTAAATGGTAGAATCAAACTTTAACCAAACGTAATGTTTGTACCTAGTATAAAGTTAAAAAGTTTAAACAATTTTAAAATATCACTATATTTAGGCGAGTAAACGAAAAATGTTCATTTCAGACTCTAAAAACGTAGAAATCGTGTTTCAAGTTGAAATACGCCTTGTAAACGAAAAATGTTTATTTCAGACTCTAATAACGTAGAAATCGTGTTTCAAGTTGAAATACGCCTTGGGACCATATCTCACCTAAAGTAAATGGTAGAATCAAACTTTAACCAAACGTAATGTTTGTACCTAGGGTAAAGTTAAAAAGTTTAAACAATTTGAAAATATCACTATTTTTAGGCGAGTAAACGAAAAATATTCGTCTCAGACTCTAAAACCGCAGAAATCGTGTTTCAAGTTGAAATACGCCTTGGTACCATATCTCACCTAAAGTAAATGGTAGAATCAAACTTTAACCAAACGTAATGTTTGTACCTAGTATAAAGTTAAAAAGTTTAAACAATTTTAAAATATCACTATATTTAGGCGAGTAAACGAAAAATGTTCATTTCAGACTCTAAAAACGTAGAAATCGTGTTTCAAGTTGAAATACGCCTTGTAAACGAAAAATGTTTATTTCAGACTCTAATAACGTAGAAATCGTGTTTCAAGTTGAAATACGCCTTGGGACCATATCTCACCTAAAGTAAATGGTAGAATCAAACTTTAACCAAACGTAATGTTTGTACCTAGTATAAAGTTAAAAAGTTTAAACAATTTGAAAATATCACTATATTTAGGCGAGTAAACGAAAAATGTTCGTCTCAGACTCTAAAACCGCAGAAATCGTATTTCAAGTTGAAAAACGCCTTGGTACCATATCTCACCTAAAGTAAATGGTAGAATCAAACTTTAACCAAACGTAATGTTTGTACCTAGTATAAAGTTAAAAAGTTTAAACAATTTTAAAATATCACTATATTTAGGCGAGTAAACGAAAAATGTTCATTTCAGACTCTAAAAACGTAGAAATCGTGTTTCAAGTTGAAATACGCCTTGTAAACGAAAAATGTTTATTTCAGACTCTAATAACGTAGAAATCGTGTTTCAAGTTGAAATACGCCTTGGGACCATATCTCACCTAAAGTAAATGGTAGAATCAAACTTTAACCAAACGTAATGTTTGTACCTAGGGTAAAGTTAAAAAGTTTAAACAATTTGAAAATATCACTATTTTTAGGCGAGTAAACGAAAAATATTCGTCTCAGACTCTAAAACCGCAGAAATCGTGTTTCAAGTTGAAATACGCCTTGGTACCATATCTCACCTAAAGTAAATGGTAGAATCAAACTTTAACCAAACGTAATGTTTGTACCTAGTATAAAGTTAAAAAGTTTAAACAATTTTAAAATATCACTATATTTAGGCGAGTAAACGAAAAATGTTCATTTCAGACTCTAAAAACGTAGAAATCGTGTTTCAAGTTGAAATACGCCTTGTAAACGAAAAATGTTTATTTCAGACTCTAATAACGTAGAAATCGTGTTTCAAGTTGAAATACGCCTTGGGACCATATCTCACCTAAAGTAAATGGTAGAATCAAACTTTAACCAAACGTAATGTTTGTACCTAGGGTAAAGTTAAAAAGTTTAAACAATTTGAAAATATCACTATTTTTAGGCGAGTAAACGAAAAATATTCGTCTCAGACTCTAAAACCGCAGAAATCGTGTTTCAAGTTGAAATACGCCTTGGTACCATATCTCACCTAAAGTAAATGGTAGAATCAAACTTTAACCAAACGTAATGTTTGTACCTAGTATAAAGTTAAAAAGTTTAAACAATTTTAAAATATCACTATATTTAGGCGAGTAAACGAAAAATGTTCATTTCAGACTCTAAAAACGTAGAAATCGTGTTTCAAGTTGAAATACGCCTTGTAAACGAAAAATGTTTATTTCAGACTCTAATAACGTAGAAATCGTGTTTCAAGTTGAAATACGCCTTGGGACCATATCTCACCTAAAGTAAATGGTAGAATCAAACTTTAACCAAACGTAATGTTTGTACCTAGGGTAAAGTTAAAAAGTTTAAACAATTTGAAAATATCACTATATTTAGGCGAGTAAACGAAAAATGTTCGTCTGACTCTAAAACCGCAGAAATCGTGTTTCAAGATGAAATACGCCTTGGGACCATATCTCACCTAAAGTAAATGGTAGAATCAAACTTTAACCAAACGTAATGTTTGTACCTAGGGTAAAGTTAAAAAGTTTAAACAATTTTAAAATATCACTATATTTAGGCGAGTAAACGAAAAATGTTCGTTTCAGACTCTAAAAACGTAGAAATCGTGTTTCAAGTTGAAATACGCCTTGTAAACGAAAAATGTTTATTTCAGACTCTAATAACGTAGAAATCGTGTTTCAAGTTGAAATACGCCTTGGGACCATATCTCACCTAAAGTAAATGGTAGAATCAAACTTTAACCAAACGTAATGTTTGTACCTAGTATAAAGTTAAAAAGTTTAAACAATTTTAAAATATCACTATATTTAGGCGAGTAAACGAAAAATGTTCATTTCAGACTCTAAAAACGTAGAAATCGTGTTTCAAGTTGAAATACGCCTTGTAAACGAAAAATGTTTATTTCAGACTCTAATAACGTAGAAATCGTGTTTCAAGTTGAAATACGCCTTGGGACCATATCTCACCTAAAGTAAATGGTAGAATCAAACTTTAACCAAACGTAATGTTTGTACCTAGGGTAAAGTTAAAAAGTTTAAACAATTTGAAAATATCACTATTTTTAGGCGAGTAAACGAAAAATATTCGTCTCAGACTCTAAAACCGCAGAAATCGTGTTTCAAGTTGAAATACGCCTTGGTACCATATCTCACCTAAAGTAAATGGTAGAATCAAACTTTAACCAAACGTAATGTTTGTACCTAGTATAAAGTTAAAAAGTTTAAACAATTTTAAAATATCACTATATTTAGGCGAGTAAACGAAAAATGTTCATTTCAGACTCTAAAAACGTAGAAATCGTGTTTCAAGTTGAAATACGCCTTGTAA
Organism: Pterostichus niger; assembly: GCA_947425015.1. Classification (NCBI taxonomy): domain Eukaryota; kingdom Metazoa; phylum Arthropoda; class Insecta; order Coleoptera; family Carabidae; genus Pterostichus; species Pterostichus niger. The sequence continues at coordinate 19,675,482 of OX380336.1, forward strand.
ACGAAAAATGTTTATTTCAGACTGTAAAACCGCAGAAATCGTATTTCAAGTTGAAATACGCCTTGGTACCATATCTCACCTAAAGTAAATGGTAGAATCAAACTTTAACCAAACGTAATGTTTGTACCTAGTATAAAGTTAAAAAGTTTAAACAATTTTAAAATATCACTATATTTAGGCGAGTAAACGAAAAATGTTCATTTCAGACTCTAAAAACGTAGAAATCGTGTTTCAAGTTGAAATACGCCTTGTAAACGAAAAATGTTTATTTCAGACTCTAATAACGTAGAAATCGTGTTTCAAGTTGAAATACGCCTTGGGACCATATCTCACCTAAAGTAAATGGTAGAATCAAACTTTAACCAAACGTAATGTTTGTACCTAGGGTAAAGTTAAAAAGTTTAAACAATTTGAAAATATCACTATTTTTAGGCGAGTAAACGAAAAATATTCGTCTCAGACTCTAAAACCGCAGAAATCGTGTTTCAAGTTGAAATACGCCTTGGTACCATATCTCACCTAAAGTAAATGGTAGAATCAAACTTTAACCAAACGTAATGTTTGTACCTAGTATAAAGTTAAAAAGTTTAAACAATTTTAAAATATCACTATATTTAGGCGAGTAAACGAAAAATGTTCGTCTCAGACTCTAAAACCGCAGAAATCGTATTTCAAGTTGAAATACGCCTTGGTACCATATCTCACCTAAAGTAAATGGTAGAATCAAACTTTAACCAAACGTAATGTTTGTACCTAGTATAAAGTTAAAAAGTTTAAACAATTTTAAAATATCACTATATTTAGGCGAGTAAACGAAAAATGTTCATTTCAGACTCTAAAAACGTAGAAATCGTGTTTCAAGTTGAAATACGCCTTGTAAACGAAAAATGTTTATTTCAGACTCTAATAACGTAGAAATCGTGTTTCAAGTTGAAATACGCCTTGGGACCATATCTCACCTAAAGTAAATGGTAGAATCAAACTTTAACCAAACGTAATGTTTGTACCTAGGGTAAAGTTAAAAAGTTTAAACAATTTGAAAATATCACTATTTTTAGGCGAGTAAACGAAAAATATTCGTCTCAGACTCTAAAACCGCAGAAATCGTGTTTCAAGTTGAAATACGCCTTGGTACCATATCTCACCTAAAGTAAATGGTAGAATCAAACTTTAACCAAACGTAATGTTTGTACCTAGTATAAAGTTAAAAAGTTTAAACAATTTTAAAATATCACTATATTTAGGCGAGTAAACGAAAAATGTTCATTTCAGACTCTAAAAACGTAGAAATCGTGTTTCAAGTTGAAATACGCCTTGTAAACGAAAAATGTTTATTTCAGACTCTAATAACGTAGAAATCGCGTTTCAAGTTGAAATACGCCTTGGGACCATATCTCACCTAAAGTAAATGGTAGAATCAAACTTTAACCAAACGTAATGTTTGTACCTAGGGTAAAGTTAAAAAGTTTAAACAATTTGAAAATATCACTATATTTAGGCGAGTAAACGAAAAATGTTCGTCTCAGACTCTAAAACCGCAGAAATCGTATTTCAAGTTGAAATACGCCTTGGTACCATATCTCACCTAAAGTAAATGGTAGAATCAAACTTTAACCAAACGTAATGTTTGTACCTAGTATAAAGTTAAAAAGTTTATACAATTTTAAAATATCACTATATTTAGGCGAGTAAACGAAAAATGTTCATTTCAGACTCTAAAAACGTAGAAATCGTGTTTCAAGTTGAAATACGCCTTGTAAACGAAAAATGTTTATTTCAGACTCTAATAACGTAGAAATCGTGTTTCAAGTTGAAATACGCCTTGGGACCATATCTCACCTAAAGTAAATGGTAGAATCAAACTTTAACCAAACGTAATGTTTGTACCTAGGGTAAAGTTATAAAGTTTAAACAATTTGAAAATATCACTATTTTTAGGCGAGTAAACGAAAAATATTCGTCTCAGACTCTAAAACCGCAGAAATCGTGTTTCAAGTTGAAATACGCCTTGGTACCATATCTCACCTAAAGTAAATGGTAGAATCAAACTTTAACCAAACGTAATGTTTGTACCTAGTATAAAGTTAAAAAGTTTAAACAATTTTAAAATATCACTATATTTAGGCGAGTAAACGAAAAATGTTCGTCTCAGACTCTAAAACCGCAGAAATCGTATTTCAAGTTGAAATACGCCTTGGTACCATATCTCACCTAAAGTAAATGGTAGAATCAAACTTTAACCAAACGTAATGTTTGTACCTAGTATAAAGTTAAAAAGTTTAAACAATTTTAAAATATCACTATATTTAGGCGAGTAAACGAAAAATGTTCATTTCAGACTCTAAAAACGTAGAAATCGTGTTTCAAGTTGAAATACGCCTTGTAAACGAAAAATGTTTATTTCAGACTCTAATAACGTAGAAATCGTGTTTCAAGTTGAAATACGCCTTGGGACCATATCTCACCTAAAGTAAATGGTAGAATCAAACTTTAACCAAACGTAATGTTTGTACCTAGGGTAAAGTTAAAAAGTTTAAACAATTTGAAAATATCACTATTTTTAGGCGAGTAAACGAAAAATATTCGTCTCAGACTCTAAAACCGCAGAAATCGTGTTTCAAGTTGAAATACGCCTTGGTACCATATCTCACCTAAAGTAAATGGTAGAATCAAACTTTAACCAAACGTAATGTTTGTACCTAGTATAAAGTTAAAAAGTTTAAACAATTTTAAAATATCACTATATTTAGGCGAGTAAACGAAAAATGTTCATTTCAGACTCTAAAAACGTAGAAATCGTGTTTCAAGTTGAAATACGCCTTGTAAACGAAAAATGATTATTTCAGACTCTAATAACGTAGAAATCGCGTTTCAAGTTGAAATACGCCTTGGGACCATATCTCACCTAAAGTAAATGGTAGAATCAAACTTTAACCAAACGTAATGTTTGTACCTAGGGTAAAGTTAAAAAGTTTAAACAATTTGAAAATATCACTATATTTAGGCGAGTAAACGAAAAATGTTCGTCTCAGACTCTAAAACCGCAGAAATCGTATTTCAAGTTGAAATACGCCTTGGTACCATATCTCACCTAAAGTAAATGGTAGAATCAAACTTTAACCAAACGTAATGTTTGTACCTAGTATAAAGTTAAAAAGTTTAAACAATTTTAAAATATCACTATATTTAGGCGAGTAAACGAAAAATGTTCATTTCAGACTCTAAAAACGTAGAAATCGTGTTTCAAGTTGAAATACGCCTTGTAAACGAAAAATGTTTATTTCAGACTCTAATAACGTAGAAATCGTGTTTCAAGTTGAAATACGCCTTGGGACCATATCTCACCTAAAGTAAATGGTAGAATCAAACTTTAACCAAACGTAATGATTGTACCTAGGGTAAAGTTAAAAAGTTTAAACAATTTGAAAATATCACTATTTTTAGGCGAGTAAACGAAAAATATTCGTCTCAGACTCTAAAACCGCAGAAATCGTGTTTCAAGTTGAAATACGCCTTGGTACCATATCTCACCTAAAGTAAATGGTAGAATCAAACTTTAACCAAACGTAATGTTTGTACCTAGTATAAAGTTAAAAAGTTTAAACAATTTTAAAATATCACTATATTTAGGCGAGTAAACGAAAAATGTTCATTTCAGACTCTAAAAACGTAGAAATCGTGTTTCAAGTTGAAATACGCCTTGTAAACGAAAAATGTTTATTTCAGACTCTAATAACGTAGAAATCGTGTTTCAAGTTGAAATACGCCTTGGGACCATATCTCACCTAAAGTAAATGGTAGAATCAAACTTTAACCAAACGTAATGTTTGTACCTAGGTAAAGTTAAAAAGTTTAAACAATTTGAAAATATCACTATATTTAGGCGAGTAAACGAAAAATGTTCGTCTGACTCTAAAACCGCAGAAATCGTGTTTCAAGTTGAAATACGCCTTGGGACCATATCTCACCTAAAGTAAATGGTAGAATCAAACTTTAACCAAACGTAATGTTTGTACCTAGGGTAAAGTTAAAAAGTTTAAACAATTTTAAAATATCACTATATTTAGGCGAGTAAACGAAAAATGTTCGTTTCAGACTCTAAAAACGTAGAAATCGTGTTTCAAGTTGAAATACGCCTTGTAAACGAAAAATGTTTATTTCAGACTCTAATAACGTAGAAATCGTGTTTCAAGTTGAAATACGCCTTGGGACCATATCTCACCTAAAGTAAATGGTAGAATCAAACTTTAACCAAACGTAATGTTTGTACCTAGGGTAAAGTTAAAAAGTTTAAACAATTTGAAAATATCACTATTTTTAGGCGAGTAAACGAAAAATATTCGTCTCAGACTCTAAAACCGCAGAAATCGTGTTTCAAGTTGAAATACGCCTTGGTACCATATCTCACCTAAAGTAAATGGTAGAATCAAACTTTAACCAAACGTAATGTTTGTACCTAGTATAAAGTTAAAAAGTTTAAACAATTTTAAAATATCACTATATTTAGGCGAGTAAACGAAAAATGTTCATTTCAGACTCTAAAAACGTAGAAATCGTGTTTCAAGTTGAAATACGCCTTGTAAACGAAAAATGTTTATTTCAGACTCTAATAACGTAGAAATCGCGTTTCAAGTTGAAATACGCCTTGGGACCATATCTCACCTAAAGTAAATGGTAGAATCAAACTTTAACCAAACGTAATGTTTGTACCTAGGGTAAAGTTAAAAAGTTTAAACAATTTGAAAATATCACTATATTTAGGCGAGTAAACGAAAAATGTTCGTCTCAGACTCTAAAACCGCAGAAATCGTATTTCAAGTTGAAATACGCCTTGGTACCATATCTCACCTAAAGTAAATGGTAGAATCAAACTTTAACCAAACGTAATGTTTGTACCTAGTATAAAGTTAAAAAGTTTAAACAATTTTAAAATATCACTATATTTAGGCGAGTAAACGAAAAATGTTCATTTCAGACTCTAAAAACGTAGAAATCGTGTTTCAAGTTGAAATACGCCTTGTAAACGAAAAATGTTTATTTCAGACTCTAATAACGTAGAAATCGCGTTTCAAGTTGAAATACGCCTTGGGACCATATCTCACCTAAAGTAAATGGTAGAATCAAACTTTAACCAAACGTAATGTTTGTACCTAGTATAAAGTTAAAAAGTTTAAACAATTTTAAAATATCACTATATTTAGGCGAGTAAACGAAAAATGTTCATTTCAGACTCTAAAAACGTAGAAATCGTGTTTCAAGTTGAAATACGCCTTGTAAACGAAAAATGTTTATTTCAGACTCTAATAACGTAGAAATCGCGTTTCAAGTTGAAATACGCCTTGGGACCATATCTCACCTAAAGTAAATGGTAGAATCAAACTTTAACCAAACGTAATGTTTGTACCTAGGGTAAAGTTAAAAAGTTTAAACAATTTGAAAATATCACTATATTTAGGCGAGTAAACGAAAAATGTTCGTCTCAGACTCTAAAACCGCAGAAATCGTATTTCAAGTTGAAATACGCCTTGGTACCATATCTCACCTAAAGTAAATGGTAGAATCAAACTTTAACCAAACGTAATGTTTGTACCTAGTATAAAGTTAAAAAGTTTAAACAATTTTAAAATATCACTATATTTAGGCGAGTAAACGAAAAATGTTCATTTCAGACTCTAAAAACGTAGAAATCGTGTTTCAAGTTGAAATACGCCTTGTAAACGAAAAATGTTTATTTCAGACTCTAATAACGTAGAAATCGTGTTTCAAGTTGAAATACGCCTTGGGACCATATCTCACCTAAAGTAAATGGTAGAATCAAACTTTAACCAAACGTAATGATTGTACCTAGGGTAAAGTTAAAAAGTTTAAACAATTTGAAAATATCACTATTTTTAGGCGAGTAAACGAAAAATATTCGTCTCAGACTCTAAAACCGCAGAAATCGTGTTTCAAGTTGAAATACGCCTTGGTACCATATCTCACCTAAAGTAAATGGTAGAATCAAACTTTAACCAAACGTAATGTTTGTACCTAGTATAAAGTTAAAAAGTTTAAACAATTTTAAAATATCACTATATTTAGGCGAGTAAACGAAAAATGTTCATTTCAGACTCTAAAAACGTAGAAATCGTGTTTCAAGTTGAAATACGCCTTGTAAACGAAAAATGTTTATTTCAGACTCTAATAACGTAGAAATCGTGTTTCAAGTTGAAATACGCCTTGGGACCATATCTCACCTAAAGTAAATGGTAGAATCAAACTTTAACCAAACGTAATGTTTGTACCTAGGTAAAGTTAAAAAGTTTAAACAATTTGAAAATATCACTATATTTAGGCGAGTAAACGAAAAATGTTCGTCTGACTCTAAAACCGCAGAAATCGTGTTTCAAGTTGAAATACGCCTTGGGACCATATCTCACCTAAAGTAAATGGTAGAATCAAACTTTAACCAAACGTAATGTTTGTACCTAGGGTAAAGTTAAAAAGTTTAAACAATTTTAAAATATCACTATATTTAGGCGAGTAAACGAAAAATGTTCGTTTCAGACTCTAAAAACGTAGAAATCGTGTTTCAAGTTGAAATACGCCTTGTAAACGAAAAATGTTTATTTCAGACTCTAATAACGTAGAAATCGTGTTTCAAGTTGAAATACGCCTTGGGACCATATCTCACCTAAAGTAAATGGTAGAATCAAACTTTAACCAAACGTAATGTTTGTACCTAGGGTAAAGTTAAAAAGTTTAAACAATTTGAAAATATCACTATTTTTAGGCGAGTAAACGAAAAATATTCGTCTCAGACTCTAAAACCGCAGAAATCGTGTTTCAAGTTGAAATACGCCTTGGTACCATATCTCACCTAAAGTAAATGGTAGAATCAAACTTTAACCAAACGTAATGTTTGTACCTAGTATAAAGTTAAAAAGTTTAAACAATTTTAAAATATCACTATATTTAGGCGAGTAAACGAAAAATGTTCATTTCAGACTCTAAAAACGTAGAAATCGTGTTTCAAGTTGAAATACGCCTTGTAAACGAAAAATGTTTATTTCAGACTCTAATAACGTAGAAATCGCGTTTCAAGTTGAAATACGCCTTGGGACCATATCTCACCTAAAGTAAATGGTAGAATCAAACTTTAACCAAACGTAATGTTTGTACCTAGGGTAAAGTTAAAAAGTTTAAACAATTTGAAAATATCACTATATTTAGGCGAGTAAACGAAAAATGTTCGTCTCAGACTCTAAAACCGCAGAAATCGTATTTCAAGTTGAAATACGCCTTGGTACCATATCTCACCTAAAGTAAATGGTAGAATCAAACTTTAACCAAACGTAATGTTTGTACCTAGTATAAAGTTAAAAAGTTTAAACAATTTTAAAATATCACTATATTTAGGCGAGTAAACGAAAAATGTTCATTTCAGACTCTAAAAACGTAGAAATCGTGTTTCAAGTTGAAATACGCCTTGTAAACGAAAAATGTTTATTTCAGACTCTAATAACGTAGAAATCGTGTTTCAAGTTGAAATACGCCTTGGGACCATATCTCACCTAAAGTAAATGGTAGAATCAAACTTTAACCAAACGTAATGTTTGTACCTAGGGTAAAGTTAAAAAGTTTAAACAATTTGAAAATATCACTATTTTTAGGCGAGTAAACGAAAAATATTCGTCTCAGACTCTAAAACCGCAGAAATCGTGTTTCAAGTTGAAATACGCCTTGGTACCATATCTCACCTAAAGTAAATGGTAGAATCAAACTTTAACCAAACGTAATGTTTGTACCTAGTATAAAGTTAAAAAGTTTAAACAATTTTAAAATATCACTATATTTAGGCGAGTAAACGAAAAATGTTCATTTCAGACTCTAAAAACGTAGAAATCGTGTTTCAAGTTGAAATACGCCTTGTAAACGAAAAATGTTTATTTCAGACTCTAATAACGTAGAAATCGTGTTTCAAGTTGAAATACGCCTTGGGACCATATCTCACCTAAAGTAAATGGTAGAATCAAACTTTAACCAAACGTAATGTTTGTACCTAGGTAAAGTTAAAAAGTTTAAACAATTTGAAAATATCACTATATTTAGGCGAGTAAACGAAAAATGTTCGTCTGACTCTAAAACCGCAGAAATCGTGTTTCAAGTTGAAATACGCCTTGGGACCATATCTCACCTAAAGTAAATGGTAGAATCAAACTTTAACCAAACGTAATGTTTGTACCTAGGGTAAAGTTAAAAAGTTTAAACAATTTTAAAATATCACTATATTTAGGCGAGTAAACGAAAAATGTTCGTTTCAGACTCTAAAAACGTAGAAATCGTGTTTCAAGTTGAAATACGCCTTGTAAACGAAAAATGTTTATTTCAGACTCTAATAACGTAGAAATCGTGTTTCAAGTTGAAATACGCCTTGGGACCATATCTCACCTAAAGTAAATGGTAGAATCAAACTTTAACCAAACGTAATGTTTGTACCTAGGGTAAAGTTAAAAAGTTTAAACAATTTGAAAATATCACTATTTTTAGGCGAGTAAACGAAAAATATTCGTCTCAGACTCTAAAACCGCAGAAATCGTGTTTCAAGTTGAAATACGCCTTGGTACCATATCTCACCTAAAGTAAATGGTAGAATCAAACTTTAACCAAACGTAATGTTTGTACCTAGTATAAAGTTAAAAAGTTTAAACAATTTTAAAATATCACTATATTTAGGCGAGTAAACGAAAAATGTTCATTTCAGACTCTAAAAACGTAGAAATCGTGTTTCAAGTTGAAATACGCCTTGTAAACGAAAAATGTTTATTTCAGACTCTAATAACGTAGAAATCGCGTTTCAAGTTGAAATACGCCTTGGGACCATATCTCACCTAAAGTAAATGGTAGAATCAAACTTTAACCAAACGTAATGTTTGTACCTAGGGTAAAGTTAAAAAGTTTAAACAATTTGAAAATATCACTATATTTAGGCGAGTAAACGAAAAATGTTCGTCTCAGACTCTAAAACCGCAGAAATCGTATTTCAAGTTGAAATACGCCTTGGTACCATATCTCACCTAAAGTAAATGGTAGAATCAAACTTTAACCAAACGTAATGTTTGTACCTAGTATAAAGTTAAAAAGTTTAAACAATTTTAAAATATCACTATATTTAGGCGAGTAAACGAAAAATGTTCATTTCAGACTCTAAAAACGTAGAAATCGTGTTTCAAGTTGAAATACGCCTTGTAAACGAAAAATGTTTATTTCAGACTCTAATAACGTAGAAATCGTGTTTCAAGTTGAAATACGCCTTGGGACCATATCTCACCTAAAGTAAATGGTAGAATCAAACTTTAACCAAACGTAATGTTTGTACCTAGGGTAAAGTTAAAAAGTTTAAACAATTTGAAAATATCACTATTTTTAGGCGAGTAAACGAAAAATATTCGTCTCAGACTCTAAAACCGCAGAAATCGTGTTTCAAGTTGAAATACGCCTTGGTACCATATCTCACCTAAAGTAAATGGTAGAATCAAACTTTAACCAAACGTAATGTTTGTACCTAGTATAAAGTTAAAAAGTTTAAACAATTTTAAAATATCACTATATTTAGGCGAGTAAACGAAAAATGTTCATTTCAGACTCTAAAAACGTAGAAATCGTGTTTCAAGTTGAAATACGCCTTGTAAACGAAAAATGTTTATTTCAGACTCTAATAACGTAGAAATCGTGTTTCAAGTTGAAATACGCCTTGGGACCATATCTCACCTAAAGTAAATGGTAGAATCAAACTTTAACCAAACGTAATGTTTGTACCTAGGTAAAGTTAAAAAGTTTAAACAATTTGAAAATATCACTATATTTAGGCGAGTAAACGAAAAATGTTCGTCTGACTCTAAAACCGCAGAAATCGTGTTTCAAGTTGAAATACGCCTTGGGACCATATCTCACCTAAAATAAATGGTAGAATCAAACTTTAACCAAACGTAATGTTTGTACCTAGGGTAAAGTTAAAAAGTTTAAACAATTTTAAAATATCACTATATTTAGGCGAGTAAACGAAAAATGTTCGTTTCAGACTCTAAAAACGTAGAAATCGTGTTTCAAGTTGAAATACGCCTTGTAAACGAAAAATGTTTATTTCAGACTCTAATAACGTAGAAATCGTGTTTCAAGTTGAAATACGCCTTGGGACCATATCTCACCTAAAGTAAATGGTAGAATCAAACTTTAACCAAACGTAATGTTTGTACCTAGTATAAAGTTAAAAAGTTTAAACAATTTGAAAATATCACTATATTTAGGCGAGTAAACGAAAAATGTTCGTCTCAGACTCTAAAACCGCAGAAATCGTATTTCAAGTTGAAATACGCCTTGGTACCATATCTCACCTAAAGTAAATGGTAGAATCAAACTTTAACCAAACGTAATGTTTGTACCTAGTATAAAGTTAAAAAGTTTAAACAATTTTAAAATATCACTATATTTAGGCGAGTAAACGAAAAATGTTCATTTCAGACTCTAAAAACGTAGAAATCGTGTTTCAAGTTGAAATACGCCTTGTAAACGAAAAATGTTTATTTCAGACTCTAATAACGTAGAAATCGTGTTTCAAGTTGAAATACGCCTTGGGACCATATCTCACCTAAAGTAAATGGTAGAATCAAACTTTAACCAAACGTAATGTTTGTACCTAGGGTAAAGTTAAAAAGTTTAAACAATTTGAAAATATCACTATTTTTAGGCGAGTAAACGAAAAATATTCGTCTCAGACTCTAAAACCGCAGAAATCGTGTTTCAAGTTGAAATACGCCTTGGTACCATATCTCACCTAAAGTAAATGGTAGAATCAAACTTTAACCAAACGTAATGTTTGTACCTAGTATAAAGTTAAAAAGTTTAAACAATTTTAAAATATCACTATATTTAGGCGAGTAAACGAAAAATGTTCATTTCAGACTCTAAAAACGTAGAAATAGTGTTTCAAGTTGAAATACGCCTTGTAAACGAAAAATGTTTATTTCAGACTCTAATAACGTAGAAATCGTGTTTCAAGTTGAAATACGCCTTGGGACCATATCTCACCTAAAGTAAATGGTAGAATCAAACTTTAACCAAACGTAATGTTTGTACCTAGGGTAAAGTTAAAAAGTTTAAACAATTTGAAAATATCACTATTTTTAGGCGAGTAAACGAAAAATATTCGTCTCAGACTCTAAAACCGCAGAAATCGTGTTTCAAGTTGAAATACGCCTTGGTACCATATCTCACCTAAAGTAAATGGTAGAATCAAACTTTAACCAAACGTAATGTTTGTACCTAGTATAAAGTTAAAAAGTTTAAACAATTTTAAAATATCACTATATTTAGGCGAGTAAACGAATAATGTTCATTTCAGACTCTAAAAACGTAGAAATCGTGTTTCAAGTTGAAATACGCCTTGTAAACGAAAAATGTTTATTTCAGACTCTAATAACGTAGAAATCGTGTTTCAAGTTGAAATACGCCTTGGGACCATATCTCACCTAAAGTAAATGGTAGAATCAAACTTTAACCAAAAGTAATGTTTGTACCTAGGGTAAAGTTAAAAAGTTTAAACAATTTGAAAATATCACTATATTTAGGCGAGTAAACGAAAAATGTTCGTCTGACTCTAAAACCGCAGAAATCGTGTTTCAAGTTGAAATACGCCTTGGGACCATATCTCACCTAAAGTAAATGGTAGAATCACACTTTAACCAAACGTAATGTTTGTACCTAGGGTAAAGTTAAAAAGTTTAAACAATTTTAAAATATCACTATATTTAGGCGAGTAAACGAAAAATGTTCGTTTCAGACTCTAAAAACGTAGAAATCGTGTTTCAAGTTGAAATACGCCTTGTAAACGAAAAATGTTTATTTCAGACTCTAATAACGTAGAAATCGTGTTTCAAGTTGAAATACGCCTTGGGACCATATCTCACCTAAAGTAAATGGTAGAATCAAACTTTAACCAAACGTAATGTTTGTACCTAGTATAAAGTTAAAAAGTTTAAACAATTTGAAAATATCACTATATTTAGGCGAGTAAACGAAAAATGTTCGTCTCAGACTCTAAAACCGCAGAAATCGTATTTCAAGTTGAAATACGCCTTGGTACCATATCTCACCTAAAGTAAATGGTAGAATCAAACTTTAACCAAACGTAATGTTTGTACCTAGTATAAAGTTAAAAAGTTTAAACAATTTTAAAATATCACTATATTTAGGCGAGTAAACGAAAAATGTTCATTTCAGACTCTAAAAACGTAGAAATCGTGTTTCAAGTTGAAATACGCCTTGTAAACGAAAAATGTTTATTTCAGACTCTAATAACGTAGAAATCGTGTTTCAAGTTGAAATACGCCTTGGGACCATATCTCACCTAAAGTAAATGGTAGAATCAAACTTTAACCAAACGTAATGTTTGTACCTAGGGTAAAGTTAAAAAGTTTAAACAATTTGAAAATATCACTATTTTTAGGCGAGTAAACGAAAAATATTCGTCTCAGACTCTAAAACCGCAGAAATCGTGTTTCAAGTTGAAATACGCCTTGGTACCATATCTCACCTAAAGTAAATGGTAGAATCAAACTTTAACCAAACGTAATGTTTGTACCTAGTATAAAGTTAAAAAGTTTAAACAATTTTAAAATATCACTATATTTAGGCGAGTAAACGAAAAATGTTCATTTCAGACTCTAAAAACGTAGAAATCGTGTTTCAAGTTGAAATACGCCTTGTAAACGAAAAATGTTTATTTCAGACTCTAATAACGTAGAAATCGTGTTTCAAGTTGAAATACGCCTTGGGACCATATCTCACCTAAAGTAAATGGTAGAATCAAACTTTAACCAAACGTAATGTTTGTACCTAGGGTAAAGTTAAAAAGTTTAAACAATTTGAAAATATCACTATTTTTAGGCGAGTAAACGAAAAATATTCGTCTCAGACTCTAAAACCGCAGAAATCGTGTTTCAAGTTGAAATACGCCTTGGTACCATATCTCACCTAAAGTAAATGGTAGAATCAAACTTTAACCAAACGTAATGTTTGTACCTAGTATAAAGTTAAAAAGTTTAAACAATTTTAAAATATCACTATATTTAGGCGAGTAAACGAATAATGTTCATTTCAGACTCTAAAAACGTAGAAATCGTGTTTCAAGTTGAAATACGCCTTGTAAACGAAAAATGTTTATTTCAGACTCTAATAACGTAGAAATCGTGTTTCAAGTTGAAATACGCCTTGGGACCATATCTCACCTAAAGTAAATGGTAGAATCAAACTTTAACCAAAAGTAATGTTTGTACCTAGGGTAAAGTTAAAAAGTTTAAACAATTTGAAAATATCACTATATTTAGGCGAGTAAACGAAAAATGTTCGTCTGACTCTAAAACCGCAGAAATCGTGTTTCAAGTTGAAATACGCCTTGGGACCATATCTCACCTAAAGTAAATGGTAGAATCACACTTTAACCAAACGTAATGTTTGTACCTAGGGTAAAGTTAAAAAGTTTAAACAATTTTAAAATATCACTATATTTAGGCGAGTAAACGAAAAATGTTCGTTTCAGACTCTAAAAACGTAGAAATCGTGTTTCAAGTTGAAATACGCCTTGTAAACGAAAAATGTTTATTTCAGACTCTAATAACGTAGAAATCGTGTTTCAAGTTGAAATACGCCTTGGGACCATATCTCACCTAAAGTAAATGGTAGAATCAAACTTTAACCAAACGTAATGTTTGTACCTAGTATAAAGTTAAAAAGTTTAAACAATTTGAAAATATCACTATATTTAGGCGAGTAAACGAAAAATGTTCGTCTCAGACTCTAAAACCGCAGAAATCGTATTTCAAGTTGAAATACGCCTTGGTACCATATCTCACCTAAAGTAAATGGTAGAATCAAACTTTAACCAAACGTAATGTTTGTACCTAGTATAAAGTTAAAAAGTTTAAACAATTTTAAAATATCACTATATTTAGGCGAGTAAACGAAAAATGTTCATTTCAGACTCTAAAAACGTAGAAATCGTGTTTCAAGTTGAAATACGCCTTGTAAACGAAAAATGTTTATTTCAGACTCTAATAACGTAGAAATCGTGTTTCAAGTTGAAATACGCCTTGGGACCATATCTCACCTAAAGTAAATGGTAGAATCAAACTTTAACCAAACGTAATGTTTGTACCTAGGGTAAAGTTAAAAAGTTTAAACAATTTGAAAATATCACTATTTTTAGGCGAGTAAACGAAAAATATTCGTCTCAGACTCTAAAACCGCAGAAATCGTGTTTCAAGTTGAAATACGCCTTGGTACCATATCTCACCTAAAGTAAATGGTAGAATCAAACTTTAACCAAACGTAATGTTTGTACCTAGTATAAAGTTAAAAAGTTTAAACAATTTTAAAATATCACTATATTTAGGCGAGTAAACGAAAAATGTTCATTTCAGACTCTAAAAACGTAGAAATCGTGTTTCAAGTTGAAATACGCCTTGTAAACGAAAAATGTTTATTTCAGACTCTAATAACGTAGAAATCGTGTTTCAAGTTGAAATACGCCTTGGGACCATATCTCACCTAAAGTAAATGGTAGAATCAAACTTTAACCAAACGTAATGTTTGTACCTAGTATAAAGTTAAAAAGTTTAAACAATTTGAAAATATCACTATATTTAGGCGAGTAAACGAAAAATGTTCGTCTCAGACTCTAAAACCGCAGAAATCGTATTTCAAGTTGAAATACGCCTTGGTACCATATCTCACCTAAAGTAAATGGTAGAATCAAACTTTAACCAAACGTAATGTTTGTACCTAGTATAAAGTTAAAAAGTTTAAACAATTTTAAAATATCACTATATTTAGGCGAGTAAACGAAAAATGTTCATTTCAGACTCTAAAAACGTAGAAATCGTGTTTCAAGTTGAAATACGCCTTGTAAACGAAAAATGATTATTTCAGACTCTAATAACGTAGAAATCGTGTTTCAAGTTGAAATACGCCTTGGGACCATATCTCACCTAAAGTAAATGGTAGAATCAAACTTTAACCAAACGTAATGTTTGTACCTAGGGTAAAGTTAAAAAGTTTAAACAATTTGAAAATATCACTATTTTTAGGCGAGTAAACGAAAAATATTCGTCTCAGACTCTAAAACCGCAGAAATCGTGTTTCAAGTTGAAATACGCCTTGGTACCATATCTCACCTAAAGTAAATGGTAGAATCAAACTTTAACCAAACGTAATGTTTGTACCTAGTATAAAGTTAAAAAGTTTAAACAATTTTAAAATATCACTATATTTAGGCGAGTAAACGAAAAATGTTCATTTCAGACTCTAAAAACGTAGAAATCGTGTTTCAAGTTGAAATACGCCTTGTAAACGAAAAATGTTTATTTCAGACTCTAATAACGTAGAAATCGTGTTTCAAGTTGAAATACGCCTTGGGACCATATCTCACCTAAAGTAAATGGTAGAATCAAACTTTAACCAAACGTAATGTTTGTACCTAGGGTAAAGTTAAAAAGTTTAAACAATTTGAAAATATCACTATTTTTAGGCGAGTAAACGAAAAATATTCGTCTCAGACTCTAAAACCGCAGAAATCGTGTTTCAAGTTGAAATACGCCTTGGTACCATATCTCACCTAAAGTAAATGGTAGAATCAAACTTTAACCAAACGTAATGTTTGTACCTAGTATAAAGTTAAAAAGTTTAAACAATTTTAAAATATCACTATATTTAGGCGAGTAAACGAAAAATGTTCATTTCAGACTCTAAAAACGTAGAAATCGTGTTTCAAGTTGAAATACGCCTTGTAAACGAAAAATGTTTATTTCAGACTCTAATAACGTAGAAATCGTGTTTCAAGTTGAAATACGCCTTGGGACCATATCTCACCTAAAGTAAATGGTAGAATCAAACTTTAACCAAAAGTAATGTTTGTACCTAGGGTAAAGTTAAAAAGTTTAAACAATTTGAAAATATCACTATATTTAGGCGAGTAAACGAAAAATGTTCGTCTGACTCTAAAACCGCAGAAATCGTGTTTCAAGTTGAAATACGCCTTGGGACCATATCTCACCTAAAGTAAATGGTAGAATCAAACTTTAACCAAACGTAATGTTTGTACCTAGGGTAAAGTTAAAAAGTTTAAACAATTTTAAAATATCACTATATTTAGGCGAGTAAACGAAAAATGTTCGTTTCAGACTCTAAAAACGTAGAAATCGTGTTTCAAGTTGAAATACGCCTTGTAAACGAAAAATGTTTATTTCAGACTCTAATAACGTAGAAATCGTGTTTCAAGTTGAAATACGCCTTGGGACCATATCTCACCTAAAGTAAATGGTAGAATCAAACTTTAACCAAACGTAATGTTTGTACCTAGGGTAAAGTTAAAAAGTTTAAACAATTTGAAAATATCACTATTTTTAGGCGAGTAAACGAAAAATATTCGTCTCAGACTCTAAAACCGCAGAAATCGTGTTTCAAGTTGAAATACGCCTTGGTACCATATCTCACCTAAAGTAAATGGTAGAATCAAACTTTAACCAAACGTAATGTTTGTACCTAGTATAAAGTTAAAAAGTTTAAACAATTTTAAAATATCACTATATTTAGGCGAGTAAACGAAAAATGTTCATTTCAGACTCTAAAAACGTAGAAATCGTGTTTCAAGTTGAAATACGCCTTGTAAACGAAAAATGTTTATTTCAGACTCTAATAACGTAGAAATCGTGTTTCAAGTTGAAATACGCCTTGGGACCATATCTCACCTAAAGTAAATGGTAGAATCAAACTTTAACCAAACGTAATGTTTGTACCTAGGGTAAAGTTAAAAAGTTTAAACAATTTGAAAATATCACTATTTTTAGGCGAGTAAACGAAAAATATTCGTCTCAGACTCTAAAACCGCAGAAATCGTGTTTCAAGTTGAAATACGCCTTGGTACCATATCTCACCTAAAGTAAATGGTAGAATCAAACTTTAACCAAACGTAATGTTTGTACCTAGTATAAAGTTAAAAAGTTTAAACAATTTTAAAATATCACTATATTTAGGCGAGTAAACGAAAAATGTTCATTTCAGACTCTAAAAACGTAGAAATCGTGTTTCAAGTTGAAATACGCCTTGTAAACGAAAAATGTTTATTTCAGACTCTAATAACGTAGAAATCGTGTTTCAAGTTGAAATACGCCTTGGGACCATATCTCACCTAAAGTAAATGGTAGAATCAAACTTTAACCAAAAGTAATGTTTGTACCTAGGGTAAAGTTAAAAAGTTTAAACAATTTGAAAATATCACTATATTTAGGCGAGTAAACGAAAAATGTTCGTCTGACTCTAAAACCGCAGAAATCGTGTTTCAAGTTGAAATACGCCTTGGGACCATATCTCACCTAAAGTAAATGGTAGAATCAAACTTTAACCAAACGTAATGTTTGTACCTAGGGTAAAGTTAAAAAGTTTAAACAATTTTAAAATATCACTATATTTAGGCGAGTAAACGAAAAATGTTCGTTTCAGACTCTAAAAACGTAGAAATCGTGTTTCAAGTTGAAATACGCCTTGTAAACGAAAAATGTTTATTTCAGACTCTAATAACGTAGAAATCGTGTTTCAAGTTGAAATACGCCTTGGGACCATATCTCACCTAAAGTAAATGGTAGAATCAAACTTTAACCAAACGTAATGTTTGTACCTAGGGTAAAGTTAAAAAGTTTAAACAATTTGAAAATATCACTATTTTTAGGCGAGTAAACGAAAAATATTCGTCTCAGACTCTAAAACCGCAGAAATCGTGTTTCAAGTTGAAATACGCCTTGGTACCATATCTCACCTAAAGTAAATGGTAGAATCAAACTTTAACCAAACGTAATGTTTGTACCTAGTATAAAGTTAAAAAGTTTAAACAATTTTAAAATATCACTATATTTAGGCGAGTAAACGAAAAATGTTCATTTCAGACTCTAAAAACGTAGAAATCGTGTTTCAAGTTGAAATACGCCTTGTAAACGAAAAATGTTTATTTCAGACTCTAATAACGTAGAAATCGTGTTTCAAGTTGAAATACGCCTTGGGACCATATCTCACCTAAAGTAAATGGTAGAATCAAACTTTAACCAAACGTAATGTTTGTACCTAGGGTAAAGTTAAAAAGTTTAAACAATTTGAAAATATCACTATATTTAGGCGAGTAAACGAAAAATGTTCGTCTGACTCTAAAACCGCAGAAATCGTGTTTCAAGTTGAAATACGCCTTGGGACCATATCTCACCTAAAGTAAATGGTAGAATCAAACTTTAACCAAACGTAATGTTTGTACCTAGGGTAAAGTTAAAAAGTTTAAACAATTTGAAAATATCACTATTTTTAGGCGAGTAAACGAAAAATATTCGTCTCAGACTCTAAAACCGCAGAAATCGTGTTTCAAGTTGAAATACGCCTTGGTACCATATCTCACCTAAAGTAAATGGTAGAATCAAACTTTAACCAAACGTAATGTTTGTACCTAGTATAAAGTTAAAAAGTTTAAACAATTTTAAAATATCACTATATTTAGGCGAGTAAACGAAAAATGTTCATTTCAGACTCTAAAAACGTAGAAATCGTGTTTCAAGTTGAAATACGCCTTGTAAACGAAAAATGTTTATTTCAGACTCTAATAACGTAGAAATCGTGTTTCAAGTTGAAATACGCCTTGGGACCATATCTCACCTAAAGTAAATGGTAGAATCAAACTTTAACCAAACGTAATGTTTGTACCTAGGTAAAGTTAAAAAGTTTAAACAATTTGAAAATATCACTATATTTAGGCGAGTAAACGAAAAATGTTCGTCTGACTCTAAAACCGCAGAAATCGTGTTTCAAGTTGAAATACGCCTTGGGACCATATCTCACCTAAAGTAAATGGTAGAATCAAACTTTAACCAAACGTAATGTTTGTACCTAGGGTAAAGTTAAAAAGTTTAAACAATTTTAAAATATCACTATATTTAGGCGAGTAAACGTAAAATGTTCGTTTCAGACTCTAAAAACGTAGAAATCGTGTTTCAAGTTGAAATACGCCTTGTAAACGAAAAATGTTTATTTCAGACTCTAATAACGTAGAAATCGTGTTTCAAGTTGAAATACGCCTTGGGACCATATCTCACCTAAAGTAAATGGTAGAATCAAACTTTAACCAAACGTAATGTTTGTACCTAGTATAAAGTTAAAAAGTTTAAACAATTTGAAAATATCACTATATTTAGGCGAGTAAACGAAAAATGTTCGTCTCAGACTCTAAAACCGCAGAAATCGTATTTCAAGTTGAAATACGCCTTGGTACCATATCTCACCTAAAGTAAATGGTAGAATCAAACTTTAACCAAACGTAATGTTTGTACCTAGTATAAAGTTAAAAAGTTTAAACAATTTTAAAATATCACTATATTTAGGCGAGTAAACGAAAAATGTTCATTTCAGACTCTAAAAACGTAGAAATCGTGTTTCAAGTTGAAATACGCCTTGTAAACGAAAAATGTTTATTTCAGACTCTAATAACGTAGAAATCGTGTTTCAAGTTGAAATACGCCTTGGGACCATATCTCACCTAAAGTAAATGGTAGAATCAAACTTTAACCAAACGTAATGTTTGTACCTAGGGTAAAGTTAAAAAGTTTAAACAATTTGAAAATATCACTATTTTTAGGCGAGTAAACGAAAAATATTCGTCTCAGACTCTAAAACCGCAGAAATCGTGTTTCAAGTTGAAATACGCCTTGGTACCATATCTCACCTAAAGTAAATGGTAGAATCAAACTTTAACCAAACGTAATGTTTGTACCTAGTATAAAGTTAAAAAGTTTAAACAATTTTAAAATATCACTATATTTAGGCGAGTAAACGAAAAATGTTCATTTCAGACTCTAAAAACGTAGAAATAGTGTTTCAAGTTGAAATACGCCTTGTAAACGAAAAATGTTTATTTCAGACTCTAATAACGTAGAAATCGTGTTTCAAGTTGAAATACGCCTTGGGACCATATCTCACCTAAAGTAAATGGTAGAATCAAACTTTAACCAAACGTAATGTTTGTACCTAGGGTAAAGTTAAAAAGTTTAAACAATTTGAAAATATCACTATTTTTAGGCGAGTAAACGAAAAATATTCGTCTCAGACTCTAAAACCGCAGAAATCGTGTTTCAAGTTGAAATACGCCTTGGTACCATATCTCACCTAAAGTAAATGGTAGAATCAAACTTTAACCAAACGTAATGTTTGTACCTAGTATAAAGTTAAAAAGTTTAAACAATTTTAAAATATCACTATATTTAGGCGAGTAAACGAAAAATGTTCATTTCAGACTCTAAAAACGTAGAAATCGTGTTTCAAGTTGAAATACGCCTTGTAAACGAAAAATGTTTATTTCAGACTCTAATAACGTAGAAATCGTGTTTCAAGTTGAAATACGCCTTGGGACCATATCTCACCTAAAGTAAATGGTAGAATCAAACTTTAACCAAAAGTAATGTTTGTACCTAGGGTAAAGTTAAAAAGTTTAAACAATTTGAAAATATCACTATATTTAGGCGAGTAAACGAAAAATGTTCGTCTGACTCTAAAACCGCAGAAATCGTGTTTCAAGTTGAAATACGCCTTGGGACCATATCTCACCTAAAGTAAATGGTAGAATCACACTTTAACCAAACGTAATGTTTGTACCTAGGGTAAAGTTAAAAAGTTTAAACAATTTTAAAATATCACTATATTTAGGCGAGTAAACGAAAAATGTTCGTTTCAGACTCTAAAAACGTAGAAATCGTGTTTCAAGTTGAAATACGCCTTGTAAACGAAAAATGTTTATTTCAGACTCTAATAACGTAGAAATCGTGTTTCAAGTTGAAATACGCCTTGGGACCATATCTCACCTAAAGTAAATGGTAGAATCAAACTTTAACCAAACGTAATGTTTGTACCTAGTATAAAGTTAAAAAGTTTAAACAATTTGAAAATATCACTATATTTAGGCGAGTAAACGAAAAATGTTCGTCTCAGACTCTAAAACCGCAGAAATCGTATTTCAAGTTGAAATACGCCTTGGGACCATATCTCACCTAAAGTAAATGGTAGAATCAAACTTTAACCAAACGTAATGTTTGTACCTAGGGTAAAGTTAAAAAGTTTAAACAATTTTAAAATATCACTATATTTAGGCGAGTAAACGAAAAATGTTCGTTTCAGACTCTAAAAACGTAGAAATCGTGTTTCAAGTTGAAATACGCCTTGTAAACGAAAAATGTTTATTTCAGACTCTAATAACGTAGAAATCGTGTTTCAAGTTGAAATACGCCTTGGGACCATATCTCACCTAAAGTAAATGGTAGAATCAAACTTTAACCAAACGTAATGTTTGTACCTAGTATAAAGTTAAAAAGTTTAAACAATTTGAAAATATCACTATATTTAGGCGAGTAAACGAAAAATGTTCGTCTCAGACTCTAAAACCGCAGAAATCGTATTTCAAGTTGAAATACGCCTTGGTACCATATCTCACCTAAAGTAAATGGTAGAATCAAACTTTAACCAAACGTAATGTTTGTACCTAGTATAAAGTTAAAAAGTTTAAACAATTTTAAAATATCACTATATTTAGGCGAGTAAACGAAAAATGTTCATTTCAGACTCTAAAAACGTAGAAATCGTGTTTCAAGTTGAAATACGCCTTGTAAACGAAAAATGATTATTTCAGACTCTAATAACGTAGAAATCGTGTTTCAAGTTGAAATACGCCTTGGGACCATATCTCACCTAAAGTAAATGGTAGAATCAAACTTTAACCAAACGTAATGTTTGTACCTAGGGTAATGTTAAAAAGTTTAAACAATTTGAAAATATCACTATTTTTAGGCGAGTAAACGAAAAATATTCGTCTTAGACTCTAAAACCGCAGAAATCGTGTTTCAAGTTGAAATACGCCTTGGTACCATATCTCACCTAAAGTAAATGGTAGAATCAAACTTTAACCAAACGTAATGTTTGTACCTAGTATAAAGTTAAAAAGTTTAAACAATTTTAAAATATCACTATATTTAGGCGAGTAAACGAAAAATGTTCATTTCAGACTCTAAAAACGTAGAAATCGTGTTTCAAGTTGAAATACGCCTTGTAAACGAAAAATGTTTATTTCAGACTCTAATAACGTAGAAATCGTGTTTCAAGTTGAAATACGCCTTGGGACCATATCTCACCTAAAGTAAATGGTAGAATCAAACTTTAACCAAACGTAATGTTTGTACCTAGGGTAAAGTTAAAAAGTTTAAACAATTTGAAAATATCACTAAATTACGGCGAGTAAACGAAAAATATTCGTCTCAGACTCTAAAACCGCAGAAATCGTGTTTCAAGTTGAAATACGCCTTGGTACCATATCTCACCTAAAGTAAATGGTAGAATCAAACTTTAACCAAACGTAATGTTTGTACCTAGTATAAAGTTAAAAAGTTTAAACAATTTTAAAATATCACTATATTTAGGCGAGTAAACGAAAAATGTTCATTTCAGACTCTAAAAACGTAGAAATCGTGTTTCAAGTTGAAATACGCCTTGTAAACGAAAAATGTTTATTTCAGACTCTAATAACGTAGAAATCGTGTTTCAAGTTGAAATACGCCTTGGGACCATATCTCACCTAAAGTAAATGGTAGAATCAAACTTTAACCAAAAGTAATGTTTGTACCTAGGGTAAAGTTAAAAAGTTTAAACAATTTGAAAATATCACTATATTTAGGCGAGTAAACGAAAAATGTTCGTCTGACTCTAAAACCGCAGAAATCGTGTTTCAAGTTGAAATACGCCTTGGGACCATATCTCACCTAAAGTAAATGGTAGAATCAAACTTTAACCAAACGTAATGTTTGTACCTAGGGTAAAGTTAAAAAGTTTAAACAATTTTAAAATATCACTATATTTAGGCGAGTAAACGAAAAATGTTCGTTTCAGACTCTAAAAACGTAGAAATCGTGTTTCAAGTTGAAATACGCCTTGTAAACGAAAAATGTTTATTTCAGACTCTAATAACGTAGAAATCGTGTTTCAAGTTGAAATACGCCTTGGGACCATATCTCACCTAAAGTAAATGGTAGAATCAAACTTTAACCAAACGTAATGTTTGTACCTAGTATAAAGTTAAAAAGTTTAAACAATTTGAAAATATCACTATATTTAGGCGAGTAAACGAAAAATGTTCGTCTCAGACTCTAAAACCGCAGAAATCGTATTTCAAGTTGAAATACGCCTTGGTACCATATCTCACCTAAAGTAAATGGTAGAATCAAACTTTAACCAAACGTAATGTTTGTACCTAGTATAAAGTTAAAAAGTTTAAACAATTTTAAAATATCACTATATTTAGGCGAGTAAACGAAAAATGTTCATTTCAGACTCTAAAAACGTAGAAATCGTGTTTCAAGTTGAAATACGCCTTGTAAACGAAAAATGTTTATTTCAGACTCTAATAACGTAGAAATCGTGTTTCAAGTTGAAATACGCCTTGGGACCATATCTCACCTAAAGTAAATGGTAGAATCAAACTTTAACCAAACGTAATGTTTGTACCTAGGGTAAAGTTAAAAAGTTTAAACAATTTGAAAATATCACTATTTTTAGGCGAGTAAACGAAAAATATTCGTCTCAGACTCTAAAACCGCAGAAATCGTGTTTCAAGTTGAAATACGCCTTGGTACCATATCTCACCTAAAGTAAATGGTAGAATCAAACTTTAACCAAACGTAATGTTTGTACCTAGTATAAAGTTAAAAAGTTTAAACAATTTTAAAATATCACTATATTTAGGCGAGTAAACGAAAAATGTTCATTTCAGACTCTAAAAACGTAGAAATCGTGTTTCAAGTTGAAATACGCCTTGTAAACGAAAAATGTTTATTTCAGACTCTAATAACGTAGAAATCGTGTTTCAAGTTGAAATACGCCTTGGGACCATATCTCACCTAAAGTAAATGGTAGAATCAAACTTTAACCAAACGTAATGTTTGTACCTAGGGTAAAGTTAAAAAGTTTAAACAATTTTAAAATATCACTATATTTAGGCGAGTAAACGAAAAATGTTTATTTCAGACTCTAATAACGTAGAAATCGTGTTTCAAGTTGAAATACGCCTTGGGACCATATCTCACCTAAAGTAAATGGTAGAATCAAACTTTAACCAAACGTAATGTTTGTACCTAGTATAAAGTTAAAAAGTTTAAACAATTTGAAAATATCACTATATTTAGGCGAGTAAACGAAAAATGTTCGTCTCAGACTCTAAAACCGCAGAAATCGTATTTCAAGTTGAAATACGCCTTGGTACCATATCTCACCTAAAGTAAATGGTAGAATCAAACTTTAACCAAACGTAATGTTTGTACCTAGTATAAAGTTAAAAAGTTTAAACAATTTTAAAATATCACTATATTTAGGCGAGTAAACGAAAAATGTTCATTTCAGACTCTAAAAACGTAGAAATCGTGTTTCAAGTTGAAATACGCCTTGTAAACGAAAAATGATTATTTCAGACTCTAATAACGTAGAAATCGTGTTTCAAGTTGAAATACGCCTTGGGACCATATCTCACCTAAAGTAAATGGTAGAATCAAACTTTAACCAAACGTAATGTTTGTACCTAGGGTAAAGTTAAAAAGTTTAAACAATTTGAAAATATCACTATTTTTAGGCGAGTAAACGAAAAATATTCGTCTCAGACTCTAAAACCGCAGAAATCGTGTTTCAAGTTGAAATACGCCTTGGTACCATATCTCACCTAAAGTAAATGGTAGAATCAAACTTTAACCAAACGTAATGTTTGTACCTAGTATAAAGTTAAAAAGTTTAAACAATTTTAAAATATCACTATATTTAGGCGAGTAAACGAAAAATGTTCATTTCAGACTCTAAAAACGTAGAAATCGTGTTTCAAGTTGAAATACGCCTTGTAAACGAAAAATGTTTATTTCAGACTCTAATAACGTAGAAATCGTGTTTCAAGTTGAAATACGCCTTGGGACCATATCTCACCTAAAGTAAATGGTAGAATCAAACTTTAACCAAACGTAATGTTTGTACCTAGGGTAAAGTTAAAAAGTTTAAACAATTTGAAAATATCACTATTTTTAGGCGAGTAAACGAAAAATATTCGTCTCAGACTCTAAAACCGCAGAAATCGTGTTTCAAGTTGAAATACGCCTTGGTACCATATCTCACCTAAAGTAAATGGTAGAATTAAACTTTAACCAAACGTAATGTTTGTACCTAGTATAAAGTTAAAAAGTTTAAACAATTTTAAAATATCACTATATTTAGGCGAGTAAACGAAAAATGTTCATTTCAGACTCTAAAAACGTAGAAATCGTGTTTCAAGTTGAAATACGCCTTGTAAACGAAAAATGTTTATTTCAGACTCTAATAACGTAGAAATCGTGTTTCAAGTTGAAATACGCCTTGGGACCATATCTCACCTAAAGTAAATGGTAGAATCAAACTTTAACCAAAAGTAATGTTTGTACCTAGGGTAAAGTTAAAAAGTTTAAACAATTTGAAAATATCACTATATTTAGGCGAGTAAACGAAAAATGTTCGTCTGACTCTAAAACCGCAGAAATCGTGTTTCAAGTTGAAATACGCCTTGGGACCATATCTCACCTAAAGTAAATGGTAGAATCAAACTTTAACCAAACGTAATGTTTGTACCTAGGGTAAAGTTAAAAAGTTTAAACAATTTTAAAATATCACTATATTTAGGCGAGTAAACGAAAAATGTTCGTTTCAGACTCTAAAAACGTAGAAATCGTGTTTCAAGTTGAAATACGCCTTGTAAACGAAAAATGTTTATTTCAGACTCTAATAACGTAGAAATCGTGTTTCAAGTTGAAATACGCCTTGGGACCATATCTCACCTAAAGTAAATGGTAGAATCAAACTTTAACCAAACGTAATGTTTGTACCTAGTATAAAGTTAAAAAGTTTAAACAATTTGAAAATATCACTATATTTAGGCGAGTAAACGAAAAATGTTCGTCTCAGACTCTAAAACCGCAGAAATCGTATTTCAAGTTGAAATACGCCTTGGTACCATATCTCACCTAAAGTAAATGGTAGAATCAAACTTTAACCAAACGTAATGTTTGTACCTAGTATAAAGTTAAAAAGTTTAAACAATTTTAAAATATCACTATATTTAGGCGAGTAAACGAAAAATGTTCATTTCAGACTCTAAAAACGTAGAAATCGTGTTT
Source organism: Pterostichus niger (assembly GCA_947425015.1). Classification (NCBI taxonomy): domain Eukaryota; kingdom Metazoa; phylum Arthropoda; class Insecta; order Coleoptera; family Carabidae; genus Pterostichus; species Pterostichus niger. The sequence goes on from OX380336.1 coordinate 19,701,761, forward strand.
CAAGTTGAAATACGCCTTGTAAACGAAAAATGTTTATTTCAGACTCTAATAACGTAGAAATCGTGTTTCAAGTTGAAATACGCCTTGGGACCATATCTCACCTAAAGTAAATGGTAGAATCAAACTTTAACCAAACGTAATGTTTGTACCTAGGGTAAAGTTAAAAAGTTTAAACAATTTGAAAATATCACTATTTTTAGGCGAGTAAACGAAAAATATTCGTCTCAGACTCTAAAACCGCAGAAATCGTGTTTCAAGTTGAAATACGCCTTGGGACCATATGTCACCTAAAGTAAATGGTAGAATCAAACTTTAACCAAACGTAATGTTTGTACCTAGGGTAAAGTTAAAAAGTTTAAACAATTTGAAAATATCACTATATTTAGGCGAGTAAACGAAAAATGTTCGTTTCAGACTCTAAAAACGTAGAAATCGTGTTTCAAGTTGAAATACGCCTTGTAAACGAAAAATGTTTATTTCAGACTCTAATAACGTAGAAATCGTGTTTCAAGTTGAAATACGCCTTGGGACCATATCTCACCTAAAGTAAATGGTAGAATCAAACTTTAACCAAACGTAATGTTTGTACCTAGTATAAAGTTAAAAAGTTTAAACAATTTTAAAATATCACTATATTTAGGCGAGTAAACGAAAAATGTTCATTTCAGACTCTAAAAACGTAGAAATCGTGTTTCAAGTTGAAATACGCCTTGTAAACGAAAAATGTTTATTTCAGACTCTAATAACGTAGAAATCGTGTTTCAAGTTGAAATACGCCTTGGGACCATATCACACCTAAAGTAAATGGTAGAATCAAACTTTAACCAAACGTAATGTTTGTACCTAGGGTAAAGTTAAAAAGTTTAAACAATTTGAAAATATCACTATTTTTAGGCGAGTAAACGAAAAATATTCGTCTCAGACTCTAAAACCGCAGAAATCGTATTTCAAGTTGAAATACGCCTTGGTACCATATCTCACCTAAAGTAAATGGTAGAATCAAACTTTAACCAAACGTAATGTTTGTACCTAGTATAAAGTTAAAAAGTTTAAACAATTTTAAAATATCACTATATTTAGGCGAGTAAACGAAAAATGTTCGTCTCAGACTCTAAAACCGCAGAAATCGTATTTCAAGTTGAAATACGCCTTGGTACCATATCTCACCTAAAGTAAATGGTAGAATCAAACTTTAACCAAACGTAATGTTTGTACCTAGTATAAAGTTAAAAAGTTTAAACAATTTTAAAATATCACTATATTTAGGCGAGTAAACGAAAAATGTTCATTTCAGACTCTAAAAACGTAGAAATCGTGTTTCAAGTTGAAATACGCCTTGTAAACGAAAAATGTTTATTTCAGACTCTAATAACGTAGAAATCGTGTTTCAAGTTGAAATACGCCTTGGGACCATATCTCACCTAAAGTAAATGGTAGAATCAAACTTTAACCAAACGTAATGTTTGTACCTAGGGTAAAGTTAAAAAGTTTAAACAATTTGAAAATATCACTATATTTAGGCGAGTAAACGAAAAATGTTCGTCTCAGACTCTAAAACCGCAGAAATCGTATTTCAAGTTGAAATACGCCTTGGTACCATATCTCACCTAAAGTAAATGGTAGAATCAAACTTTAACCAAACGTAATGTTTGTACCTAGTATAAAGTTAAAAAGTTTAAACAATTTTAAAATATCACTATATTTAGGCGAGTAAACGAAAAATGTTCATTTCAGACTCTAAAAACGTAGAAATCGTGTTTCAAGTTGAAATACGCCTTGTAAACGAAAAATGTTTATTTCAGACTCTAATAACGTAGAAATCGTGTTTCAAGTTGAAATACGCCTTGGGACCATATCTCACCTAAAGTAAATGGTAGAATCAAACTTTAACCAAACGTAATGTTTGTACCTAGGGTAAAGTTAAAAAGTTTAAACAATTTGAAAATATCACTATTTTTAGGCGAGTAAACGAAAAATATTCGTCTCAGACTCTAAAACCGCAGAAATCGTGTTTCAAGTTGAAATACGCCTTGGTACCATATCTCACCTAAAGTAAATGGTAGAATCAAACTTTAACCAAACGTAATGTTTGTACCTAGTATAAAGTTAAAAAGTTTAAACAATTTTAAAATATCACTATATTTAGGCGAGTAAACGAAAAATGTTCATTTCAGACTCAAAAACGTAGAAATCGTGTTTCAAGTTGAAATACGCCTTGTAAACGAAAAATGTTTATTTCAGACTCTAATAACGTAGAAATCGTGTTTCAAGTTGAAATACGCCTTGGGACCATATCTCACCTAAAGTAAATGGTAGAATCAAACTTTAACCAAACGTAATGTTTGTACCTAGGGTAAAGTTAAAAAGTTTAAACAATTTGAAAATATCACTATATTTAGGCGAGTAAACGAAAAATGTTCATTTCAGACTCTAAAAACGTAGAAATCGTGTTTCAAGTTGAAATACGCCTTGTAAACGAAAAATGTTTATTTCAGACTCTAATAACGTAGAAATCGTGTTTCAAGTTGAAATACGCCTTGGGACCATATCTCACCTAAAGTAAATGGTAGAATCAAACTTTAACCAAACGTAATGTTTGTACCTAGGGTAAAGTTAAAAAGTTTAAACAATTTGAAAATATCACTATTTTTAGGCGAGTAAACGAAAAATATTCGTCTCAGACTCTAAAACCGCAGAAATCGTATTTCAAGTTGAAATACGCCTTGGTACCATATCTCACCTAAAGTAAATGGTAGAATCAAACTTTAACCAAACGTAATGTTTGTACCTAGTATAAAGTTAAAAAGTTTAAACAATTTTAAAATATCACTATATTTAGGCGAGTAAACGAAAAATGTTCGTCTCAGACTCTAAAACCGCAGAAATCGTATTTCAAGTTGAAATACGCCTTGGTACCATATCTCACCTAAAGTAAATGGTAGAATCAAACTTTAACCAAACGTAATGTTTGTACCTAGTATAAAGTTAAAAAGTTTAAACAATTTTAAAATATCACTATATTTAGGCGAGTAAACGAAAAATGTTCATTTCAGACTCTAAAAACGTAGAAATCGTGTTTCAAGTTGAAATACGCCTTGTAAACGAAAAATGTTTATTTCAGACTCTAATAACGTAGAAATCGTGTTTCAAGTTGAAATACGCCTTGGGACCATATCTCACCTAAAGTAAATGGTAGAATCAAACTTTAACCAAACGTAATGTTTGTACCTAGGGTAAAGTTAAAAAGTTTAAACAATTTGAAAATATCACTATATTTAGGCGAGTAAACGAAAAATGTTCGTCTCAGACTCTAAAACCGCAGAAATCGTATTTCAAGTTGAAATACGCCTTGGTACCATATCTCACCTAAAGTAAATGGTAGAATCAAACTTTAACCAAACGTAATGTTTGTACCTAGTATAAAGTTAAAAAGTTTAAACAATTTGAAAATATCACTATATTTAGGCGAGTAAACGAAAAATGTTCATTTCAGACTCTAAAAACGTAGAAATCGTGTTTCAAGTTGAAATACGCCTTGTAAACGAAAAATGTTTATTTCAGACTCTAATAACGTAGAAATCGTGTTTCAAGTTGAAATACGCCTTGGGACCATATCTCACCTAAAGTAAATGGTAGAATCAAACTTTAACCAAACGTAATGTTTGTACCTAGGGTAAAGTTAAAAAGTTTAAACAATTTGAAAATATCACTATTTTTAGGCGAGTAAACGAAAAATATTCGTCTCAGACTCTAAAACCGCAGAAATCGTGTTTCAAGTTGAAATACGCCTTGGTACCATATCTCACCTAAAGTAAATGGTAGAATCAAACTTTAACCAAACGTAATGTTTGTACCTAGTATAAAGTTAAAAAGTTTAAACAATTTTAAAATATCACTATATTTAGGCGAGTAAACGAAAAATGTTCATTTCAGACTCAAAAACGTAGAAATCGTGTTTCAAGTTGAAATACGCCTTGTAAACGAAAAATGTTTATTTCAGACTCTAATAACGTAGAAATCGTGTTTCAAGTTGAAATACGCCTTGGGACCATATCTCACCTAAAGTAAATGGTAGAATCAAACTTTAACCAAACGTAATGTTTGTACCTAGGGTAAAGTTAAAAAGTTTAAACAATTTGAAAATATCACTATATTTAGGCGAGTAAACGAAAAATGTTCATTTCAGACTCTAAAAACGTAGAAATCGTGTTTCAAGTTGAAATACGCCTTGTAAACGAAAAATGTTTATTTCAGACTCTAATAACGTAGAAATCGTGTTTCAAGTTGAAATACGCCTTGGGACCATATCTCACCTAAAGTAAATGGTAGAATCAAACTTTAACCAAACGTAATGTTTGTACCTAGGGTAAAGTTAAAAAGTTTAAACAATTTGAAAATATCACTATTTTTAGGCGAGTAAACGAAAAATATTCGTCTCAGACTCTAAAACCGCAGAAATCGTATTTCAAGTTGAAATACGCCTTGGTACCATATCTCACCTAAAGTAAATGGTAGAATCAAACTTTAACCAAACGTAATGTTTGTACCTAGTATAAAGTTAAAAAGTTTAAACAATTTTAAAATATCACTATATTTAGGCGAGTAAACGAAAAATGTTCGTCTCAGACTCTAAAACCGCAGAAATCGTATTTCAAGTTGAAATACGCCTTGGTACCATATCTCACCTAAAGTAAATGGTAGAATCAAACTTTAACCAAACGTAATGTTTGTACCTAGTATAAAGTTAAAAAGTTTAAACAATTTTAAAATATCACTATATTTAGGCGAGTAAACGAAAAATGTTCATTTCAGACTCTAAAAACGTAGAAATCGTGTTTCAAGTTGAAATACGCCTTGTAAACGAAAAATGTTTATTTCAGACTCTAATAACGTAGAAATCGTGTTTCAAGTTGAAATACGCCTTGGGACCATATCTCACCTAAAGTAAATGGTAGAATCAAACTTTAACCAAACGTAATGTTTGTACCTAGGGTAAAGTTAAAAAGTTTAAACAATTTGAAAATATCACTATTTTTAGGCGAGTAAACGAAAAATATTCGTCTCAGACTCTAAAACCGCAGAAATCGTGTTTCAAGTTGAAATACGCCTTGGGACCATATGTCACCTAAAGTAAATGGTAGAATCAAACTTTAACCAAACGTAATGTTTGTACCTAGGGTAAAGTTAAAAAGTTTAAACAATTTGAAAATATCACTATATTTAGGCGAGTAAACGAAAAATGTTCGTTTCAGACTCTAAAAACGTAGAAATCGTGTTTCAAGTTGAAATACGCCTTGTAAACGAAAAATGTTTATTTCAGACTCTAATAACGTAGAAATCGTGTTTCAAGTTGAAATACGCCTTGGGACCATATCTCACCTAAAGTAAATGGTAGAATCAAACTTTAACCAAACGTAATGTTTGTACCTAGTATAAAGTTAAAAAGTTTAAACAATTTTAAAATATCACTATATTTAGGCGAGTAAACGAAAAATGTTCATTTCAGACTCTAAAAACGTAGAAATCGTGTTTCAAGTTGAAATACGCCTTGTAAACGAAAAATGTTTATTTCAGACTCTAATAACGTAGAAATCGTGTTTCAAGTTGAAATACGCCTTGGGACCATATCACACCTAAAGTAAATGGTAGAATCAAACTTTAACCAAACGTAATGTTTGTACCTAGGGTAAAGTTAAAAAGTTTAAACAATTTGAAAATATCACTATTTTTAGGCGAGTAAACGAAAAATATTCGTCTCAGACTCTAAAACCGCAGAAATCGTATTTCAAGTTGAAATACGCCTTGGTACCATATCTCACCTAAAGTAAATGGTAGAATCAAACTTTAACCAAACGTAATGTTTGTACCTAGTATAAAGTTAAAAAGTTTAAACAATTTTAAAATATCACTATATTTAGGCGAGTAAACGAAAAATGTTCGTCTCAGACTCTAAAACCGCAGAAATCGTATTTCAAGTTGAAATACGCCTTGGTACCATATCTCACCTAAAGTAAATGGTAGAATCAAACTTTAACCAAACGTAATGTTTGTACCTAGTATAAAGTTAAAAAGTTTAAACAATTTTAAAATATCACTATATTTAGGCGAGTAAACGAAAAATGTTCATTTCAGACTCTAAAAACGTAGAAATCGTGTTTCAAGTTGAAATACGCCTTGTAAACGAAAAATGTTTATTTCAGACTCTAATAACGTAGAAATCGTGTTTCAAGTTGAAATACGCCTTGGGACCATATCTCACCTAAAGTAAATGGTAGAATCAAACTTTAACCAAACGTAATGTTTGTACCTAGGGTAAAGTTAAAAAGTTTAAACAATTTGAAAATATCACTATATTTAGGCGAGTAAACGAAAAATGTTCGTCTCAGACTCTAAAACCGCAGAAATCGTATTTCAAGTTGAAATACGCCTTGGTACCATATCTCACCTAAAGTAAATGGTAGAATCAAACTTTAACCAAACGTAATGTTTGTACCTAGTATAAAGTTAAAAAGTTTAAACAATTTTAAAATATCACTATATTTAGGCGAGTAAACGAAAAATGTTCATTTCAGACTCTAAAAACGTAGAAATCGTGTTTCAAGTTGAAATACGCCTTGTAAACGAAAAATGTTTATTTCAGACTCTAATAACGTAGAAATCGTGTTTCAAGTTGAAATACGCCTTGGGACCATATCTCACCTAAAGTAAATGGTAGAATCAAACTTTAACCAAACGTAATGTTTGTACCTAGGGTAAAGTTAAAAAGTTTAAACAATTTGAAAATATCACTATTTTTAGGCGAGTAAACGAAAAATATTCGTCTCAGACTCTAAAACCGCAGAAATCGTGTTTCAAGTTGAAATACGCCTTGGTACCATATCTCACCTAAAGTAAATGGTAGAATCAAACTTTAACCAAACGTAATGTTTGTACCTAGTATAAAGTTAAAAAGTTTAAACAATTTTAAAATATCACTATATTTAGGCGAGTAAACGAAAAATGTTCATTTCAGACTCAAAAACGTAGAAATCGTGTTTCAAGTTGAAATACGCCTTGTAAACGAAAAATGTTTATTTCAGACTCTAATAACGTAGAAATCGTGTTTCAAGTTGAAATACGCCTTGGGACCATATCTCACCTAAAGTAAATGGTAGAATCAAACTTTAACCAAACGTAATGTTTGTACCTAGGGTAAAGTTAAAAAGTTTAAACAATTTGAAAATATCACTATATTTAGGCGAGTAAACGAAAAATGTTCATTTCAGACTCTAAAAACGTAGAAATCGTGTTTCAAGTTGAAATACGCCTTGTAAACGAAAAATGTTTATTTCAGACTCTAATAACGTAGAAATCGTGTTTCAAGTTGAAATACGCCTTGGGACCATATCTCACCTAAAGTAAATGGTAGAATCAAACTTTAACCAAACGTAATGTTTGTACCTAGGGTAAAGTTAAAAAGTTTAAACAATTTGAAAATATCACTATTTTTAGGCGAGTAAACGAAAAATATTCGTCTCAGACTCTAAAACCGCAGAAATCGTATTTCAAGTTGAAATACGCCTTGGTACCATATCTCACCTAAAGTAAATGGTAGAATCAAACTTTAACCAAACGTAATGTTTGTACCTAGTATAAAGTTAAAAAGTTTAAACAATTTTAAAATATCACTATATTTAGGCGAGTAAACGAAAAATGTTCGTCTCAGACTCTAAAACCGCAGAAATCGTATTTCAAGTTGAAATACGCCTTGGTACCATATCTCACCTAAAGTAAATGGTAGAATCAAACTTTAACCAAACGTAATGTTTGTACCTAGTATAAAGTTAAAAAGTTTAAACAATTTTAAAATATCACTATATTTAGGCGAGTAAACGAAAAATGTTCATTTCAGACTCTAAAAACGTAGAAATCGTGTTTCAAGTTGAAATACGCCTTGTAAACGAAAAATGTTTATTTCAGACTCTAATAACGTAGAAATCGTGTTTCAAGTTGAAATACGCCTTGGGACCATATCTCACCTAAAGTAAATGGTAGAATCAAACTTTAACCAAACGTAATGTTTGTACCTAGGGTAAAGTTAAAAAGTTTAAACAATTTGAAAATATCACTATATTTAGGCGAGTAAACGAAAAATGTTCGTCTCAGACTCTAAAACCGCAGAAATCGTATTTCAAGTTGAAATACGCCTTGGTACCATATCTCACCTAAAGTAAATGGTAGAATCAAACTTTAACCAAACGTAATGTTTGTACCTAGTATAAAGTTAAAAAGTTTAAACAATTTGAAAATATCACTATATTTAGGCGAGTAAACGAAAAATGTTCATTTCAGACTCTAAAAACGTAGAAATCGTGTTTCAAGTTGAAATACGCCTTGTAAACGAAAAATGTTTATTTCAGACTCTAATAACGTAGAAATCGTGTTTCAAGTTGAAATACGCCTTGGGACCATATCTCACCTAAAGTAAATGGTAGAATCAAACTTTAACCAAACGTAATGTTTGTACCTAGGGTAAAGTTAAAAAGTTTAAACAATTTGAAAATATCACTATTTTTAGGCGAGTAAACGAAAAATATTCGTCTCAGACTCTAAAACCGCAGAAATCGTGTTTCAAGTTGAAATACGCCTTGGTACCATATCTCACCTAAAGTAAATGGTAGAATCAAACTTTAACCAAACGTAATGTTTGTACCTAGTATAAAGTTAAAAAGTTTAAACAATTTTAAAATATCACTATATTTAGGCGAGTAAACGAAAAATGTTCATTTCAGACTCAAAAACGTAGAAATCGTGTTTCAAGTTGAAATACGCCTTGTAAACGAAAAATGTTTATTTCAGACTCTAATAACGTAGAAATCGTGTTTCAAGTTGAAATACGCCTTGGGACCATATCTCACCTAAAGTAAATGGTAGAATCAAACTTTAACCAAACGTAATGTTTGTACCTAGGGTAAAGTTAAAAAGTTTAAACAATTTGAAAATATCACTATATTTAGGCGAGTAAACGAAAAATGTTCATTTCAGACTCTAAAAACGTAGAAATCGTGTTTCAAGTTGAAATACGCCTTGTAAACGAAAAATGTTTATTTCAGACTCTAATAACGTAGAAATCGTGTTTCAAGTTGAAATACGCCTTGGGACCATATCTCACCTAAAGTAAATGGTAGAATCAAACTTTAACCAAACGTAATGTTTGTACCTAGGGTAAAGTTAAAAAGTTTAAACAATTTGAAAATATCACTATTTTTAGGCGAGTAAACGAAAAATATTCGTCTCAGACTCTAAAACCGCAGAAATCGTATTTCAAGTTGAAATACGCCTTGGTACCATATCTCACCTAAAGTAAATGGTAGAATCAAACTTTAACCAAACGTAATGTTTGTACCTAGTATAAAGTTAAAAAGTTTAAACAATTTTAAAATATCACTATATTTAGGCGAGTAAACGAAAAATGTTCGTCTCAGACTCTAAAACCGCAGAAATCGTATTTCAAGTTGAAATACGCCTTGGTACCATATCTCACCTAAAGTAAATGGTAGAATCAAACTTTAACCAAACGTAATGTTTGTACCTAGTATAAAGTTAAAAAGTTTAAACAATTTTAAAATATCACTATATTTAGGCGAGTAAACGAAAAATGTTCATTTCAGACTCTAAAAACGTAGAAATCGTGTTTCAAGTTGAAATACGCCTTGTAAACGAAAAATGTTTATTTCAGACTCTAATAACGTAGAAATCGTGTTTCAAGTTGAAATACGCCTTGGGACCATATCTCACCTAAAGTAAATGGTAGAATCAAACTTTAACCAAACGTAATGTTTGTACCTAGGGTAAAGTTAAAAAGTTTAAACAATTTTAAAATATCACTATATTTAGGCGAGTAAACGAAAAATGTTCATTTCAGACTCTAAAAACGTAGAAATCGTGTTTCAAGTTGAAATACGCCTTGTAAACGAAAAATGTTTATTTCAGACTCTAATAACGTAGAAATCGTGTTTCAAGTTGAAATACGCCTTGGGACCATATCTCACCTAAAGTAAATGGTAGAATCAAACTTTAACCAAACGTAATGTTTGTACCTAGGGTAAAGTTAAAAAGTTTAAACAATTTGAAAATATCACTATATTTAGGCGAGTAAACGAAAAATGTTCATTTCAGACTCTAAAAACGTAGAAATCGTGTTTCAAGTTGAAATACGCCTTGTAAACGAAAAATGTTTATTTCAGACTCTAATAACGTAGAAATCGTGTTTCAAGTTGAAATACGCCTTGGGACCATATCTCACCTAAAGTAAATGGTAGAATCAAACTTTAACCAAACGTAATGTTTGTACCTAGGGTAAAGTTAAAAAGTTTAAACAATTTGAAAATATCACTATTTTTAGGCGAGTAAACGAAAAATATTCGTCTCAGACTCTAAAACCGCAGAAATCGTGTTTCAAGTTGAAATACGCCTTGGTACCATATCTCACCTAAAGTAAATGGTAGAATCAAACTTTAACCAAACGTAATGTTTGTACCTAGTATAAAGTTAAAAAGTTTAAACAATTTTAAAATATCACTATATTTAGGCGAGTAAACGAAAAATGTTCATTTCAGACTCAAAAACGTAGAAATCGTGTTTCAAGTTGAAATACGCCTTGTAAACGAAAAATGTTTATTTCAGACTCTAATAACGTAGAAATCGTGTTTCAAGTTGAAATACGCCTTGGGACCATATCTCACCTAAAGTAAATGGTAGAATCAAACTTTAACCAAACGTAATGTTTGTACCTAGGGTAAAGTTAAAAAGTTTAAACAATTTGAAAATATCACTATATTTAGGCGAGTAAACGAAAAATGTTCATTTCAGACTCTAAAAACGTAGAAATCGTGTTTCAAGTTGAAATACGCCTTGTAAACGAAAAATGTTTATTTCAGACTCTAATAACGTAGAAATCGTGTTTCAAGTTGAAATACGCCTTGGGACCATATCTCACCTAAAGTAAATGGTAGAATCAAACTTTAACCAAACGTAATGTTTGTACCTAGGGTAAAGTTAAAAAGTTTAAACAATTTGAAAATATCACTATTTTTAGGCGAGTAAACGAAAAATATTCGTCTCAGACTCTAAAACCGCAGAAATCGTATTTCAAGTTGAAATACGCCTTGGTACCATATCTCACCTAAAGTAAATGGTAGAATCAAACTTTAACCAAACGTAATGTTTGTACCTAGTATAAAGTTAAAAAGTTTAAACAATTTTAAAATATCACTATATTTAGGCGAGTAAACGAAAAATGTTCGTCTCAGACTCTAAAACCGCAGAAATCGTATTTCAAGTTGAAATACGCCTTGGTACCATATCTCACCTAAAGTAAATGGTAGAATCAAACTTTAACCAAACGTAATGTTTGTACCTAGTATAAAGTTAAAAAGTTTAAACAATTTTAAAATATCACTATATTTAGGCGAGTAAACGAAAAATGTTCATTTCAGACTCTAAAAACGTAGAAATCGTGTTTCAAGTTGAAATACGCCTTGTAAACGAAAAATGTTTATTTCAGACTCTAATAACGTAGAAATCGTGTTTCAAGTTGAAATACGCCTTGGGACCATATCTCACCTAAAGTAAATGGTAGAATCAAACTTTAACCAAACGTAATGTTTGTACCTAGGGTAAAGTTAAAAAGTTTAAACAATTTGAAAATATCACTATATTTAGGCGAGTAAACGAAAAATGTTCGTCTCAGACTCTAAAACCGCAGAAATCGTATTTCAAGTTGAAATACGCCTTGGTACCATATCTCACCTAAAGTAAATGGTAGAATCAAACTTTAACCAAACGTAATGTTTGTACCTAGTATAAAGTTAAAAAGTTTAAACAATTTGAAAATATCACTATATTTAGGCGAGTAAACGAAAAATGTTCATTTCAGACTCTAAAAACGTAGAAATCGTGTTTCAAGTTGAAATACGCCTTGTAAACGAAAAATGTTTATTTCAGACTCTAATAACGTAGAAATCGTGTTTCAAGTTGAAATACGCCTTGGGACCATATCTCACCTAAAGTAAATGGTAGAATCAAACTTTAACCAAACGTAATGTTTGTACCTAGGGTAAAGTTAAAAAGTTTAAACAATTTGAAAATATCACTATTTTTAGGCGAGTAAACGAAAAATATTCGTCTCAGACTCTAAAACCGCAGAAATCGTGTTTCAAGTTGAAATACGCCTTGGTACCATATCTCACCTAAAGTAAATGGTAGAATCAAACTTTAACCAAACGTAATGTTTGTACCTAGTATAAAGTTAAAAAGTTTAAACAATTTTAAAATATCACTATATTTAGGCGAGTAAACGAAAAATGTTCATTTCAGACTCAAAAACGTAGAAATCGTGTTTCAAGTTGAAATACGCCTTGTAAACGAAAAATGTTTATTTCAGACTCTAATAACGTAGAAATCGTGTTTCAAGTTGAAATACGCCTTGGGACCATATCTCACCTAAAGTAAATGGTAGAATCAAACTTTAACCAAACGTAATGTTTGTACCTAGGGTAAAGTTAAAAAGTTTAAACAATTTGAAAATATCACTATATTTAGGCGAGTAAACGAAAAATGTTCATTTCAGACTCTAAAAACGTAGAAATCGTGTTTCAAGTTGAAATACGCCTTGTAAACGAAAAATGTTTATTTCAGACTCTAATAACGTAGAAATCGTGTTTCAAGTTGAAATACGCCTTGGGACCATATCTCACCTAAAGTAAATGGTAGAATCAAACTTTAACCAAACGTAATGTTTGTACCTAGGGTAAAGTTAAAAAGTTTAAACAATTTGAAAATATCACTATTTTTAGGCGAGTAAACGAAAAATATTCGTCTCAGACTCTAAAACCGCAGAAATCGTATTTCAAGTTGAAATACGCCTTGGTACCATATCTCACCTAAAGTAAATGGTAGAATCAAACTTTAACCAAACGTAATGTTTGTACCTAGTATAAAGTTAAAAAGTTTAAACAATTTTAAAATATCACTATATTTAGGCGAGTAAACGAAAAATGTTCGTCTCAGACTCTAAAACCGCAGAAATCGTATTTCAAGTTGAAATACGCCTTGGTACCATATCTCACCTAAAGTAAATGGTAGAATCAAACTTTAACCAAACGTAATGTTTGTACCTAGTATAAAGTTAAAAAGTTTAAACAATTTTAAAATATCACTATATTTAGGCGAGTAAACGAAAAATGTTCATTTCAGACTCTAAAAACGTAGAAATCGTGTTTCAAGTTGAAATACGCCTTGTAAACGAAAAATGTTTATTTCAGACTCTAATAACGTAGAAATCGTGTTTCAAGTTGAAATACGCCTTGGGACCATATCTCACCTAAAGTAAATGGTAGAATCAAACTTTAACCAAACGTAATGTTTGTACCTAGGGTAAAGTTAAAAAGTTTAAACAATTTTAAAATATCACTATATTTAGGCGAGTAAACGAAAAATGTTCATTTCAGACTCTAAAAACGTAGAAATCGTGTTTCAAGTTGAAATACGCCTTGTAAACGAAAAATGTTTATTTCAGACTCTAATAACGTAGAAATCGTGTTTCAAGTTGAAATACGCCTTGGGACCATATCTCACCTAAAGTAAATGGTAGAATCAAACTTTAACCAAACGTAATGTTTGTACCTAGGGTAAAGTTAAAAAGTTTAAACAATTTGAAAATATCACTATATTTAGGCGAGTAAACGAAAAATGTTCATTTCAGACTCTAAAAACGTAGAAATCGTGTTTCAAGTTGAAATACGCCTTGTAAACGAAAAATGTTTATTTCAGACTCTAATAACGTAGAAATCGTGTTTCAAGTTGAAATACGCCTTGGGACCATATCTCACCTAAAGTAAATGGTAGAATCAAACTTTAACCAAACGTAATGTTTGTACCTAGGGTAAAGTTAAAAAGTTTAAACAATTTGAAAATATCACTATATTTAGGCGAGTAAACGAAAAATGTTCGTCTCAGACTCTAAAACCGCAGAAATCGTATTTCAAGTTGAAATACGCCTTGGTACCATATCTCACCTAAAGTAAATGGTAGAATCAAACTTTAACCAAACGTAATGTTTGTACCTAGTATAAAGTTAAAAAGTTTAAACAATTTTAAAATATCACTATATTTAGGCGAGTAAACGAAAAATGTTCGTCTCAGACTCTAAAACCGCAGAAATCGTATTTCAAGTTGAAATACGCCTTGGTACCATATCTCACCTAAAGTAAATGGTAGAATCAAACTTTAACCAAACGTAATGTTTGTACCTAGTATAAAGTTAAAAAGTTTAAACAATTTTAAAATATCACTATATTTAGGCGAGTAAACGAAAAATGTTCATTTCAGACTCTAAAAACGTAGAAATCGTGTTTCAAGTTGAAATACGCCTTGTAAACGAAAAATGTTTATTTCAGACTCTAATAACGTAGAAATCGTGTTTCAAGTTGAAATACGCCTTGGGACCATATCTCACCTAAAGTAAATGGTAGAATCAAACTTTAACCAAACGTAATGTTTGTACCTAGGGTAAAGTTAAAAAGTTTAAACAATTTGAAAATATCACTATATTTAGGCGAGTAAACGAAAAATGTTCGTCTCAGACTCTAAAACCGCAGAAATCGTATTTCAAGTTGAAATACGCCTTGGTACCATATCTCACCTAAAGTAAATGGTAGAATCAAACTTTAACCAAACGTAATGTTTGTACCTAGTATAAAGTTAAAAAGTTTAAACAATTTTAAAATATCACTATATTTAGGCGAGTAAACGAAAAATGTTCATTTCAGACTCTAAAAACGTAGAAATCGTGTTTCAAGTTGAAATACGCCTTGTAAACGAAAAATGTTTATTTCAGACTCTAATAACGTAGAAATCGTGTTTCAAGTTGAAATACGCCTTGGGACCATATCTCACCTAAAGTAAATGGTAGAATCAAACTTTAACCAAACGTAATGTTTGTACCTAGGGTAAAGTTAAAAAGTTTAAACAATTTGAAAATATCACTATTTTTAGGCGAGTAAACGAAAAATATTCGTCTCAGACTCTAAAACCGCAGAAATCGTGTTTCAAGTTGAAATACGCCTTGGTACCATATCTCACCTAAAGTAAATGGTAGAATCAAACTTTAACCAAACGTAATGTTTGTACCTAGTATAAAGTTAAAAAGTTTAAACAATTTTAAAATATCACTATATTTAGGCGAGTAAACGAAAAATGTTCATTTCAGACTCAAAAACGTAGAAATCGTGTTTCAAGTTGAAATACGCCTTGTAAACGAAAAATGTTTATTTCAGACTCTAATAACGTAGAAATCGTGTTTCAAGTTGAAATACGCCTTGGGACCATATCTCACCTAAAGTAAATGGTAGAATCAAACTTTAACCAAACGTAATGTTTGTACCTAGGGTAAAGTTAAAAAGTTTAAACAATTTGAAAATATCACTATATTTAGGCGAGTAAACGAAAAATGTTCATTTCAGACTCTAAAAACGTAGAAATCGTGTTTCAAGTTGAAATACGCCTTGTAAACGAAAAATGTTTATTTCAGACTCTAATAACGTAGAAATCGTGTTTCAAGTTGAAATACGCCTTGGGACCATATCTCACCTAAAGTAAATGGTAGAATCAAACTTTAACCAAACGTAATGTTTGTACCTAGGGTAAAGTTAAAAAGTTTAAACAATTTGAAAATATCACTATTTTTAGGCGAGTAAACGAAAAATATTCGTCTCAGACTCTAAAACCGCAGAAATCGTATTTCAAGTTGAAATACGCCTTGGTACCATATCTCACCTAAAGTAAATGGTAGAATCAAACTTTAACCAAACGTAATGTTTGTACCTAGTATAAAGTTAAAAAGTTTAAACAATTTTAAAATATCACTATATTTAGGCGAGTAAACGAAAAATGTTCGTCTCAGACTCTAAAACCGCAGAAATCGTATTTCAAGTTGAAATACGCCTTGGTACCATATCTCACCTAAAGTAAATGGTAGAATCAAACTTTAACCAAACGTAATGTTTGTACCTAGTATAAAGTTAAAAAGTTTAAACAATTTTAAAATATCACTATATTTAGGCGAGTAAACGAAAAATGTTCATTTCAGACTCTAAAAACGTAGAAATCGTGTTTCAAGTTGAAATACGCCTTGTAAACGAAAAATGTTTATTTCAGACTCTAATAACGTAGAAATCGTGTTTCAAGTTGAAATACGCCTTGGGACCATATCTCACCTAAAGTAAATGGTAGAATCAAACTTTAACCAAACGTAATGTTTGTACCTAGGGTAAAGTTAAAAAGTTTAAACAATTTTAAAATATCACTATATTTAGGCGAGTAAACGAAAAATGTTCATTTCAGACTCTAAAAACGTAGAAATCGTGTTTCAAGTTGAAATACGCCTTGTAAACGAAAAATGTTTATTTCAGACTCTAATAACGTAGAAATCGTGTTTCAAGTTGAAATACGCCTTGGGACCATATCTCACCTAAAGTAAATGGTAGAATCAAACTTTAACCAAACGTAATGTTTGTACCTAGGGTAAAGTTAAAAAGTTTAAACAATTTGAAAATATCACTATATTTAGGCGAGTAAACGAAAAATGTTCATTTCAGACTCTAAAAACGTAGAAATCGTGTTTCAAGTTGAAATACGCCTTGTAAACGAAAAATGTTTATTTCAGACTCTAATAACGTAGAAATCGTGTTTCAAGTTGAAATACGCCTTGGGACCATATCTCACCTAAAGTAAATGGTAGAATCAAACTTTAACCAAACGTAATGTTTGTACCTAGGGTAAAGTTAAAAAGTTTAAACAATTTGAAAATATCACTATATTTAGGCGAGTAAACGAAAAATGTTCGTCTCAGACTCTAAAACCGCAGAAATCGTATTTCAAGTTGAAATACGCCTTGGTACCATATCTCACCTAAAGTAAATGGTAGAATCAAACTTTAACCAAACGTAATGTTTGTACCTAGGGTAAAGTTAAAAAGTTTAAACAATTTGAAAATATCACTATATTTAGGCGAGTAAACGAAAAATGTTCGTCTCAGACTCTAAAACCGCAGAAATCGTATTTCAAGTTGAAATACGCCTTGGTACCATATCTCACCTAAAGTAAATGGTAGAATCAAACTTTAACCAAACGTAATGTTTGTACCTAGTATAAAGTTAAAAAGTTTAAACAATTTTAAAATATCACTATATTTAGGCGAGTAAACGAAAAATGTTCATTTCAGACTCTAAAAACGTAGAAATCGTGTTTCAAGTTGAAATACGCCTTGTAAACGAAAAATGTTTATTTCAGACTCTAATAACGTAGAAATCGTGTTTCAAGTTGAAATACGCCTTGGGACCATATCTCACCTAAAGTAAATGGTAGAATCAAACTTTAACCAAACGTAATGTTTGTACCTAGGGTAAAGTTAAAAAGTTTAAACAATTTGAAAATATCACTATATTTAGGCGAGTAAACGAAAAATGTTCATTTCAGACTCTAAAAACGTAGAAATCGTGTTTCAAGTTGAAATACGCCTTGTAAACGAAAAATGTTTATTTCAGACTCTAATAACGTAGAAATCGTGTTTCAAGTTGAAATACGCCTTGGGACCATATCTCACCTAAAGTAAATGGTAGAATCAAACTTTAACCAAACGTAATGTTTGTACCTAGGGTAAAGTTAAAAAGTTTAAACAATTTGAAAATATCACTATTTTTAGGCGAGTAAACGAAAAATATTCGTCTCAGACTCTAAAACCGCAGAAATCGTATTTCAAGTTGAAATACGCCTTGGTACCATATCTCACCTAAAGTAAATGGTAGAATCAAACTTTAACCAAACGTAATGTTTGTACCTAGTATAAAGTTAAAAAGTTTAAACAATTTTAAAATATCACTATATTTAGGCGAGTAAACGAAAAATGTTCGTCTCAGACTCTAAAACCGCAGAAATCGTATTTCAAGTTGAAATACGCCTTGGTACCATATCTCACCTAAAGTAAATGGTAGAATCAAACTTTAACCAAACGTAATGTTTGTACCTAGTATAAAGTTAAAAAGTTTAAACAATTTTAAAATATCACTATATTTAGGCGAGTAAACGAAAAATGTTCATTTCAGACTCTAAAAACGTAGAAATCGTGTTTCAAGTTGAAATACGCCTTGTAAACGAAAAATGTTTATTTCAGACTCTAATAACGTAGAAATCGTGTTTCAAGTTGAAATACGCCTTGGGACCATATCTCACCTAAAGTAAATGGTAGAATCAAACTTTAACCAAACGTAATGTTTGTACCTAGGGTAAAGTTAAAAAGTTTAAACAATTTTAAAATATCACTATATTTAGGCGAGTAAACGAAAAATGTTCATTTCAGACTCTAAAAACGTAGAAATCGTGTTTCAAGTTGAAATACGCCTTGTAAACGAAAAATGTTTATTTCAGACTCTAATAACGTAGAAATCGTGTTTCAAGTTGAAATACGCCTTGGGACCATATCTCACCTAAAGTAAATGGTAGAATCAAACTTTAACCAAACGTAATGTTTGTACCTAGGGTAAAGTTAAAAAGTTTAAACAATTTGAAAATATCACTATATTTAGGCGAGTAAACGAAAAATGTTCATTTCAGACTCTAAAAACGTAGAAATCGTGTTTCAAGTTGAAATACGCCTTGTAAACGAAAAATGTTTATTTCAGACTCTAATAACGTAGAAATCGTGTTTCAAGTTGAAATACGCCTTGGGACCATATCTCACCTAAAGTAAATGGTAGAATCAAACTTTAACCAAACGTAATGTTTGTACCTAGGGTAAAGTTAAAAAGTTTAAACAATTTGAAAATATCACTATATTTAGGCGAGTAAACGAAAAATGTTCGTCTCAGACTCTAAAACCGCAGAAATCGTATTTCAAGTTGAAATACGCCTTGGTACCATATCTCACCTAAAGTAAATGGTAGAATCAAACTTTAACCAAACGTAATGTTTGTACCTAGGGTAAAGTTAAAAAGTTTAAACAATTTGAAAATATCACTATATTTAGGCGAGTAAACGAAAAATGTTCGTCTCAGACTCTAAAACCGCAGAAATCGTATTTCAAGTTGAAATACGCCTTGGTACCATATCTCACCTAAAGTAAATGGTAGAATCAAACTTTAACCAAACGTAATGTTTGTACCTAGTATAAAGTTAAAAAGTTTAAACAATTTTAAAATATCACTATATTTAGGCGAGTAAACGAAAAATGTTCATTTCAGACTCTAAAAACGTAGAAATCGTGTTTCAAGTTGAAATACGCCTTGTAAACGAAAAATGTTTATTTCAGACTCTAATAACGTAGAAATCGTGTTTCAAGTTGAAATACGCCTTGGGACCATATCTCACCTAAAGTAAATGGTAGAATCAAACTTTAACCAAACGTAATGTTTGTACCTAGGGTAAAGTTAAAAAGTTTAAACAATTTGAAAATATCACTATATTTAGGCGAGTAAACGAAAAATGTTCGTCTCAGACTCTAAAACCGCAGAAATCGTATTTCAAGTTGAAATACGCCTTGGTACCATATCTCACCTAAAGTAAATGGTAGAATCAAACTTTAACCAAACGTAATGTTTGTACCTAGTATAAAGTTTAAAAGTTTAAACAATTTTAAAATATCACTATATTTAGGCGAGTAAACGAAAAATGTTCATTTCAGACTCTAATAACGTAGAAATCGTGTTTCAAGTTGAAATACGCCTTGGGACCATATCTCACCTAAAGTAAATGGTAGAATCAAACTTTAACCAAACGTAATGTTTGTACCTAGGGTAAAGTTAAAAAGTTTAAACAATTTGAAAATATCACTATATTTAGGCGAGTAAACGAAAAATGTTCATTTCAGACTCTAAAAACGTAGAAATCGTGTTTCAAGTTGAAATACGCCTTGTAAACGAAAAATGTTTATTTCAGACTCTAATAACGTAGAAATCGTGTTTCAAGTTGAAATACGCCTTGGGACCATATCTCACCTAAAGTAAATGGTAGAATCAAACTTTAACCAAACGTAATGTTTGTACCTAGGGTAAAGTTAAAAAGTTTAAACAATTTGAAAATATCACTATATTTAGGCGAGTAAACGAAAAATGTTCATTTCAGACTCTAAAAACGTAGAAATCGTGTTTCAAGTTGAAATACGCCTTGTAAACGAAAAATGTTTATTTCAGACTCTAATAACGTAGAAATCGTGTTTCAAGTTGAAATACGCCTTGGGACCATATCTCACCTAAAGTAAATGGTAGAATCAAACTTTAACCAAACGTAATGTTTGTACCTAGGGTAAAGTTAAAAAGTTTAAACAATTTGAAAATATCACTATATTTAGGCGAGTAAACGAAAAATGTTCGTCTCAGACTCTAAAACCGCAGAAATCGTATTTCAAGTTGAAATACGCCTTGGTACCATATCTCACCTAAAGTAAATGGTAGAATCAAACTTTAACCAAACGTAATGTTTGTACCTAGTATAAAGTTAAAAAGTTTAAACAATTTTAAAATATCACTATATTTAGGCGAGTAAACGAAAAATGTTCATTTCAGACTCTAAAAACGTAGAAATCGTGTTTCAAGTTGAAATACGCCTTGTAAACGAAAAATGTTTATTTCAGACTCTAATAACGTAGAAATCGTGTTTCAAGTTGAAATACGCCTTGGGACCATATCTCACCTAAAGTAAATGGTAGAATCAAACTTTAACCAAACGTAATGTTTGTACCTAGGGTAAAGTTAAAAAGTTTAAACAATTTGAAAATATCACTATATTTAGGCGAGTAAACGAAAAATGTTCGTCTCAGACTCTAAAACCGCAGAAATCGTATTTCAAGTTGAAATACGCCTTGGTACCATATCTCACCTAAAGTAAATGGTAGAATCAAACTTTAACCAAACGTAATGTTTGTACCTAGTATAAAGTTAAAAAGTTTAAACAATTTTAAAATATCACTATATTTAGGCGAGTAAACGAAAAATGTTCATTTCAGACTCTAAAAACGTAGAAATCGTGTTTCAAGTTGAAATACGCCTTGTAAACGAAAAATGTTTATTTCAGACTCTAATAACGTAGAAATCGTGTTTCAAGTTGAAATACGCCTTGGGACCATATCTCACCTAAAGTAAATGGTAGAATCAAACTTTAACCAAACGTAATGTTTGTACCTAGGGTAAAGTTAAAAAGTTTAAACAATTTGAAAATATCACTATATTTAGGCGAGTAAACGAAAAATGTTCATTTCAGACTCTAAAAACGTAGAAATCGTGTTTCAAGTTGAAATACGCCTTGTAAACGAAAAATGTTTATTTCAGACTCTAATAACGTAGAAATCGTGTTTCAAGTTGAAATACGCCTTGGGACCATATCTCACCTAAAGTAAATGGTAGAATCAAACTTTAACCAAACGTAATGTTTGTACCTAGGGTAAAGTTAAAAAGTTTAAACAATTTGAAAATATCACTATATTTAGGCGAGTAAACGAAAAATGTTCGTCTCAGACTCTAAAACCGCAGAAATCGTATTTCAAGTTGAAATACGCCTTGGTACCATATCTCACCTAAAGTAAATGGTAGAATCAAACTTTAACCAAACGTAATGTTTGTACCTAGTATAAAGTTAAACAAGTTTAAACAATTTTAAAATATCACTATATTTAGGCGAGTAAACGAAAAATGTTCATTTCAGACTCTAAAAACGTAGCAATCGTGTTTCAAGTTGAAATACGCCTTGTAAACGAAAAATGTTTATTTCAGACTCTAATAACGTAGAAATCGTGTTTCAAGTTGAAATACGCCTTGGGACCATATCTCACCTAAAGTAAATGGTAGAATCAAACTTTAACCAAACGTAATGTTTGTACCTAGGGTAAAGTTAAAAAGTTTAAACAATTTGAAAATATCACTATATTTAGGCGAGTAAACGAAAAATGTTCGTCTCAGACTCTAAAACCGCAGAAATCGTATTTCAAGTTGAAATACGCCTTGGTACCATATCTCACCTAAAGTAAATGGTAGAATCAAACTTTAACCAAACGTAATGTTTGTACCTAGTATAAAGTTAAAAAGTTTAAACAATTTTAAAATATCACTATATTTAGGCGAGTAAACGAAAAATGTTCATTTCAGACTCTAAAAACGTAGAAATCGTGTTTCAAGTTGAAATACGCCTTGTAAACGAAAAATGTTTATTTCAGACTCTAATAACGTAGAAATCGTGTTTCAAGTTGAAATACGCCTTGGGACCATATCTCACCTAAAGTAAATGGTAGAATCAAACTTTAACCAAACGTAATGTTTGTACCTAGTATAAAGTTAAAAAGTTTAAACAATTTTAAAATATCACTATATTTAGGCGAGTAAACGAAAAATGATCATTTCAGACTCTAAAAACGTAGAAATCGTGTTTCAAGTTGAAATACGCCTTGTAAACGAAAAATGTTTATTTCAGACTCTAATAACGTAGAAATCGTGTTTCAAGTTGAAATACGCCTTGGGACCATATCTCACCTAAAGTAAATGGTAGAATCAAACTTTAACCAAACGTAATGTTTGTACCTAGGGTAAAGTTAAAAAGTTTAAACAATTTGAAAATATCACTATTTTTAGGCGAGTAAACGAAAAATATTCGTCTCAGACTCTAAAACCGCAGAAATCGTGTTTCAAGTTGAAATACGCCTTGGTACCATATCTCACCTAAAGTAAATGGTAGAATCAAACTTTAACCAAACGTAATGTTTGTACCTAGTATAAAGTTAAAAAGTTTAAACAATTTTAAAATATCACTATATTTAGGCGAGTAAACGAAAAATGTTCATTTCAGACTCTAAAAACGTAGAAATCGTGTTTCAAGTTGAAATACGCCTTGTAAACGAAAAATGTTTATTTCAGACTCTAATAACGTAGAAATCGTGTTTCAAGTTGAAATACGCCTTGGGACCATATCTCACCTAAAGTAAATGGTAGAATCAAACTTTAACCAAACGTAATGTTTGTACCTAGGGTAAAGTTAAAAAGTTTAAACAATTTGAAAATATCACTATATTTAGGCGAGTAAACGAAAAATGTTCGTCTGACTCTAAAACCGCAGAAATCGTGTTTCAAGTTGAAATACGCCTTGGGACCATATCTCACCTAAAGTAAATGGTAGAATCAAACTTTAACCAAACGTAATGTTTGTACCTAGGGTAAAGTTAAAAAGTTTAAACAATTTTAAAATATCACTATATTTGGGCGAGTAAACAAAAAATGTTCGTTTCAGACTCTAAAAACGTAGAAATCGTGTTTCAAGTTGAAATACGCCTTGTAAACGAAAAATGTTTATTTCAGACTCTAATAACGTAGAAATCGTGTTTCAAGTTGAAATACGCCTTGGGACCATATCTCACCTAAAGTAAATGGTAGAATCAAACTTTAACCAAACGTAATGTTTGTACCTAGGGTAAAGTTAAAAAGTTTAAACAATTTGAAAATATCACTATTTTTAGGCGAGTAAACGAAAAATATTCGTCTCAGACTCTAAAACCGCAGAAATCGTGTTTCAAGTTGAAATACGCCTTGGTACCATATCTCACCTAAAGTAAATGGTAGAATCAAACTTTAACCAAACGTAATGTTTGTACCTAGTATAAAGTTAAAAAGTTTAAACAATTTTAAAATATCACTATATTTAGGCGAGTAAACGAAAAATGTTCATTTCAGACTCTAAAAACGTAGAAATCGTGTTTCAAGTTGAAATACGCCTTGTAAACGAAAAATGTTTATTTCAGACTCTAAAACCGCAGAAATCGTATTTCAAGTTGAAATACGCCTTGGTACCATATCTCACCTAAAGTAAATGGTAGAATCAAACTTTAACCAAATGTAATGTTTGTACCTAGTATAAAGTTAAAAAGTTTAAACAATTTTAAAATATCACTATATTTAGGCGAGTAAACGAAAAATGTTCATTTCAGACTCTAAAAACGTAGAAATCGTGTTTCAAGTTGAAATACGCCTTGTAAACGAAAAATGTTTATTTCAGACTCTAATAACGTAGAAATCGTGTTTCAAGTTGAAATACGCCTTGGGACCATATCTCACCTAAAGTAAATGGTAGAATCAAACTTTAACCAAACGTAATGTTTGTACCTAGGGTAAAGTTAAAAAGTTTGAACAATTTGAAAATATCACTATATTTAGGCGAGTAAACGAAAAATGTTCGTTTCAGACTCTAAAAACGTAGAAATCGTGTTTCAAGTTGAAATACGCCTTGTAAACGAAAAATGTTTATTTCAGACTCTAATAACGTAGAAATCGTGTTTCTAGTTGAAATACGCCTTGGGACCATATCTCACCTAAAGTAAATGGTAGAATCAAACTTTAACCAAACGTAATGTTTGTACCTAGTATAAAGTTAAAAAGTTTAAACAATTTTAAAATATCACTATATTTAGGCGAGTAAACGAAAAATGTTTATTTCAGACTCTAAAAACGTAGAAATCGTGTTTCAAGTTGAAATACGCCTTGTAAACGAAAAATGTTTATTTCAGACTCTAATAACGTAGAAATCGTGTTTCAAGTTGAAATACGCCTTGGGACCATATCTCACCTAAAGTAAATGGTAGAATCAAACTTTAACCAAACGTAATGTTTGTACCTAGGGTAAAGTTAAAAAGTTTAAAAAATTTGAAAATATCTCTATATTTAGGCGAGTAAACGAAAAATGTTCGTCTCAGACTCTAAAACCGCAGAAATCGTATTTCAAGTTGAAATACGCCTTGGTACCATATCTCACCTAAAGTAAATGGTAGAATCAAACTTTAACCAAACGTAATGTTTGTACCTAGTATAAAGTTAAAAAGTTTAAACAATTTTAAAATATCACTATATTTAGGCGAGTAAACGAAAAATGTTCATTTCAGACTCTAAAAACGTAGAAATCCTGTTTCAAGTTGAAATACGCCTTGTAAACGAAAAATGTTTATTTCAGACTCTAATAACGTAGAAATCGTGTTTCAAGTTGAAATACGCCTTGGGACCATATCTCACCTAAAGTAAATGGTAGAATCAAACTTTAACCAAACGTAATGTTTGTACCTAGGGTAAAGTTAAAAAGTTTAAACAATTTGAAAATATCTCTATATTTAGGCGAGTAAACGAAAAATGTTCGTCTCAGACTCTAAAACCGCAGAAATCGTGTTTCAAGTTGAAATACGCCTTGGGACCATATCTCACCTAAAGTAAATGGTAGAATCAAACTTTAACCAAACGTAATGTTTGTACCTAGGGTAAAGTTAAAAAGTTTAAACAATTTGAAAATATCACTATATTTAGGCGAGTAAACGAAAAATGTTCGTTTCAGACTCTAAAAACGTAGAAATCGTGTTTCAAGTTGAAATACGCCTTGTAAACGAAAAATGTTTATTTCAGACTCTAATAACGTAGAAATCGTGTTTCAAGTTGAAATACGCCTTGGGACCATATCTCACCTAAAGTAAATGGTAGAATCAAACTTTAACCAAACGTAATGTTTGTACCTAGTATAAAGTTAAAAAGTTTAAACAATTTTAAAATATCACTATATTTAGGCGAGTAAACGAAAAATGTTTATTTCAGACTCTAAAAACGTAGAAATCGTGTTTCAAGTTGAAATACGCCTTGTAAACGAAAAATGTTTATTTCAGACTCTAATAACGTAGAAATCGTGTTTCAAGTTGAAATACGCCTTGGGACCATATCTCACCTAAAGTAAATGGTAGAATCAAACTTTAACCAAACGTAATGTTTGTACCTAGGGTAAAGTTAAAAAGTTTAAACAATTTGAAAATATCACTATTTTTAGGCGAGTAAACGAAAAATATTCGTCTCAGACTCTAAAACCGCAGAAATCGTGTTTCAAGTTGAAATACGCCTTGGTACCATATCTCACCTAAAGTAAATGGTAGAATCAAACTTTAACCAAACGTAATGTTTGTACCTAGTATAAAGTTAAAAAGTTTAAACAATTTTAAAATATCACTATATTTAGGCGAGTAAACGAAAAATGTTCATTTCAGACTCTAAAAACGTAGAAATCGTGTTTCAAGTTGAAATACGCCTTGTAAACGAAAAATGTTTATTTCAGACTCTAATAACGTAGAAATCGTGTTTCAAGTTGAAATACGCCTTGGGACCATATCTCACCTAAAGTAAATGGTAGAATCAAACTTTAACCAAACGTAATGTTTGTACCTAGGGTAAAGTTAAAAAGTTTAAACAATTTGAAAATATCACTATATTTAGGCGAGTAAACGAAAAATGTTCGTCTCAGACTCTAAAACCGCAGAAATCGTATTTCAAGTTGAAATACGCCTTGGTACCATATCTCACCTAAAGTAAATGGTAGAATCAAACTTTAACCAAACGTAATGTTTGTACCTAGTATAAAGTTAAAAAGTTTAAACAATTTTAAAATATCACTATATTTAGGCGAGTAAACGAAAAATGTTCATTTCAGACTCTAAAAACGTAGAAATCGTGTTTCAAGTTGAAATACGCCTTGTAAACGAAAAATGTTTATTTCAGACTCTAATAACGTAGAAATCGTGTTTCAAGTTGAAATACGCCTTGGGACCATATCTCACCTAAAGTAAATGGTAGAATCAAACTTTAACCAAACGTAATGTTTGTACCTAGTATAAAGTTAAAAAGTTTAAACAATTTTAAAATATCACTATATTTAGGCGAGTAAACGAAAAATGTTCATTTCAGACTCTAAAAACGTAGAAATCGTGTTTCAAGTTGAAATACGCCTTGTAAACGAAAAATGTTTATTTCAGACTCTAATAACGTAGAAATCGTGTTTCAAGTTGAAATACGCCTTGGGACCATATCTCACCTAAAGTAAATGGTAGAATCAAACTTTAACCAAACGTAATGTTTGTACCTAGTATAAAGTTAAAAAGTTTAAACAATTTTAAAATATCACTATATTTAGGCGAGTAAACGAAAAATGTTTATTTCAGACTCTAAAAACGTAGAAATCGTGTTTCAAGTTGAAATACGCCTTGTAAACGAAAAATGTTTATTTCAGACTCTAATAACGTAGAAATCGTGTTTCAAGTTGAAATACGCCTTGGGACCATATCTCACCTAAAGTAAATGGTAGAATCAAACTTTAACCAAACGTAATGTTTGTACCTAGGGTAAAGTTAAAAAGTTTAAACAATTTGAAAATATCACTATTTTTAGGCGAGTAAACGAAAAATATTCGTCTCAGACTCTAAAACCGCAGAAATCGTGTTTCAAGTTGAAATACGCCTTGGTACCATATCTCACCTAAAGTAAATGGTAGAATCAAACTTTAACCAAACGTAATGTTTGTACCTAGTATAAAGTTAAAAAGTTTAAACAATTTTAAAATATCACTATATTTAGGCGAGTAAACGAAAAATGTTCATTTCAGACTCTAAAAACGTAGAAATCGTGTTTCAAGTTGAAATACGCCTTGTAAACGAAAAATGTTTATTTCAGACTCTAATAACGTAGAAATCGTGTTTCAAGTTGAAATACGCCTTGGGACCATATCTCACCTAAAGTAAATGGTAGAATCAAACTTTAACCAAACGTAATGTTTGTACCTAGGGTAAAGTTAAAAAGTTTAAACAATTTGAAAATATCACTATATTTAGGCGAGTAAACGAAAAATGTTCGTCTCAGACTCTAAAACCGCAGAAATCGTATTTCAAGTTGAAATACGCCTTGGTACCATATCTCACCTAAAGTAAATGGTAGAATCAAACTTTAACCAAACGTAATGTTTGTACCTAGTATAAAGTTAAAAAGTTTAAACAATTTTAAAATATCACTATATTTAGGCGAGTAAACGAAAAATGTTCATTTCAGACTCTAAAAACGTAGAAATCGTGTTTCAAGTTGAAATACGCCTTGTAAACGAAAAATGTTTATTTCAGACTCTAATAACGTAGAAATCGTGTTTCAAGTTGAAATACGCCTTGAGACCATATCTCACCTAAAGTAAATGGTAGAATCAAACTTTAACCAAACGTAATGTTTGTACCTAGTATAAAGTTAAAAAGTTTAAACAATTTTAAAATATCACTATATTTAGGCGAGTAAACGAAAAATGATCATTTCAGACTCTAAAAACGTAGAAATCGTGTTTCAAGTTGAAATACGCCTTGTAAACGAAAAATGTTTATTTCAGACTCTAATAACGTAGAAATCGTGTTTCAAGTTGAAATACGCCTTGGGACCATATCTCACCTAAAGTAAATGGTAGAATCAAACTTTAACCAAACGTAATGTTTGTACCTAGTATAAAGTTAAAAAGTTTAAACAATTTTAAAATATCACTATATTTAGGCGAGTAAACGAAAAATGATCATTTCAGACTCTAAAAACGTAGAAATCGTGTTTCAAGTTGAAATACGCCTTGTAAACGAAAAATGTTTATTTCAGACTCTAATAACGTAGAAATCGTGTTTCAAGTTGAAATACGCCTTGGGACCATATCTCACCTAAAGTAAATGGTAGAATCAAACTTTAACCAAACGTAATGTTTGTACCTAGGGTAAAGTTAAAAAGTTTAAACAATTTGAAAATATCACTATTTTTAGGCGAGTAAACGAAAAATATTCGTCTCAGACTCTAAAACCGCAGAAATCGTGTTTCAAGTTGAAATACGCCTTGGTACCATATCTCACCTAAAGTAAATGGTAGAATCAAACTTTAACCAAACGTAATGTTTGTACCTAGTATAAAGTTAAAAAGTTTAAACAATTTTAAAATATCACTATATTTAGGCGAGTAAACGAAAAATGTTCATTTCAGACTCTAAAAACGTAGAAATCGTGTTTCAAGTTGAAATACGCCTTGTAAACGAAAAATGTTTATTTCAGACTCTAATAACGTAGAAATCGTGTTTCAAGTTGAAATACGCCTTGGGACCATATCTCACCTAAAGTAAATGGTAGAATCAAACTTTAACCAAACGTAATGTTTGTACCTAGGGTAAAGTTAAAAAGTTTAAACAATTTGAAAATATCTCTATATTTAGGCGAGTAAACGAAAAATGTTCGTCTCAGACTCTAAAACCGCAGAAATCGTGTTTCAAGTTGAAATACGCCTTGGGACCATATCTCACCTAAAGTAAATGGTAGAATCAAACTTTAACCAAACGTAATGTTTGTACCTAGGGTAAAGTTAAAAAGTTTAAACAATTTGAAAATATCACTATATTTAGGCGAGTAAACGAAAAATGTTCGTTTCAGACTCTAAAAACGTAGAAATCGTGTTTCAAGTTGAAATACGCCTTGTAAACGAAAAATGTTTATTTCAGACTCTAATAACGTAGAAATCGTGTTTCAAGTTGAAATACGCCTTGGGACCATATCTCACCTAAAGTAAATGGTAGAATCAAACTTTAACCAAACGTAATGTTTGTACCTAGTATAAAGTTAAAAAGTTTAAACAATTTTAAAATATCACTATATTTAGGCGAGTAAACGAAAAATGTTTATTTCAGACTCTAAAAACGTAGAAATCGTGTTTCAAGTTGAAATACGCCTTGTAAACGAAAAATGTTTATTTCAGACTCTAATAACGTAGAAATCGTGTTTCAAGTTGAAATACGCCTTGGGACCATATCTCACCTAAAGTAAATGGTAGAATCAAACTTTAACCAAACGTAATGTTTGTACCTAGGGTAAAGTTAAAAAGTTTAAACAATTTGAAAATATCACTATTTTTAGGCGAGTAAACGAAAAATATTCGTCTCAGACTCTAAAACCGCAGAAATCGTGTTTCAAGTTGAAATACGCCTTGGTACCATATCTCACCTAAAGTAAATGGTAGAATCAAACTTTAACCAAACGTAATGTTTGTACCTAGTATAAAGTTAAAAAGTTTAAACAATTTTAAAATATCACTATATTTAGGCGAGTAAACGAAAAATGTTCATTTCAGACTCTAAAAACGTAGAAATCGTGTTTCAAGTTGAAATACGCCTTGTAAACGAAAAATGTTTATTTCAGACTCTAATAACGTAGAAATCGTGTTTCAAGTTGAAATACGCCTTGGGACCATATCTCACCTAAAGTAAATGGTAGAATCAAACTTTAACCAAACGTAATGTTTGTACCTAGTATAAAGTTAAAAAGTTTAAAAAATTTTAAAATATCACTATATTTAGGCGAGTAAACGAAAAATGTTTATTTCAGACTCTAAAAACGTAGAAATCGTGTTTCAAGTTGAAATACGCCTTGTAAACGAAAAATGTTTATTTCAGACTCTAATAACGTAGAAATCGTGTTTCAAGTTGAAATACGCCTTGGGACCATATCTCACCTAAAGTAAATGGTAGAATCAAACTTTAACCAAACGTAATGTTTGTACCTAGGGTAAAGTTAAAAAGTTTAAAAAATTTGAAAATATCTCTATATTTAGGCGAGTAAACGAAAAATGTTCGTCTCAGACTCTAAAACCGCAGAAATCGTATTTCAAGTTGAAATACGCCTTGGTACCATATCTCACCTAAAGTAAATGGTAGAATCAAACTTTAACCAAACGTAATGTTTGTACCTAGTATAAAGTTAAAAAGTTTAAACAATTTTAAAATATCACTATATTTAGGCGAGTAAACGAAAAATGTTCATTTCAGACTCTAAAAACGTAGAAATCCTGTTTCAAGTTGAAATACGCCTTGTAAACGAAAAATGTTTATTTCAGACTCTAATAACGTAGAAATCGTGTTTCAAGTTGAAATACGCCTTGGGACCATATCTCACCTAAAGTAAATGGTAGAATCAAACTTTAACCAAACGTAATGTTTGTACCTAGGGTAAAGTTAAAAAGTTTAAACAATTTGAAAATATCTCTATATTTAGGCGAGTAAACGAAAAATGTTCGTCTCAGACTCTAAAACCGCAGAAATCGTGTTTCAAGTTGAAATACGCCTTGGGACCATATCTCACCTAAAGTAAATGGTAGAATCAAACTTTAACCAAACGTAATGTTTGTACCTAGGGTAAAGTTAAAAAGTTTAAACAATTTGAAAATATCACTATATTTAGGCGAGTAAACGAAAAATGTTCGTTTCAGACTCTAAAAACGTAGAAATCGTGTTTCAAGTTGAAATACGCCTTGTAAACGAAAAATGTTTATTTCAGACTCTAATAACGTAGAAATCGTGTTTCAAGTTGAAATACGCCTTGGGACCATATCTCACCTAAAGTAAATGGTAGAATCAAACTTTAACCAAACGTAATGTTTGTACCTAGTATAAAGTTAAAAAGTTTAAACAATTTTAAAATATCACTATATTTAGGCGAGTAAACGAAAAATGTTTATTTCAGACTCTAAAAACGTAGAAATCGTGTTTCAAGTTGAAATACGCCTTGTAAACGAAAAATGTTTATTTCAGACTCTAATAACGTAGAAATCGTGTTTCAAGTTGAAATACGCCTTGGGACCATATCTCACCTAAAGTAAATGGTAGAATCAAACTTTAACCAAACGTAATGTTTGTACCTAGGGTAAAGTTAAAAAGTTTAAACAATTTGAAAATATCACTATTTTTAGGCGAGTAAACGAAAAATATTCGTCTCAGACTCTAAAACCGCAGAAATCGTGTTTCAAGTTGAAATACGCCTTGGTACCATATCTCACCTAAAGTAAATGGTAGAATCAAACTTTAACCAAACGTAATGTTTGTACCTAGTATAAAGTTAAAAAGTTTAAACAATTTTAAAATATCACTATATTTAGGCGAGTAAACGAAAAATGTTCATTTCAGACTCTAAAAACGTAGAAATCGTGTTTCAAGTTGAAATACGCCTTGTAAACGAAAAATGTTTATTTCAGACTCTAATAACGTAGAAATCGTGTTTCAAGTTGAAATACGCCTTGGGACCATATCTCACCTAAAGTAAATGGTAGAATCAAACTTTAACCAAACGTAATGTTTGTACCTAGGGTAAAGTTAAAAAGTTTAAACAATTTGAAAATATCACTATATTTAGGCGAGTAAACGAAAAATGTTCGTCTCAGACTCTAAAACCGCAGAAATCGTATTTCAAGTTGAAATACGCCTTGGTACCATATCTCACCTAAAGTAAATGGTAGAATCAAACTTTAACCAAACGTAATGTTTGTACCTAGTATAAAGTTAAAAAGTTTAAACAATTTTAAAATATCACTATATTTAGGCGAGTAAACGAAAAATGTTCATTTCAGACTCTAAAAACGTAGAAATCGTGTTTCAAGTTGAAATACGCCTTGTAAACGAAAAATGTTTATTTCAGACTCTAATAACGTAGAAATCGTGTTTCAAGTTGAAATACGCCTTGGGACCATATCTCACCTAAAGTAAATGGTAGAATCAAACTTTAACCAAACGTAATGTTTGTACCTAGTATAAAGTTAAAAAGTTTAAACAATTTTAAAATATCACTATATTTAGGCGAGTAAACGAAAAATGTTCATTTCAGACTCTAAAAACGTAGAAATCGTGTTTCAAGTTGAAATACGCCTTGTAAACGAAAAATGTTTATTTCAGACTCTAATAACGTAGAAATCGTGTTTCAAGTTGAAATACGCCTTGGGACCATATCTCACCTAAAGTAAATGGTAGAATCAAACTTTAACCAAACGTAATGTTTGTACCTAGTATAAAGTTAAAAAGTTTAAACAATTTTAAAATATCACTATATTTAGGCGAGTAAACGAAAAATGTTTATTTCAGACTCTAAAAACGTAGAAATCGTGTTTCAAGTTGAAATACGCCTTGTAAACGAAAAATGTTTATTTCAGACTCTAATAACGTAGAAATCGTGTTTCAAGTTGAAATACGCCTTGGGACCATATCTCACCTAAAGTAAATGGTAGAATCAAACTTTAACCAAACGTAATGTTTGTACCTAGGGTAAAGTTAAAAAGTTTAAACAATTTGAAAATATCACTATTTTTAGGCGAGTAAACGAAAAATATTCGTCTCAGACTCTAAAACCGCAGAAATCGTGTTTCAAGTTGAAATACGCCTTGGTACCATATCTCACCTAAAGTAAATGGTAGAATCAAACTTTAACCAAACGTAATGTTTGTACCTAGTATAAAGTTAAAAAGTTTAAACAATTTTAAAATATCACTATATTTAGGCGAGTAAACGAAAAATGTTCATTTCAGACTCTAAAAACGTAGAAATCGTGTTTCAAGTTGAAATACGCCTTGTAAACGAAAAATGTTTATTTCAGACTCTAATAACGTAGAAATCGTGTTTCAAGTTGAAATACGCCTTGGGACCATATCTCACCTAAAGTAAATGGTAGAATCAAACTTTAACCAAACGTAATGTTTGTACCTAGGGTAAAGTTAAAAAGTTTAAACAATTTGAAAATATCACTATATTTAGGCGAGTAAACGAAAAATGTTCGTCTCAGACTCTAAAACCGCAGAAATCGTATTTCAAGTTGAAATACGCCTTGGTACCATATCTCACCTAAAGTAAATGGTAGAATCAAACTTTAACCAAACGTAATGTTTGTACCTAGTATAAAGTTAAAAAGTTTAAACAATTTTAAAATATCACTATATTTAGGCGAGTAAACGAAAAATGTTCATTTCAGACTCTAAAAACGTAGAAATCGTGTTTCAAGTTGAAATACGCCTTGTAAACGAAAAATGTTTATTTCAGACTCTAATAACGTAGAAATCGTGTTTCAAGTTGAAATACGCCTTGGGACCATATCTCACCTAAAGTAAATGGTAGAATCAAACTTTAACCAAACGTAATGTTTGTACCTAGTATAAAGTTAAAAAGTTTAAACAATTTTAAAATATCACTATATTTAGGCGAGTAAACGAAAAATGATCATTTCAGACTCTAAAAACGTAGAAATCGTGTTTCAAGTTGAAATACGCCTTGTAAACGAAAAATGTTTATTTCAGACTCTAATAACGTAGAAATCGTGTTTCAAGTTGAAATACGCCTTGGGACCATATCTCACCTAAAGTAAATGGTAGAATCAAACTTTAACCAAACGTAATGTTTGTACCTAGTATAAAGTTAAAAAGTTTAAACAATTTTAAAATATCACTATATTTAGGCGAGTAAACGAAAAATGATCATTTCAGACTCTAAAAACGTAGAAATCGTGTTTCAAGTTGAAATACGCCTTGTAAACGAAAAATGTTTATTTCAGACTCTAATAACGTAGAAATCGTGTTTCAAGTTGAAATACGCCTTGGGACCATATCTCACCTAAAGTAAATGGTAGAATCAAACTTTAACCAAACGTAATGTTTGTACCTAGGGTAAAGTTAAAAAGTTTAAACAATTTGAAAATATCACTATTTTTAGGCGAGTAAACGAAAAATATTCGTCTCAGACTCTAAAACCGCAGAAATCGTGTTTCAAGTTGAAATACGCCTTGGTACCATATCTCACCTAAAGTAAATGGTAGAATCAAACTTTAACCAAACGTAATGTTTGTACCTAGTATAAAGTTAAAAAGTTTAAACAATTTTAAAATATCACTATATTTAGGCGAGTAAACGAAAAATGTTCATTTCAGACTCTAAAAACGTAGAAATCGTGTTTCAAGTTGAAATACGCCTTGTAAACGAAAAATGTTTATTTCAGACTCTAATAACGTAGAAATCGTGTTTCAAGTTGAAATACGCCTTGGGACCATATCTCACCTAAAGTAAATGGTAGAATCAAACTTTAACCAAACGTAATGTTTGTACCTAGGGTAAAGTTAAAAAGTTTAAACAATTTGAAAATATCTCTATATTTAGGCGAGTAAACGAAAAATGTTCGTCTCAGACTCTAAAACCGCAGAAATCGTGTTTCAAGTTGAAATACGCCTTGGGACCATATCTCACCTAAAGTAAATGGTAGAATCAAACTTTAACCAAACGTAATGTTTGTACCTAGGGTAAAGTTAAAAAGTTTAAACAATTTGAAAATATCACTATATTTAGGCGAGTAAACGAAAAATGTTCGTTTCAGACTCTAAAAACGTAGAAATCGTGTTTCAAGTTGAAATACGCCTTGTAAACGAAAAATGTTTATTTCAGACTCTAATAACGTAGAAATCGTGTTTCAAGTTGAAATACGCCTTGGGACCATATCTCACCTAAAGTAAATGGTAGAATCAAACTTTAACCAAACGTAATGTTTGTACCTAGTATAAAGTTAAAAAGTTTAAACAATTTTAAAATATCACTATATTTAGGCGAGTAAACGAAAAATGTTTATTTCAGACTCTAAAAACGTAGAAATCGTGTTTCAAGTTGAAATACGCCTTGTAAACGAAAAATGTTTATTTCAGACTCTAATAACGTAGAAATCGTGTTTCAAGTTGAAATACGCCTTGGGACCATATCTCACCTAAAGTAAATGGTAGAATCAAACT
Source organism: Pterostichus niger (assembly GCA_947425015.1). Lineage (NCBI taxonomy): Eukaryota > Metazoa > Arthropoda > Insecta > Coleoptera > Carabidae > Pterostichus > Pterostichus niger. The sequence continues at coordinate 19,737,201 of OX380336.1, forward strand.
TTAACCAAACGTAATGTTTGTACCTAGGGTAAAGTTAAAAAGTTTAAACAATTTGAAAATATCACTATTTTTAGGCGAGTAAACGAAAAATATTCGTCTCAGACTCTAAAACCGCAGAAATCGTGTTTCAAGTTGAAATACGCCTTGGTACCATATCTCACCTAAAGTAAATGGTAGAATCAAACTTTAACCAAACGTAATGTTTGTACCTAGTATAAAGTTAAAAAGTTTAAACAATTTTAAAATATCACTATATTTAGGCGAGTAAACGAAAAATGTTCATTTCAGACTCTAAAAACGTAGAAATCGTGTTTCAAGTTGAAATACGCCTTGTAAACGAAAAATGTTTATTTCAGACTCTAATAACGTAGAAATCGTGTTTCAAGTTGAAATACGCCTTGGGACCATATCTCACCTAAAGTAAATGGTAGAATCAAACTTTAACCAAACGTAATGTTTGTACCTAGGGTAAAGTTAAAAAGTTTAAACAATTTGAAAATATCACTATATTTAGGCGAGTAAACGAAAAATGTTCGTCTCAGACTCTAAAACCGCAGAAATCGTATTTCAAGTTGAAATACGCCTTGGTACCATATCTCACCTAAAGTAAATGGTAGAATCAAACTTTAACCAAACGTAATGTTTGTACCTAGTATAAAGTTAAAAAGTTTAAACAATTTTAAAATATCACTATATTTAGGCGAGTAAACGAAAAATGTTCATTTCAGACTCTAAAAACGTAGAAATCGTGTTTCAAGTTGAAATACGCCTTGTAAACGAAAAATGTTTATTTCAGACTCTAATAACGTAGAAATCGTGTTTCAAGTTGAAATACGCCTTGGGACCATATCTCACCTAAAGTAAATGGTAGAATCAAACTTTAACCAAACGTAATGTTTGTACCTAGTATAAAGTTAAAAAGTTTAAACAATTTTAAAATATCACTATATTTAGGCGAGTAAACGAAAAATGATCATTTCAGACTCTAAAAACGTAGAAATCGTGTTTCAAGTTGAAATACGCCTTGTAAACGAAAAATGTTTATTTCAGACTCTAATAACGTAGAAATCGTGTTTCAAGTTGAAATACGCCTTGGGACCATATCTCACCTAAAGTAAATGGTAGAATCAAACTTTAACCAAACGTAATGTTTGTACCTAGTATAAAGTTAAAAAGTTTAAACAATTTTAAAATATCACTATATTTAGGCGAGTAAACGAAAAATGATCATTTCAGACTCTAAAAACGTAGAAATCGTGTTTCAAGTTGAAATACGCCTTGTAAACGAAAAATGTTTATTTCAGACTCTAATAACGTAGAAATCGTGTTTCAAGTTGAAATACGCCTTGGGACCATATCTCACCTAAAGTAAATGGTAGAATCAAACTTTAACCAAACGTAATGTTTGTACCTAGGGTAAAGTTAAAAAGTTTAAACAATTTGAAAATATCACTATTTTTAGGCGAGTAAACGAAAAATATTCGTCTCAGACTCTAAAACCGCAGAAATCGTGTTTCAAGTTGAAATACGCCTTGGTACCATATCTCACCTAAAGTAAATGGTAGAATCAAACTTTAACCAAACGTAATGTTTGTACCTAGTATAAAGTTAAAAAGTTTAAACAATTTTAAAATATCACTATATTTAGGCGAGTAAACGAAAAATGTTCATTTCAGACTCTAAAAACGTAGAAATCGTGTTTCAAGTTGAAATACGCCTTGTAAACGAAAAATGTTTATTTCAGACTCTAATAACGTAGAAATCGTGTTTCAAGTTGAAATACGCCTTGGGACCATATCTCACCTAAAGTAAATGGTAGAATCAAACTTTAACCAAACGTAATGTTTGTACCTAGGGTAAAGTTAAAAAGTTTAAACAATTTGAAAATATCACTATATTTAGGCGAGTAAACGAAAAATGTTCGTCTGACTCTAAAACCGCAGAAATCGTGTTTCAAGTTGAAATACGCCTTGGGACCATATCTCACCTAAAGTAAATGGTAGAATCAAACTTTAACCAAACGTAATGTTTGTACCTAGGGTAAAGTTAAAAAGTTTAAACAATTTTAAAATATCACTATATTTAGGCGAGTAAACGAAAAATGTTCGTTTCAGACTCTAAAAACGTAGAAATCGTGTTTCAAGTTGAAATACGCCTTGTAAACGAAAAATGTTTATTTCAGACTCTAATAACGTAGAAATCGTGTTTCAAGTTGAAATACGCCTTGGGACCATATCTCACCTAAAGTAAATGGTAGAATCAAACTTTAACCAAACGTAATGTTTGTACCTAGGGTAAAGTTAAAAAGTTTAAACAATTTGAAAATATCACTATTTTTAGGCGAGTAAACGAAAAATATTCGTCTCAGACTCTAAAACCGCAGAAATCGTGTTTCAAGTTGAAATACGCCTTGGTACCATATCTCACCTAAAGTAAATGGTAGAATCAAACTTTAACCAAACGTAATGTTTGTACCTAGTATAAAGTTAAAAAGTTTAAACAATTTTAAAATATCACTATATTTAGGCGAGTAAACGAAAAATGTTCATTTCAGACTCTAAAAACGTAGAAATCGTGTTTCAAGTTGAAATACGCCTTGTAAACGAAAAATGTTTATTTCAGACTCTAAAACCGCAGAAATCGTATTTCAAGTTGAAATACGCCTTGGTACCATATCTCCCCTAAAGTAAATGGTAGAATCAAACTTTAACCAAACGTAATGTTTGTACCTAGTATAAAGTTAAAAAGTTTAAACAATTTTAAAATATCACTATATTTAGGCGAGTAAACGAAAAATGTTCATTTCAGACTCTAAAAACGTAGAAATCGTGTTTCAAGTTGAAATACGCCTTGTAAACGAAAAATGTTTATTTCAGACTCTAATAACGTAGAAATCGTGTTTCAAGTTGAAATACGCCTTGGGACCATATCTCACCTAAAGTAAATGGTAGAATCAAACTTTAACCAAACGTAATGTTTGTACCTAGGGTAAAGTTAAAAAGTTTGAACAATTTGAAAATATCACTATATTTAGGCGAGTAAACGAAAAATGTTCGTTTCAGACTCTAAAAACGTAGAAATCGTGTTTCAAGTTGAAATACGCCTTGTAAACGAAAAATGTTTATTTCAGACTCTAATAACGTAGAAATCGTGTTTCAAGTTGAAATACGCCTTGGGACCATATCTCACCTAAAGTAAATGGTAGAATCAAACTTTAACCAAACGTAATGTTTGTACCTAGTATAAAGTTAAAAAGTTTAAACAATTTTAAAATATCACTATATTTAGGCGAGTAAACGAAAAATGTTTATTTCAGACTCTAAAAACGTAGAAATCGTGTTTCAAGTTGAAATACGCCTTGTAAACGAAAAATGTTTATTTCAGACTCTAATAACGTAGAAATCGTGTTTCAAGTTGAAATACGCCTTGGGACCATATCTCACCTAAAGTAAATGGTAGAATCAAACTTTAACCAAACGTAATGTTTGTACCTAGGGTAAAGTTAAAAAGTTTAAACAATTTGAAAATATCACTATTTTTAGGCGAGTAAACGAAAAATATTCGTCTCAGACTCTAAAACCGCAGAAATCGTGTTTCAAGTTGAAATACGCCTTGGTACCATATCTCACCTAAAGTAAATGGTAGAATCAAACTTTAACCAAACGTAATGTTTGTACCTAGTATAAAGTTAAAAAGTTTAAACAATTTTAAAATATCACTATATTTAGGCGAGTAAACGAAAAATGTTCATTTCAGACTCTAAAAACGTAGAAATCGTGTTTCAAGTTGAAATACGCCTTGTAAACGAAAAATGTTTATTTCAGACTCTAATAACGTAGAAATCGTGTTTCAAGTTGAAATACGCCTTGGGACCATATCTCACCTAAAGTAAATGGTAGAATCAAACTTTAACCAAACGTAATGTTTGTACCTAGTATAAAGTTAAAAAGTTTAAACAATTTTAAAATATCACTATATTTAGGCGAGTAAACGAAAAATGTTTATTTCAGACTCTAAAAACGTAGAAATCGTGTTTCAAGTTGAAATACGCCTTGTAAACGAAAAATGTTTATTTCAGACTCTAATAACGTAGAAATCGTGTTTCAAGTTGAAATACGCCTTGGGACCATATCTCACCTAAAGTAAATGGTAGAATCAAACTTTAACCAAACGTAATGTTTGTACCTAGGGTAAAGTTAAAAAGTTTAAACAATTTGAAAATATCTCTATATTTAGGCGAGTAAACGAAAAATGTTCGTCTCAGACTCTAAAACCGCAGAAATCGTATTTCAAGTTGAAATACGCCTTGGTACCATATCTCACCTAAAGTAAATGGTAGAATCAAACTTTAACCAAACGTAATGTTTGTACCTAGTATAAAGTTAAAAAGTTTAAACAATTTTAAAATATCACTATATTTAGGCGAGTAAACGAAAAATGTTCATTTCAGACTCTAAAAACGTAGAAATCGTGTTTCAAGTTGAAATACGCCTTGTAAACGAAAAATGTTTATTTCAGACTCTAATAACGTAGAAATCGTGTTTCAAGTTGAAATACGCCTTGGGACCATATCTCACCTAAAGTAAATGGTAGAATCAAACTTTAACCAAACGTAATGTTTGTACCTAGGGTAAAGTTAAAAAGTTTAAACAATTTGAAAATATCTCTATATTTAGGCGAGTAAACGAAAAATGTTCGTCTCAGACTCTAAAACCGCAGAAATCGTGTTTCAAGTTGAAATACGCCTTGGGACCATATCTCACCTAAAGTAAATGGTAGAATCAAACTTTAACCAAACGTAATGTTTGTACCTAGGGTAAAGTTAAAAAGTTTAAACAATTTGAAAATATCACTATATTTAGGCGAGTAAACGAAAAATGTTCGTTTCAGACTCTAAAAACGTAGAAATCGTGTTTCAAGTTGAAATAAGCCTTGTAAACGAAAAATGTTTATTTCAGACTCTAATAACGTAGAAATCGTGTTTCAAGTTGAAATACGCCTTGGGACCATATCTCACCTAAAGTAAATGGTAGAATCAAACTTTAACCAAACGTAATGTTTGTACCTAGTATAAAGTTAAAAAGTTTAAACAATTTTAAAATATCACTATATTTAGGCGAGTAAACGAAAAATGTTTATTTCAGACTCTAAAAACGTAGAAATCGTGTTTCAAGTTGAAATACGCCTTGTAAACGAAAAATGTTTATTTCAGACTCTAATAACGTAGAAATCGTGTTTCAAGTTGAAATACGCCTTGGGACCATATCTCACCTAAAGTAAATGGTAGAATCAAACTTTAACCAAACGTAATGTTTGTACCTAGGGTAAAGTTAAAAAGTTTAAACAATTTGAAAATATCACTATTTTTAGGCGAGTAAACGAAAAATATTCGTCTCAGACTCTAAAACCGCAGAAATCGTGTTTCAAGTTGAAATACGCCTTGGTACCATATCTCACCTAAAGTAAATGGTAGAATCAAACTTTAACCAAACGTAATGTTTGTACCTAGTATAAAGTTAAAAAGTTTAAACAATTTTAAAATATCACTATATTTAGGCGAGTAAACGAAAAATGTTCATTTCAGACTCTAAAAACGTAGAAATCGTGTTTCAAGTTGAAATACGCCTTGTAAACGAAAAATGTTTATTTCAGACTCTAATAACGTAGAAATCGTGTTTCAAGTTGAAATACGCCTTGGGACCATATCTCACCTAAAGTAAATGGTAGAATCAAACTTTAACCAAACGTAATGTTTGTACCTAGGGTAAAGTTAAAAAGTTTAAACAATTTGAAAATATCACTATATTTAGGCGAGTAAACGAAAAATGTTCGTCTCAGACTCTAAAACCGCAGAAATCGTATTTCAAGTTGAAATACGCCTTGGTACCATATCTCACCTAAAGTAAATGGTAGAATCAAACTTTAACCAAACGTAATGTTTGTACCTAGTATAAAGTTAAAAAGTTTAAACAATTTTAAAATATCACTATATTTAGGCGAGTAAACGAAAAATGTTCATTTCAGACTCTAAAAACGTAGAAATCGTGTTTCAAGTTGAAATACGCCTTGTAAACGAAAAATGTTTATTTCAGACTCTAATAACGTAGAAATCGTGTTTCAAGTTGAAATACGCCTTGGGACCATATCTCACCTAAAGTAAATGGTAGAATCAAACTTTAACCAAACGTAATGTTTGTACCTAGTATAAAGTTAAAAAGTTTAAACAATTTTAAAATATCACTATATTTAGGCGAGTAAACGAAAAATGATCATTTCAGACTCTAAAAACGTAGAAATCGTGTTTCAAGTTGAAATACGCCTTGTAAACGAAAAATGTTTATTTCAGACTCTAATAACGTAGAAATCGTGTTTCAAGTTGAAATACGCCTTGGGACCATATCTCACCTAAAGTAAATGGTAGAATCAAACTTTAACCAAACGTAATGTTTGTACCTAGGGTAAAGTTAAAAAGTTTAAACAATTTGAAAATATCACTATTTTTAGGCGAGTAAACGAAAAATATTCGTCTCAGACTCTAAAACCGCAGAAATCGTGTTTCAAGTTGAAATACGCCTTGGTACCATATCTCACCTAAAGTAAATGGTAGAATCAAACTTTAACCAAACGTAATGTTTGTACCTAGTATAAAGTTAAAAAGTTTAAACAATTTTAAAATATCACTATATTTAGGCGAGTAAACGAAAAATGTTCATTTCAGACTCTAAAAACGTAGAAATCGTGTTTCAAGTTGAAATACGCCTTGTAAACGAAAAATGTTTATTTCAGACTCTAATAACGTAGAAATCGTGTTTCAAGTTGAAATACGCCTTGGGACCATATCTCACCTAAAGTAAATGGTAGAATCAAACTTTAACCAAACGTAATGTTTGTACCTAGGGTAAAGTTAAAAAGTTTAAACAATTTGAAAATATCACTATATTTAGGCGAGTAAACGAAAAATGTTCGTCTGACTCTAAAACCGCAGAAATCGTGTTTCAAGTTGAAATACGCCTTGGGACCATATCTCACCTAAAGTAAATGGTAGAATCAAACTTTAACCAAACGTAATGTTTGTACCTAGGGTAAAGTTAAAAAGTTTAAACAATTTTAAAATATCACTATATTTAGGCGAGTAAACGAAAAATGTTCGTTTCAGACTCTAAAAACGTAGAAATCGTGTTTCAAGTTGAAATACGCCTTGTAAACGAAAAATGTTTATTTCAGACTCTAATAACGTAGAAATCGTGTTTCAAGTTGAAATACGCCTTGGGACCATATCTCACCTAAAGTAAATGGTAGAATCAAACTTTAACCAAACGTAATGTTTGTACCTAGGGTAAAGTTAAAAAGTTTAAACAATTTGAAAATATCACTATTTTTAGGCGAGTAAACGAAAAATATTCGTCTCAGACTCTAAAACCGCAGAAATCGTGTTTCAAGTTGAAATACGCCTTGGTACCATATCTCACCTAAAGTAAATGGTAGAATCAAACTTTAACCAAACGTAATGTTTGTACCTAGTATAAAGTTAAAAAGTTTAAACAATTTTAAAATATCACTATATTTAGGCGAGTAAACGAAAAATGTTCATTTCAGACTCTAAAAACGTAGAAATCGTGTTTCAAGTTGAAATACGCCTTGTAAACGAAAAATGTTTATTTCAGACTCTAAAACCGCAGAAATCATATTTCAAGTTGAAATACGCCTTGGTACCATATCTCACCTAAAGTAAATGGTAGAATCAAACTTTAACCAAACGTAATGTTTGTACCTAGTATAAAGTTAAAAAGTTTAAACAATTTTAAAATATCACTATATTTAGGCGAGTAAACGAAAAATGTTCATTTCAGACTCTAAAAACGTAGAAATCGTGTTTCAAGTTGAAATACGCCTTGTAAACGAAAAATGTTTATTTCAGACTCTAATAACGTAGAAATCGTGTTTCAAGTTGAAATACGCCTTGGGACCATATCTCACCTAAAGTAAATGGTAGAATCAAACTTTAACCAAACGTAATGTTTGTACCTAGGGTAAAGTTAAAAAGTTTGAACAATTTGAAAATATCACTATATTTAGGCGAGTAAACGAAAAATGTTCGTTTCAGACTCTAAAAACGTAGAAATCGTGTTTCAAGTTGAAATACGCCTTGTAAACGAAAAATGTTTATTTCAGACTCTAATAACGTAGAAATCGTGTTTCAAGTTGAAATACGCCTTGGGACCATATCTCACCTAAAGTAAATGGTAGAATCAAACTTTAACCAAACGTAATGTTTGTACCTAGTATAAAGTTAAAAAGTTTAAACAATTTTAAAATATCACTATATTTAGGCGAGTAAACGAAAAATGTTTATTTCAGACTCTAAAAACGTAGAAATCGTGTTTCAAGTTGAAATACGCCTTGTAAACGAAAAATGTTTATTTCAGACTCTAATAACGTAGAAATCGTGTTTCAAGTTGAAATACGCCTTGGGACCATATCTCACCTAAAGTAAATGGTAGAATCAAACTTTAACCAAACGTAATGTTTGTACCTAGGGTAAAGTTAAAAAGTTTAAACAATTTGAAAATATCACTATTTTTAGGCGAGTAAACGAAAAATATTCGTCTCAGACTCTAAAACCGCAGAAATCGTGTTTCAAGTTGAAATACGCCTTGGTACCATATCTCACCTAAAGTAAATGGTAGAATCAAACTTTAACCAAACGTAATGTTTGTACCTAGTATAAAGTTAAAAAGTTTAAACAATTTTAAAATATCACTATATTTAGGCGAGTAAACGAAAAATGTTCATTTCAGACTCTAAAAACGTAGAAATCGTGTTTCAAGTTGAAATACGCCTTGTAAACGAAAAATGTTTATTTCAGACTCTAATAACGTAGAAATCGTGTTTCAAGTTGAAATACGCCTTGGGACCATATCTCACCTAAAGTAAATGGTAGAATCAAACTTTAACCAAACGTAATGTTTGTACCTAGGGTAAAGTTAAAAAGTTTAAACAATTTGAAAATATCACTATATTTAGGCGAGTAAACGAAAAATGTTCGTCTCAGACTCTAAAACCGCAGAAATCGTATTTCAAGTTGAAATACGCCTTGGTACCATATCTCACCTAAAGTAAATGGTAGAATCAAACTTTAACCAAACGTAATGTTTGTACCTAGTATAAAGTTAAAAAGTTTAAACAATTTTAAAATATCACTATATTTAGGCGAGTAAACGAAAAATGTTCATTTCAGACTCTAAAAACGTAGAAATCGTGTTTCAAGTTGAAATACGCCTTGTAAACGAAAAATGTTTATTTCAGACTCTAATAACGTAGAAATCGTGTTTCAAGTTGAAATACGCCTTGGGACCATATCTCACCTAAAGTAAATGGTAGAATCAAACTTTAACCAAACGTAATGTTTGTACCTAGGGTAAAGTTAAAAAGTTTAAACAATTTGAAAATATCTCTATATTTAGGCGAGTAAACGAAAAATGTTCGTCTCAGACTCTAAAACCGCAGAAATCGTGTTTCAAGTTGAAATACGCCTTGGGACCATATCTCACCTAAAGTAAATGGTAGAATCAAACTTTAACCAAACGTAATGTTTGTACCTAGGGTAAAGTTAAAAAGTTTAAACAATTTGAAAATATCACTATATTTAGGCGAGTAAACGAAAAATGTTCGTTTCAGACTCTAAAAACGTAGAAATCGTGTTTCAAGTTGAAATACGCCTTGTAAACGAAAAATGTTTATTTCAGACTCTAATAACGTAGAAATCGTGTTTCAAGTTGAAATACGCCTTGGGACCATATCTCACCTAAAGTAAATGGTAGAATCAAACTTTAACCAAACGTAATGTTTGTACCTAGTATAAAGTTAAAAAGTTTAAACAATTTTAAAATATCACTATATTTAGGCGAGTAAACGAAAAATGTTTATTTCAGACTCTAAAAACGTAGAAATCGTGTTTCAAGTTGAAATACGCCTTGTAAACGAAAAATGTTTATTTCAGACTCTAATAACGTAGAAATCGTGTTTCAAGTTGAAATACGCCTTGGGACCATATCTCACCTAAAGTAAATGGTAGAATCAAACTTTAACCAAACGTAATGTTTGTACCTAGGGTAAAGTTAAAAAGTTTAAACAATTTGAAAATATCACTATTTTTAGGCGAGTAAACGAAAAATATTCGTCTCAGACTCTAAAACCGCAGAAATCGTGTTTCAAGTTGAAATACGCCTTTGTACCATATCTCACCTAAAGTAAATGGTAGAATCAAACTTTAACCAAACGTAATGTTTGTACCTAGGGTAAAGTTAAAAAGTTTAAACAATTTGAAAATATCACTATATTTAGGCGAGTAAACGAAAAATGTTCATTTCAGACTCTAAAAACGTAGAAATCGTGTTTCAAGTTGAAATACGCCTTGTAAACGAAAAATGTTTATTTCAGACTCTAATAACGTAGAAATCGTGTTTCAAGTTGAAATACGCCTTGGGACCATATCTCACCTAAAGTAAATGGTAGAATCAAACTTTAACCAAACGTAATGTTTGTACCTAGGGTAAAGTTAAAAAGTTTAAACAATTTGAAAATATCACTATATTTAGGCGAGTAAACGAAAAATGTTCGTCTCAGACTCTAAAACCGCAGAAATCGTATTTCAAGTTGAAATACGCCTTGGTACCATATCTCACCTAAAGTAAATGGTAGAATCAAACTTTAACCAAACGTAATGTTTGTACCTAGTATAAAGTTAAAAAGTTTAAACAATTTTAAAATATCACTATATTTAGGCGAGTAAACGAAAAATGTTCGTTTCAGACTCTAAAAACGTAGAAATCGTGTTTCAAGTTGAAATACGCCTTGTAAACGAAAAATGTTTATTTCAGACTCTAATAACGTAGAAATCGTGTTTCAAGTTGAAATACGCCTTGGGACCATATCTCACCTAAAGTAAATGGTAGAATCAAACTTTAACCAAACGTAATGTTTGTACCTAGTATAAAGTTAAAAAGTTTAAACAATTTTAAAATATCACTATATTTAGGCGAGTAAACGAAAATGTTCATTTCAGACTCTAAAAACGTAGAAATCGTGTTTCAAGTTGAAATACGCCTTGTAAACGAAAAATGTTTATTTCAGACTCTAATAACGTAGAAATCGTGTTTCAAGTTGAAATACGCCTTGGGACCATATCTCACCTAAAGTAAATGGTAGAATCAAACTTTAACCAAACGTAATGTTTGTACCTAGGGTAAAGTTAAAAAGTTTAAACAATTTGAAAATATCTCTATATTTAGGCGAGTAAACGAAAAATGTTCGTCTCAGACTCTAAAACCGCAGAAATCGTGTTTCAAGTTGAAATACGCCTTGGGACCATATCTCACCTAAAGTAAATGGTAGAATCAAACTTTAACCAAACGTAATGTTTGTACCTAGGGTAAAGTTAAAAAGTTTAAACAATTTGAAAATATCACTATATTTAGGCGAGTAAACGAAAAATGTTCGTTTCAGACTCTAAAAACGTAGAAATCGTGTTTCAAGTTGAAATACGCCTTGTAAACGAAAAATGTTTATTTCAGACTCTAATAACGTAGAAATCGTGTTTCAAGTTGAAATACGCCTTGGTACCATATCTCACCTAAAGTAAATGGTAGAATCAAACTTTAACCAAACGTAATGTTTGTACCTAGTATAAAGTTAAAAAGTTTAAACAATTTTAAAATATCACTATATTTAGGCGAGTAAACGAAAAATGTTCATTTCAGACTCTAAAAACGTAGAAATCGTGTTTCAAGTTGAAATACGCCTTTTAAACGAAAAATGTTTATTTCAGACTCTAATAACGTAGAAATCGTGTTTCAAGTTGAAATACGCCTTGGGACCATATCTCACCTAAAGTAAATGGTAGAATCAAACTTTAACCAAACGTAATGTTTGTACCTAGGGTAAAGTTAAAAAGTTTAAACAATTTGAAAATATCACTATATTTAGGCGAGTAAACGAAAAATGTTCGTCTCAGACTCTAAAACCGCAGAAATCGTATTTCAAGTTGAAATACGCCTTGGTACCATATCTCACCTAAAGTAAATGGTAGAATCAAACTTTAACCAAACGTAATGTTTGTACCTAGTATAAAGTTAAAAAGTTTAAACAATTTTAAAATATCACTATATTTAGGCGAGTAAACGAAAAATGTTCATTTCAGACTCTAAAAACGTAGAAATCGTGTTTCAAGTTGAAATACGCCTTGTAAACGAAAAATGTTTATTTCAGACTCTAATAACGTAGAAATCGTGTTTCAAGTTGAAATACGCCTTGGGACCATATCTCACCTAAAGTAAATGGTAGAATCAAACTTTAACCAAACGTAATGTTTGTACCTAGGGTAAAGTTAAAAAGTTTAAACAATTTGAAAATATCTCTATATTTAGGCGAGTAAACGAAAAATGTTCGTCTCAGACTTTAAAACCGCAGAAATCGTGTTTCAAGTTGAAATACGCCTTGGGACCATATCTCACCTAAAGTAAATGGTAGAATCAAACTTTAACCAAACGTAATGTTTGTACCTAGTATAAAGTTAAAAAGTTTAAACAATTTTAAAATATCACTATATTTAGGCGAGTAAACGAAAATGTTCATTTCAGACTCTAAAAACGTAGAAATCGTGTTTCAAGTTGAAATACGCCTTGTAAACGAAAAATGTTTATTTCAGACTCTAATAACGTAGAAATCGTGTTTCAAGTTGAAATACGCCTTGGGACCATATCTCACCTAAAGTAAATGGTAGAATCAAACTTTAACCAAACGTAATGTTTGTACCTAGGGTAAAGTTAAAAAGTTTAAACAATTTGAAAATATCTCTATATTTAGGCGAGTAAACGAAAAATGTTCGTCTCAGACTCTAAAACCGCAGAAATCGTGTTTCAAGTTGAAATACGCCTTGGGACCATATCTCACCTAAAGTAAATGGTAGAATCAAACTTTAACCAAACGTAATGTTTGTACCTAGGGTAAAGTTAAAAAGTTTAAACAATTTGAAAATATCACTATATTTAGGCGAGTAAACGAAAAATGTTCGTTTCAGACTCTAAAAACGTAGAAATCGTGTTTCAAGTTGAAATACGCCTTGTAAACGAAAAATGTTTATTTCAGACTCTAATAACGTAGAAATCGTGTTTCAAGTTGAAATACGCCTTGGTACCATATCTCACCTAAAGTAAATGGTAGAATCAAACTTTAACCAAACGTAATGTTTGTACCTAGTATAAAGTTAAAAAGTTTAAACAATTTTAAAATATCACTATATTTAGGCGAGTAAACGAAAAATGTTCATTTCAGACTCTAAAAACGTAGAAATCGTGTTTCAAGTTGAAATACGCCTTTTAAACGAAAAATGTTTATTTCAGACTCTAATAACGTAGAAATCGTGTTTCAAGTTGAAATACGCCTTGGGACCATATCTCACCTAAAGTAAATGGTAGAATCAAACTTTAACCAAACGTAATGTTTGTACCTAGGGTAAAGTTAAAAAGTTTAAACAATTTGAAAATATCACTATATTTAGGCGAGTAAACGAAAAATGTTCGTCTCAGACTCTAAAACCGCAGAAATCGTATTTCAAGTTGAAATACGCCTTGGTACCATATCTCACCTAAAGTAAATGGTAGAATCAAACTTTAACCAAACGTAATGTTTGTACCTAGTATAAAGTTAAAAAGTTTAAACAATTTTAAAATATCACTATATTTAGGCGAGTAAACGAAAAATGTTCATTTCAGACTCTAAAAACGTAGAAATCGTGTTTCAAGTTGAAATACGCCTTGTAAACGAAAAATGTTTATTTCAGACTCTAATAACGTAGAAATCGTGTTTCAAGTTGAAATACGCCTTGGGACCATATCTCACCTAAAGTAAATGGTAGAATCAAACTTTAACCAAACGTAATGTTTGTACCTAGGGTAAAGTTAAAAAGTTTAAACAATTTGAAAATATCTCTATATTTAGGCGAGTAAACGAAAAATGTTCGTCTCAGACTTTAAAACCGCAGAAATCGTGTTTCAAGTTGAAATACGCCTTGGGACCATATCTCACCTAAAGTAAATGGTAGAATCAAACTTTAACCAAACGTAATGTTTGTACCTAGGGTAAAGTTAAAAAGTTTAAACAATTTGAAAATATCACTATTTTTAGGCGAGTAAACGAAAAATATTCGTCTCAGACTCTAAAACCGCAGAAATCGTGTTTCAAGTTGAAATACGCCTTGGTACCATATCTCACCTAAAGTAAATGGTAGAATCAAACTTTAACCAAACGTAATGTTTGTACCTAGTATAAAGTTAAAAAGTTTAAACAATTTTAAAATATCACTATATTTAGGCGAGTAAACGAAAAATGTTCATTTCAGACTCTAAAAACGTAGAAATCGTGTTTCAAGTTGAAATACGCCTTGTAAACGAAAAATGTTTATTTCAGACTCTAATAACGTAGAAATCGTGTTTCAAGTTGAAATACGCCTTGGGACCATATCTCACCTAAAGTAAATGGTAGAATCAAACTTTAACCAAACGTAATGTTTGTACCTAGGGTAAAGTTAAAAAGTTTAAACAATTTGAAAATATCACTATATTTAGGCGAGTAAACGAAAAATGTTCGTCTGACTCTAAAACCGCAGAAATCGTGTTTCAAGTTGAAATACGCCTTGGGACCATATCTCACCTAAAGTAAATGGTAGAATCAAACTTTAACCAAACGTAATGTTTGTACCTAGGGTAAAGTTAAAAAGTTTAAACAATTTTAAAATATCACTATATTTAGGCGAGTAAACGAAAAATGTTCGTTTCAGACTCTAAAAACGTAGAAATCGTGTTTCAAGTTGAAATACGCCTTGTAAACGAAAAATGTTTATTTCAGACTCTAATAACGTAGAAATCGTGTTTCAAGTTGAAATACGCCTTGGGACCATATCTCACCTAAAGTAAATGGTAGAATCAAACTTTAACCAAACGTAATGTTTGTACCTAGTATAAAGTTAAAAAGTTTAAACAATTTTAAAATATCACTATATTTAGGCGAGTAAACGAAAAATGTTTATTTCAGACTCTAAAAACGTAGAAATCGTGTTTCAAGTTGAAATACGCCTTGTAAACGAAAAATGTTTATTTCAGACTCTAATAACGTAGAAATCGTGTTTCAAGGTGAAATACGCCTTGGGACCATATCTCACCTAAAGTAAATGGTAGAATCAAACTTTAACCAAACGTAATGTTTGTACCTAGGGTAAAGTTAAAAAGTTTAAACAATTTGAAAATATCACTATTTTTAGGCGAGTAAACGAAAAATATTCGTCTCAGACTCTAAAACCGCAGAAATCGTGTTTCAAGTTGAAATACGCCTTGGTACCATATCTCACCTAAAGTAAATGGTAGAATCAAACTTTAACCAAACGTAATGTTTGTACCTAGTATAAAGTTAAAAAGTTTAAACAATTTTAAAATATCACTATATTTAGGCGAGTAAACGAAAAATGTTCATTTCAGACTCTAAAAACGTAGAAATCGTGTTTCAAGTTGAAATACGCCTTGTAAACGAAAAATGTTTATTTCAGACTCTAATAACGTAGAAATCGTGTTTCAAGTTGAAATACGCCTTGGGACCATATCTCACCTAAAGTAAATGGTAGAATCAAACTTTAACCAAACGTAATGTTTGTACCTAAGGTAAAGTTAAAAAGTTTAAACAATTTGAAAATATCACTATATTTAGGCGAGTAAACGAAAAATGTTCGTCTCAGACTCTAAAACCGCAGAAATCGTATTTCAAGTTGAAATACGCCTTGGTACCATATCTCACCTAAAGTAAATGGTAGAATCAAACTTTAACCAAACGTAATGTTTGTACCTAGTATAAAGTTAAAAAGTTTAAACAATTTTAAAATATCACTATATTTAGGCGAGTAAACGAAAAATGTTCGTTTCAGACTCTAAAAACGTAGAAATCGTGTTTCAAGTTGAAATACGCCTTGTAAACGAAAAATGTTTATTTCAGACTCTAATAACGTAGAAATCGTGTTTCAAGTTGAAATACGCCTTGGGACCATATCTCACCTAAAGTAAATGGTAGAATCAAACTTTAACCAAACGTAATGTTTGTACCTAGTATAAAGTTAAAAAGTTTAAACAATTTTAAAATATCACTATATTTAGGCGAGTAAACGAAAAATGTTCATTTCAGACTCTAAAAACGTAGAAATCGTGTTTCAAGTTGAAATACGCCTTGTAAACGAAAAATGTTTATTTCAGACTCTAATAACGTAGAAATCGTGTTTCAAGTTGAAATACGCCTTGGGACCATATCTCACCTAAAGTAAATGGTAGAATCAAACTTTAACCAAACGTAATGTTTGTACCTAGGGTAAAGTTAAAAAGTTTAAACAATTTGAAAATATCTCTATATTTAGGCGAGTAAACGAAAAATGTTCGTCTCAGACTCTAAAACCGCAGAAATCGTGTTTCAAGTTGAAATACGCCTTGGGACCATATCTCACCTAAAGTAAATGGTAGAATCAAACTTTAACCAAACGTAATGTTTGTACCTAGGGTAAAGTTAAAAAGTTTAAACAATTTGAAAATATCACTATATTTAGGCGAGTAAACGAAAAATGTTCGTTTCAGACTCTAAAAACGTAGAAATCGTGTTTCAAGTTGAAATACGCCTTGTAAACGAAAAATTTTTATTTCAGACTCTAATAACGTAGAAATCGTGTTTCAAGTTGAAATACGCCTTGGTACCATATCTCACCTAAAGTAAATGGTAGAATCAAACTTTAACCAAACGTAATGTTTGTACCTAGTATAAAGTTAAAAAGTTTAAACAATTTTAAAATATCACTATATTTAGGCGAGTAAACGAAAAATGTTCATTTCAGACTCTAAAAACGTAGAAATCGTGTTTCAAGTTGAAATACGCCTTTTAAACGAAAAATGTTTATTTCAGACTCTAATAACGTAGAAATCGTGTTTCAAGTTGAAATACGCCTTGGGACCATATCTCACCTAAAGTAAATGGTAGAATCAAACTTTAACCAAACGTAATGTTTGTACCTAGGGTAAAGTTAAAAAGTTTAAACAATTTGAAAATATCACTATATTTAGGCGAGTAAACGAAAAATGTTCGTCTCAGACTCTAAAACCGCAGAAATCGTATTTCAAGTTGAAATACGCCTTGGTACCATATCTCACCTAAAGTAAATGGTAGAATCAAACTTTAACCAAACGTAATGTTTGTACCTAGTATAAAGTTAAAAAGTTTAAACAATTTTAAAATATCACTATATTTAGGCGAGTAAACGAATAATGTTCATTTCAGACTCTAAAAACGTAGAAATCGTGTTTCAAGTTGAAATACGCCTTGTAAACGAAAAATGTTTATTTCAGACTCTAATAACGTAGAAATCGTGTTTCAAGTTGAAATACGCCTTGGGACCATATCTCACCTAAAGTAAATGGTAGAATCAAACTTTAACCAAACGTAATGTTTGTACCTAGGGTAAAGTTAAAAAGTTTAAACAATTTGAAAATATCTCTATATTTAGGCGAGTAAACGAAAAATGTTCGTCTCAGACTTTAAAACCGCAGAAATCGTGTTTCAAGTTGAAATACGCCTTGGGACCATATCTCACCTAAAGTAAATGGTAGAATCAAACTTTAACCAAACGTAATGTTTGTACCTAGGGTAAAGTTAAAAAGTTTAAACAATTTGAAAATATCACTATATTTAGGCGAGTAAACGAAAAATGTTCGTTTCAGACTCTAAAAACGTAGAAATCGTGTTTCAAGTTGAAATACGCCTTGTAAACGAAAAATGTTTATTTCAGACTCTAATAACGTAGAAATCGTGTTTCAAGTTGAAATACGCCTTGGGACCATATCTCACCTAAAGTAAATGGTAGAATCAAACTTTAACCAAACGTAATGTTTGTACCTAGTATAAAGTTAAAAAGTTTAAACAATTTTAAAATATCACTATATTTAGGCGAGTAAACGAAAAATGTTCATTTCAGACTCTAAAAACGTAGAAATCGTGTTTCAAGTTGAAATACGCCTTGTAAACGAAAAATGTTTATTTCAGACTCTAATAACGTAGAAATCGTGTTTCAAGTTGAAATACGCCTTGGGACCATATCTCACCTAAAGTAAATGGTAGAATCAAACTTTAACCAAACGTAATGTTTGTACCTAGGGTAAAGTTAAAAAGTTTAAACAATTTGAAAATATCACTATTTTTAGGCGAGTAAACGAAAAATATTCGTCTCAGACTCTAAAACCGCAGAAATCGTGTTTCAAGTTGAAATACGCCTTGGTACCATATCTCACCTAAAGTAAATGGTAGAATCAAACTTTAACCAAACGTAATGTTTGTACCTAGTATAAAGTTAAAAAGTTTAAACAATTTTAAAATATCACTATATTTAGGCGAGTAAACGAAAAATGTTCATTTCAGACTCTAAAAACGTAGAAATCGTGTTTCAAGTTGAAATACGCCTTGTAAACGAAAAATTTTTATTTCAGACTCTAATAACGTAGAAATCGTGTTTCAAGTTGAAATACGCCTTGGTACCATATCTCACCTAAAGTAAATGGTAGAATCAAACTTTAACCAAACGTAATGTTTGTACCTAGTATAAAGTTAAAAAGTTTAAACAATTTTAAAATATCACTATATTTAGGCGAGTAAACGAAAAATGTTCATTTCAGACTCTAAAAACGTAGAAATCGTGTTTCAAGTTGAAATACGCCTTTTAAACGAAAAATGTTTATTTCAGACTCTAATAACGTAGAAATCGTGTTTCAAGTTGAAATACGCCTTGGGACCATATCTCACCTAAAGTAAATGGTAGAATCAAACTTTAACCAAACGTAATGTTTGTACCTAGGGTAAAGTTAAAAAGTTTAAACAATTTGAAAATATCACTATATTTAGGCGAGTAAACGAAAAATGTTCGTCTCAGACTCTAAAACCGCAGAAATCGTATTTCAAGTTGAAATACGCCTTGGTACCATATCTCACCTAAAGTAAATGGTAGAATCAAACTTTAACCAAACGTAATGTTTGTACCTAGTATAAAGTTAAAAAGTTTAAACAATTTTAAAATATCACTATATTTAGGCGAGTAAACGAAAAATGTTCATTTCAGACTCTAAAAACGTAGAAATCGTGTTTCAAGTTGAAATACGCCTTGTAAACGAAAAATGTTTATTTCAGACTCTAATAACGTAGAAATCGTGTTTCAAGTTGAAATACGCCTTGGGACCATATCTCACCTAAAGTAAATGGTAGAATCAAACTTTAACCAAACGTAATGTTTGTACCTAGGGTAAAGTTAAAAAGTTTAAACAATTTGAAAATATCTCTATATTTAGGCGAGTAAACGAAAAATGTTCGTCTCAGACTTTAAAACCGCAGAAATCGTGTTTCAAGTTGAAATACGCCTTGGGACCATATCTCACCTAAAGTAAATGGTAGAATCAAACTTTAACCAAACGTAATGTTTGTACCTAGGGTAAAGTTAAAAAGTTTAAACAATTTGAAAATATCACTATATTTAGGCGAGTAAACGAAAAATGTTCGTTTCAGACTCTAAAAACGTAGAAATCGTGTTTCAAGTTGAAATACGCCTTGTAAACGAAAAATGTTTATTTCAGACTCTAATAACGTAGAAATCGTGTTTCAAGTTGAAATACGCCTTGGGACCATATCTCACCTAAAGTAAATGGTAGAATCAAACTTTAACCAAACGTAATGTTTGTACCTAGTATAAAGTTAAAAAGTTTAAACAATTTTAAAATATCACTATATTTAGGCGAGTAAACGAAAAATGTTCATTTCAGACTCTAAAAACGTAGAAATCGTGTTTCAAGTTGAAATACGCCTTGTAAACGAAAAATGTTTATTTCAGACTCTAATAACGTAGAAATCGTGTTTCAAGTTGAAATACGCCTTGGGACCATATCTCACCTAAAGTAAATGGTAGAATCAAACTTTAACCAAACGTAATGTTTGTACCTAGGGTAAAGTTAAAAAGTTTAAACAATTTGAAAATATCACTATTTTTAGGCGAGTAAACGAAAAATATTCGTCTCAGACTCTAAAACCGCAGAAATCGTGTTTCAAGTTGAAATACGCCTTGGTACCATATCTCACCTAAAGTAAATGGTAGAATCAAACTTTAACCAAACGTAATGTTTGTACCTAGTATAAAGTTAAAAAGTTTAAACAATTTTAAAATATCACTATATTTAGGCGAGTAAACGAAAAATGTTCATTTCAGACTCTAAAAACGTAGAAATCGTGTTTCAAGTTGAAATACGCCTTGTAAACGAAAAATTTTTATTTCAGACTCTAATAACGTAGAAATCGTGTTTCAAGTTGAAATACGCCTTGGTACCATATCTCACCTAAAGTAAATGGTAGAATCAAACTTTAACCAAACGTAATGTTTGTACCTAGTATAAAGTTAAAAAGTTTAAACAATTTTAAAATATCACTATATTTAGGCGAGTAAACGAAAAATGTTCATTTCAGACTCTAAAAACGTAGAAATCGTGTTTCAAGTTGAAATACGCCTTTTAAACGAAAAATGTTTATTTCAGACTCTAATAACGTAGAAATCGTGTTTCAAGTTGAAATACGCCTTGGGACCATATCTCACCTAAAGTAAATGGTAGAATCAAACTTTAACCAAACGTAATGTTTGTACCTAGGGTAAAGTTAAAAAGTTTAAACAATTTGAAAATATCACTATATTTAGGCGAGTAAACGAAAAATGTTCGTCTCAGACTCTAAAACCGCAGAAATCGTATTTCAAGTTGAAATACGCCTTGGTACCATATCTCACCTAAAGTAAATGGTAGAATCAAACTTTAACCAAACGTAATGTTTGTACCTAGTATAAAGTTAAAAAGTTTAAACAATTTTAAAATATCACTATATTTAGGCGAGTAAACGAAAAATGTTCATTTCAGACTCTAAAAACGTAGAAATCGTGTTTCAAGTTGAAATACGCCTTGTAAACGAAAAATGTTTATTTCAGACTCTAATAACGTAGAAATCGTGTTTCAAGTTGAAATACGCCTTGGGACCATATCTCACCTAAAGTAAATGGTAGAATCAAACTTTAACCAAACGTAATGTTTGTACCTAGGGTAAAGTTAAAAAGTTTAAACAATTTGAAAATATCTCTATATTTAGGCGAGTAAACGAAAAATGTTCGTCTCAGACTTTAAAACCGCAGAAATCGTGTTTCAAGTTGAAATACGCCTTGGGACCATATCTCACCTAAAGTAAATGGTAGAATCAAACTTTAACCAAACGTAATGTTTGTACCTAGGGTAAAGTTAAAAAGTTTAAACAATTTGAAAATATCACTATATTTAGGCGAGTAAACGAAAAATGTTCGTTTCAGACTCTAAAAACGTAGAAATCGTGTTTCAAGTTGAAATACGCCTTGTAAACGAAAAATGTTTATTTCAGACTCTAATAACGTAGAAATCGTGTTTCAAGTTGAAATACGCCTTGGGACCATATCTCACCTAAAGTAAATGGTAGAATCAAACTTTAACCAAACGTAATGTTTGTACCTAGTATAAAGTTAAAAAGTTTAAACAATTTTAAAATATCACTATATTTAGGCGAGTAAACGAAAAATGTTCATTTCAGACTCTAAAAACGTAGAAATCGTGTTTCAAGTTGAAATACGCCTTGTAAACGAAAAATGTTTATTTCAGACTCTAATAACGTAGAAATCGTGTTTCAAGTTGAAATACGCCTTGGGACCATATCTCACCTAAAGTAAATGGTAGAATCAAACTTTAACCAAACGTAATGTTTGTACCTAGGGTAAAGTTAAAAAGTTTAAACAATTTGAAAATATCACTATTTTTAGGCGAGTAAACGAAAAATATTCGTCTCAGACTCTAAAACCGCAGAAATCGTGTTTCAAGTTGAAATACGCCTTGGTACCATATCTCACCTAAAGTAAATGGTAGAATCAAACTTTAACCAAACGTAATGTTTGTACCTAGTATAAAGTTAAAAAGTTTAAACAATTTTAAAATATCACTATATTTAGGCGAGTAAACGAAAAATGTTCATTTCAGACTCTAAAAACGTAGAAATCGTGTTTCAAGTTGAAATACGCCTTGTAAACGAAAAATGTTTATTTCAGACTCTAATAACGTAGAAATCGTGTTTCAAGTTGAAATACGCCTTGGGACCATATCTCACCTAAAGTAAATGGTAGAATCAAACTTTAACCAAACGTAATGTTTGTACCTAGGGTAAAGTTAAAAAGTTTAAACAATTTGAAAATATCACTATATTTAGGCGAGTAAACGAAAAATGTTCGTCTGACTCTAAAACCGCAGAAATCGTGTTTCAAGTTGAAATACGCCTTGGGACCATATCTCACCTAAAGTAAATGGTAGAATCAAACTTTAACCAAACGTAATGTTTGTACCTAGGGTAAAGTTAAAAAGTTTAAACAATTTTAAAATATCACTATATTTAGGCGAGTAAACGAAAAATGTTCGTTTCAGACTCTAAAAACGTAGAAATCGTGTTTCAAGTTGAAATACGCCTTGTAAACGAAAAATGTTTATTTCAGACTCTAATAACGTAGAAATCGTGTTTCAAGTTGAAATACGCCTTGGGACCATATCTCACCTAAAGTAAATGGTAGAATCAAACTTTAACCAAACGTAATGTTTGTACCTAGGGTAAAGTTAAAAAGTTTAAACAATTTGAAAATATCACTATTTTTAGGCGAGTAAACGAAAAATATTCGTCTCAGACTCTAAAACCGCAGAAATCGTGTTTCAAGTTGAAATACGCCTTGGTACCATATCTCACCTAAAGTAAATGGTAGAATCAAACTTTAACCAAACGTAATGTTTGTACCTAGTATAAAGTTAAAAAGTTTAAACAATTTTAAAATATCACTATATTTAGGCGAGTAAACGAAAAATGTTCATTTCAGACTCTAAAAACGTAGAAATCGTGTTTCAAGTTGAAATACGCCTTGTAAACGAAAAATGTTTATTTCAGACTCTAAAACCGCAGAAATCGTATTTCAAGTTGAAATACGCCTTGGTACCATATCTCACCTAAAGTAAATGGTAGAATCAAACTTTAACCAAACGTAATGTTTGTACCTAGTATAAAGTTAAAAAGTTTAAACAATTTTAAAATATCACTATATTTAGGCGAGTAAACGAAAAATGTTCATTTCAGACTCTAAAAACGTAGAAATCGTGTTTCAAGTTGAAATACGCCTTGTAAACGAAAAATGTTTATTTCAGACTCTAATAACGTAGAAATCGTGTTTCAAGTTGAAATACGCCTTGGGACCATATCTCACCTAAAGTAAATGGTAGAATCAAACTTTAACCAAACGTAATGTTTGTACCTAGGGTAAAGTTAAAAAGTTTGAACAATTTGAAAATATCACTATATTTAGGCGAGTAAACGAAAAATGTTCGTTTCAGACTCTAAAAACGTAGAAATCGTGTTTCAAGTTGAAATACGCCTTGTAAACGAAAAATGTTTATTTCAGACTCTAATAACGTAGAAATCGTGTTTCAAGTTGAAATACGCCTTGGTACCATATCTCACCTAAAGTAAATGGTAGAATCAAACTTTAACCAAACGTAATGTTTGTACCTAGTATAAAGTTAAAAAGTTTAAACAATTTTAAAATATCACTATATTTAGGCGAGTAAACGAAAAATGTTCATTTCAGACTCTAAAAACGTAGAAATCGTGTTTCAAGTTGAAATACGCCTTTTAAACGAAAAATGTTTATTTCAGACTCTAATAACGTAGAAATCGTGTTTCAAGTTGAAATACGCCTTGGGACCATATCTCACCTAAAGTAAATGGTAGAATCAAACTTTAACCAAACGTAATGTTTGTACCTAGGGTAAAGTTAAAAAGTTTAAACAATTTGAAAATATCACTATATTTAGGCGAGTAAACGAAAAATGTTCGTCTCAGACTCTAAAACCGCAGAAATCGTATTTCAAGTTGAAATACGCCTTGGTACCATATCTCACCTAAAGTAAATGGTAGAATCAAACTTTAACCAAACGTAATGTTTGTACCTAGTATAAAGTTAAAAAGTTTAAACAATTTTAAAATATCACTATATTTAGGCGAGTAAACGAAAAATGTTCATTTCAGACTCTAAAAACGTAGAAATCGTGTTTCAAGTTGAAATACGCCTTGTAAACGAAAAATGTTTATTTCAGACTCTAATAACGTAGAAATCGTGTTTCAAGTTGAAATACGCCTTGGGACCATATCTCACCTAAAGTAAATGGTAGAATCAAACTTTAACCAAACGTAATGTTTGTACCTAGGGTAAAGTTAAAAAGTTTAAACAATTTGAAAATATCTCTATATTTAGGAGAGTAAACGAAAAATGTTCGTCTCAGACTTTAAAACCGCAGAAATCGTGTTTCAAGTTGAAATACGCCTTGGGACCATATCTCACCTAAAGTAAATGGTAGAATCAAACTTTAACCAAACGTAATGTTTGTACCTAGGGTAAAGTTAAAAAGTTTAAACAATTTGAAAATATCACTATATTTAGGCGAGTAAACGAAAAATGTTCGTTTCAGACTCTAAAAACGTAGAAATCGTGTTTCAAGTTGAAATACGCCTTGTAAACGAAAAATGTTTATTTCAGACTCTAATAACGTAGAAATCGTGTTTCAAGTTGAAATACGCCTTGGTACCATATCTCACCTAAAGTAAATGGTAGAATCAAACTTTAACCAAACGTAATGTTTGTACCTAGTATAAAGTTAAAAAGTTTAAACAATTTTAAAATATCACTATATTTAGGCGAGTAAACGAAAAATGTTCATTTCAGACTCTAAAAACGTAGAAATCGTGTTTCAAGTTGAAATACGCCTTTTAAACGAAAAATGTTTATTTCAGACTCTAATAACGTAGAAATCGTGTTTCAAGTTGAAATACGCCTTGGGACCATATCTCACCTAAAGTAAATGGTAGAATCAAACTTTAACCAAACGTAATGTTTGTACCTAGGGTAAAGTTAAAAAGTTTAAACAATTTGAAAATATCACTATATTTAGGCGAGTAAACGAAAAATGTTCGTCTCAGACTCTAAAACCGCAGAAATCGTATTTCAAGTTGAAATACGCCTTGGTACCATATCTCACCTAAAGTAAATGGTAGAATCAAACTTTAACCAAACGTAATGTTTGTACCTAGTATAAAGTTAAAAAGTTTAAACAATTTTAAAATATCACTATATTTAGGCGAGTAAACGAAAAATGTTCATTTCAGACTCTAAAAACGTAGAAATCGTGTTTCAAGTTGAAATACGCCTTGTAAACGAAAAATGTTTATTTCAGACTCTAATAACGTAGAAATCGTGTTTCAAGTTGAAATACGCCTTGTAAACGAAAAATGTTTATTTCAGACTCTAAAACCGCAGAAATCGTATTTCAAGTTGAAATACGCCTTGGTACCATATCTCACCTAAAGTAAATGGTAGAATCAAACTTTAACCAAACGTAATGTTTGTACCTAGTATAAAGTTAAAAAGTTTAAACAATTTTAAAATATCACTATATTTAGGCGAGTAAACGAAAAATGTTCATTTCAGACTCTAAAAACGTAGAAATCGTGTTTCAAGTTGAAATACGCCTTGTAAACGAAAAATGTTTATTTCAGACTCTAATAACGTAGAAATCGTGTTTCAAGTTGAAATACGCCTTGGGACCATATCTCACCTAAAGTAAATGGTAGAATCAAACTTTAACCAAACGTAATGTTTGTACCTAGGGTAAAGTTAAAAAGTTTGAACAATTTGAAAATATCACTATATTTAGGCGAGTAAACGAAAAATGTTCGTTTCAGACTCTAAAAACGTAGAAATCGTGTTTCAAGTTGAAATACGCCTTGTAAACGAAAAATGTTTATTTCAGACTCTAATAACGTAGAAATCGTGTTTCAAGTTGAAATACGCCTTGGTACCATATCTCACCTAAAGTAAATGGTAGAATCAAACTTTAACCAAACGTAATGTTTGTACCTAGTATAAAGTTAAAAAGTTTAAACAATTTTAAAATATCACTATATTTAGGCGAGTAAACGAAAAATGTTCATTTCAGACTCTAAAAACGTAGAAATCGTGTTTCAAGTTGAAATACGCCTTTTAAACGAAAAATGTTTATTTCAGACTCTAATAACGTAGAAATCGTGTTTCAAGTTGAAATACGCCTTGGGACCATATCTCACCTAAAGTAAATGGTAGAATCAAACTTTAACCAAACGTAATGTTTGTACCTAGGGTAAAGTTAAAAAGTTTAAACAATTTGAAAATATCACTATATTTAGGCGAGTAAACGAAAAATGTTCGTTTCAGACTCTAAAAACGTAGAAATCGTGTTTCAAGTTGAAATACGCCTTGTAAACGAAAAATGTTTATTTCAGACTCTAATAACGTAGAAATCGTGTTTCAAGTTGAAATACGCCTTGGTACCATATCTCACCTAAAGTAAATGGTAGAATCAAACTTTAACCAAACGTAATGTTTGTACCTAGTATAAAGTTAAAAAGTTTAAACAATTTTAAAATATCACTATATTTAGGCGAGTAAACGAAAAATGTTCATTTCAGACTCTAAAAACGTAGAAATCGTGTTTCAAGTTGAAATACGCCTTTTAAACGAAAAATGTTTATTTCAGACTCTAATAACGTAGAAATCGTGTTTCAAGTTGAAATACGCCTTGGGACCATATCTCACCTAAAGTAAATGGTAGAATCAAACTTTAACCAAACGTAATGTTTGTACCTAGGGTAAAGTTAAAAAGTTTAAACAATTTGAAAATATCACTATATTTAGGCGAGTAAACGAAAAATGTTCGTCTCAGACTCTAAAACCGCAGAAATCGTATTTCAAGTTGAAATACGCCTTGGTACCATATCTCACCTAAAGTAAATGGTAGAATCAAACTTTAACCAAACGTAATGTTTGTACCTAGTATAAAGTTAAAAAGTTTAAACAATTTTAAAATATCACTATATTTAGGCGAGTAAACGAAAAATGTTCATTTCAGACTCTAAAAACGTAGAAATCGTGTTTCAAGTTGAAATACGCCTTTTAAACGAAAAATGTTTATTTCAGACTCTAATAACGTAGAAATCGTGTTTCAAGTTGAAATACGCCTTGGTACCATATCTCACCTAAAGTAAATGGTAGAATCAAACTTTAACCAAACGTAATGTTTGTACCTAGTATAAAGTTAAAAAGTTTAAACAATTTTAAAATATCACTATATTTAGGCGAGTAAACGAAAAATGTTCATTTCAGACTCTAAAAACGTAGAAATCGTGTTTCAAGTTGAAATACGCCTTTTAAACGAAAAATGTTTATTTCAGACTCTAATAACGTAGAAATCGTGTTTCAAGTTGAAATACGCCTTGGGACCATATCTCACCTAAAGTAAATGGTAGAATCAAACTTTAACCAAACGTAATGTTTGTACCTAGGGTAAAGTTAAAAAGTTTAAACAATTTGAAAATATCACTATATTTAGGCGAGTAAACGAAAAATGTTCGTTTCAGACTCTAAAAACGTAGAAATCGTGTTTCAAGTTGAAATACGCCTTGTAAACGAAAAATGTTTATTTCAGACTCTAATAACGTAGAAATCGTGTTTCAAGTTGAAATACGCCTTGGTACCATATCTCACCTAAAGTAAATGGTAGAATCAAACTTTAACCAAACGTAATGTTTGTACCTAGTATAAAGTTAAAAAGTTTAAACAATTTTAAAATATCACTATATTTAGGCGAGTAAACGAAAAATGTTCATTTCAGACTCTAAAAACGTAGAAATCGTGTTTCAAGTTGAAATACGCCTTTTAAACGAAAAATGTTTATTTCAGACTCTAATAACGTAGAAATCGTGTTTCAAGTTGAAATACGCCTTGGGACCATATCTCACCTAAAGTAAATGGTAGAATCAAACTTTAACCAAACGTAATGTTTGTACCTAGGGTAAAGTTAAAAAGTTTAAACAATTTGAAAATATCACTATATTTAGGCGAGTAAACGAAAAATGTTCGTCTCAGACTCTAAAACCGCAGAAATCGTATTTCAAGTTGAAATACGCCTTGGTACCATATCTCACCTAAAGTAAATGGTAGAATCAAACTTTAACCAAACGTAATGTTTGTACCTAGTATAAAGTTAAAAAGTTTAAACAATTTTAAAATATCACTATATTTAGGCGAGTAAACGAAAAATGTTCATTTCAGACTCTAAAAACGTAGAAATCGTGTTTCAAGTTGAAATACGCCTTGTAAACGAAAAATGTTTATTTCAGACTCTAATAACGTAGAAATCGTGTTTCAAGTTGAAATACGCCTTGGGACCATATCTCACCTAAAGTAAATGGTAGAATCAAACTTTAACCAAACGTAATGTTTGTACCTAGGGTAAAGTTAAAAAGTTTAAACAATTTGAAAATATCTCTATATTTAGGCGAGTAAACGAAAAATGTTCGTCTCAGACTTTAAAACCGCAGAAATCGTGTTTCAAGTTGAAATACGCCTTGGGACCATATCTCACCTAAAGTAAATGGTAGAATCAAACTTTAACCAAACGTAATGTTTGTACCTAGGGTAAAGTTAAAAAGTTTAAACAATTTGAAAATATCACTATATTTAGGCGAGTAAACGAAAAATGTTCGTTTCAGACTCTAAAAACGTAGAAATCGTGTTTCAAGTTGAAATACGCCTTGTAAACGAAAAATGTTTATTTCAGACTCTAATAACGTAGAAATCGTGTTTCAAGTTGAAATACGCCTTGGTACCATATCTCACCTAAAGTAAATGGTAGAATCAAACTTTAACCAAACGTAATGTTTGTACCTAGTATAAAGTTAAAAAGTTTAAACAATTTTAAAATATCACTATATTTAGGCGAGTAAACGAAAAATGTTCATTTCAGACTCTAAAAACGTAGAAATCGTGTTTCAAGTTGAAATACGCCTTTTAAACGAAAAATGTTTATTTCAGACTCTAATAACGTAGAAATCGTGTTTCAAGTTGAAATACGCCTTGGGACCATATCTCACCTAAAGTAAATGGTAGAATCAAACTTTAACCAAACGTAATGTTTGTACCTAGGGTAAAGTTAAAAAGTTTAAACAATTTGAAAATATCACTATATTTAGGCGAGTAAACGAAAAATGTTCGTCTCAGACTCTAAAACCGCAGAAATCGTATATCAAGTTGAAATACGCCTTGGTACCATATCTCACCTAAAGTAAATGGTAGAATCAAACTTTAACCAAACGTAATGTTTGTACCTAGTATAAAGTTAAAAAGTTTAAACAATTTTAAAATATCACTATATTTAGGCGAGTAAACGAAAAATGTTCATTTCAGACTCTAAAAACGTAGAAATCGTGTTTCAAGTTGAAATACGCCTTGTAAACGAAAAATGTTTATTTCAGACTCTAATAACGTAGAAATCGTGTTTCAAGTTGAAATACGCCTTGTAAACGAAAAATGTTTATTTCAGACTCTAAAACCGCAGAAATCGTATTTCAAGTTGAAATACGCCTTGGTACCATATCTCACCTAAAGTAAATGGTAGAATCAAACTTTAACCAAACGTAATGTTTGTACCTAGTATAAAGTTAAAAAGTTTAAACAATTTTAAAATATCACTATATTTAGGCGAGTAAACGAAAAATGTTCATTTCAGACTCTAAAAACGTAGAAATCGTGTTTCAAGTTGAAATACGCCTTGTAAACGAAAAATGTTTATTTCAGACTCTAATAACGTAGAAATCGTGTTTCAAGTTGAAATACGCCTTGGGACCATATCTCACCTAAAGTAAATGGTAGAATCAAACTTTAACCAAACGTAATGTTTGTACCTAGGGTAAAGTTAAAAAGTTTGAACAATTTGAAAATATCACTATATTTAGGCGAGTAAACGAAAAATGTTCGTTTCAGACTCTAAAAACGTAGAAATCGTGTTTCAAGTTGAAATACGCCTTGTAAACGAAAAATGTTTATTTCAGACTCTAATAACGTAGAAATCGTGTTTCAAGTTGAAATACGCCTTGGTACCATATCTCACCTAAAGTAAATGGTAGAATCAAACTTTAACCAAACGTAATGTTTGTACCTAGTATAAAGTTAAAAAGTTTAAACAATTTTAAAATATCACTATATTTAGGCGAGTAAACGAAAAATGTTCATTTCAGACTCTAAAAACGTAGAAATCGTGTTTCAAGTTGAAATACGCCTTTTAAACGAAAAATGTTTATTTCAGACTCTAATAACGTAGAAATCGTGTTTCAAGTTGAAATACGCCTTGGGACCATATCTCACCTAAAGTAAATGGTAGAATCAAACTTTAACCAAACGTAATGTTTGTACCTAGGGTAAAGTTAAAAAGTTTAAACAATTTGAAAATATCACTATATTTAGGCGAGTAAACGAAAAATGTTCGTCTCAGACTCTAAAACCGCAGAAATCGTATTTCAAGTTGAAATACGCCTTGGTACCATATCTCACCTAAAGTAAATGGTAGAATCAAACTTTAACCAAACGTAATGTTTGTACCTAGTATAAAGTTAAAAAGTTTAAACAATTTTAAAATATCACTATATTTAGGCGAGTAAACGAAAAATGTTCATTTCAGACTCTAAAAACGTAGAAATCGTGTTTCAAGTTGAAATACGCCTTGTAAACGAAAAATGTTTATTTCAGACTCTAATAACGTAGAAATCGTGTTTCAAGTTGAAATACGCCTTGGGACCATATCTCACCTAAAGTAAATGGTAGAATCAAACTTTAACCAAACGTAATGTTTGTACCTAGGGTAAAGTTAAAAAGTTTAAACAATTTGAAAATATCTCTATATTTAGGCGAGTAAACGAAAAATGTTCGTCTCAGACTTTAAAACCGCAGAAATCGTGTTTCAAGTTGAAATACGCCTTGGGACCATATCTCACCTAAAGTAAATGGTAGAATCAAACTTTAACCAAACGTAATGTTTGTACCTAGGGTAAAGTTAAAAAGTTTAAACAATTTGAAAATATCACTATATTTAGGCGAGTAAACGAAAAATGTTCGTTTCAGACTCTAAAAACGTAGAAATCGTGTTTCAAGTTGAAATACGCCTTGTAAACGAAAAATGTTTATTTCAGACTCTAATAACGTAGAAATCGTGTTTCAAGTTGAAATACGCCTTGGTACCATATCTCACCTAAAGTAAATGGTAGAATCAAACTTTAACCAAACGTAATGTTTGTACCTAGTATAAAGTTAAAAAGTTTAAACAATTTTAAAATATCACTATATTTAGGCGAGTAAACGAAAAATGTTCATTTCAGACTCTAAAAACGTAGAAATCGTGTTTCAAGTTGAAATACGCCTTTTAAACGAAAAATGTTTATTTCAGACTCTAATAACGTAGAAATCGTGTTTCAAGTTGAAATACGCCTTGGGACCATATCTCACCTAAAGTAAATGGTAGAATCAAACTTTAACCAAACGTAATGTTTGTACCTAGGGTAAAGTTAAAAAGTTTAAACAATTTGAAAATATCACTATATTTAGGCGAGTAAACGAAAAATGTTCGTCTCAGACTCTAAAACCGCAGAAATCGTATTTCAAGTTGAAATACGCCTTGGTACCATATCTCACCTAAAGTAAATGGTAGAATCAAACTTTAACCAAACGTAATGTTTGTACCTAGTATAAAGTTAAAAAGTTTAAACAATTTTAAAATATCACTATATTTAGGCGAGTAAACGAAAAATGTTCATTTCAGACTCTAAAAACGTAGAAATCGTGTTTCAAGTTGAAATACGCCTTGTAAACGAAAAATGTTTATTTCAGACTCTAATAACGTAGAAATCGTGTTTCAAGTTGAAATACGCCTTGGGACCATATCTCACCTAAAGTAAATGGTAGAATCAAACTTTAACCAAACGTAATGTTTGTACCTAGGGTAAAGTTAAAAAGTTTGAACAATTTGAAAATATCACTATATTTAGGCGAGTAAACGAAAAATGTTCGTTTCAGACTCTAAAAACGTAGAAATCGTGTTTCAAGTTGAAATACGCCTTGTAAACGAAAAATGTTTATTTCAGACTCTAATAACGTAGAAATCGTGTTTCAAGTTGAAATACGCCTTGGTACCATATCTCACCTAAAGTAAATGGTAGAATCAAACTTTAACCAAACGTAATGTTTGTACCTAGTATAAAGTTAAAAAGTTTAAACAATTTTAAAATATCACTATATTTAGGCGAGTAAACGAAAAATGTTCATTTCAGACTCTAAAAACGTAGAAATCGTGTTTCAAGTTGAAATACGCCTTTTAAACGAAAAATGTTTATTTCAGACTCTAATAACGTAGAAATCGTGTTTCAAGTTGAAATACGCCTTGGGACCATATCTCACCTAAAGTAAATGGTAGAATCAAACTTTAACCAAACGTAATGTTTGTACCTAGGGTAAAGTTAAAAAGTTTAAACAATTTGAAAATATCACTATATTTAGGCGAGTAAACTAAAAATGTTCGTCTCAGACTCTAAAACCGCAGAAATCGTATTTCAAGTTGAAATACGCCTTGGTACCATATCTCACCTAAAGTAAATGGTAGAATCAAACTTTAACCAAACGTAATGTTTGTACCTAGTATAAAGTTAAAAAGTTTAAACAATTTTAAAATATCACTATATTTAGGCGAGTAAACGAAAAATGTTCATTTCAGACTCTAAAAACGTAGAAATCGTGTTTCAAGTTGAAATACGCCTTGTAAACGAAAAATGTTTATTTCAGACTCTAATAACGTAGAAATCGTGTTTCAAGTTGAAATACGCCTTGGGACCATATCTCACCTAAAGTAAATGGTAGAATCAAACTTTAACCAAACGTAATGTTTGTACCTAGGGTAAAGTTAAAAAGTTTAAACAATTTGAAAATATCTCTATATTTAGGCGAGTAAACGAAAAATGTTCGTCTCAGACTTTAAAACCGCAGAAATCGTGTTTCAAGTTGAAATACGCCTTGGGACCATATCTCACCTAAAGTAAATGGTAGAATCAAACTTTAACCAAACGTAATGTTTGTACCTAGGGTAAAGTTAAAAAGTTTAAACAATTTGAAAATATCACTATATTTAGGCGAGTAAACGAAAAATGTTCGTTTCAGACTCTAAAAACGTAGAAATCGTGTTTCAAGTTGAAATACGCCTTGTAAACGAAAAATGTTTATTTCAGACTCTAATAACGTAGAAATCGTGTTTCAAGTTGAAATACGCCTTGGTACCATATCTCACCTAAAGTAAATGGTAGAATCAAACTTTAACCAAACGTAATGTTTGTACCTAGTATAAAGTTAAAAAGTTTAAACAATTTTAAAATATCACTATATTTAGGCGAGTAAACGAAAAATGTTCATTTCAGACTCTAAAAACGTAGAAATCGTGTTTCAAGTTGAAATACGCCTTTTAAACGAAAAATGTTTATTTCAGACTCTAATAACGTAGAAATCGTGTTTCAAGTTGAAATACGCCTTGGGACCATATCTCACCTAAAGTAAATGGTAGAATCAAACTTTAACCAAACGTAATGTGTGTACCTAGGGTAAAGTTAAAAAGTTTAAACAATTTGAAAATATCACTATATTTAGGCGAGTAAACGAAAAATGTTCGTCTCAGACTCTAAAACCGCAGAAATCGTATTTCAAGTTGAAATACGCCTTGGTACCATATCTCACCTAAAGTAAATGGTAGAATCAAACTTTAACCAAACGTAATGTTTGTACCTAGTATAAAGTTAAAAAGTTTAAACAATTTTAAAATATCACTATATTTAGGCGAGTAAACGAAAAATGTTCATTTCAGACTCTAAAAACGTAGAAATCGTGTTTCAAGTTGAAATACGCCTTGTAAACGAAAAATGTTTATTTCAGACTCTAATAACGTAGAAATCGTGTTTCAAGTTGAAATACGCCTTGGGACCATATCTCACCTAAAGTAAATGGTAGAATCAAACTTTAACCAAACGTAATGTTTGTACCTAGGGTAAAGTTAAAAAGTTTAAACAATTTGAAAATATCTCTATATTTAGGCGAGTAAACGAAAAATGTTCGTCTCAGACTTTAAAACCGCAGAAATCGTGTTTCAAGTTGAAATACGCCTTGGGACCATATCTCACCTAAAGTAAATGGTAGAATCAAACTTTAACCAAACGTAATGTTTGTACCTAGGGTAAAGTTAAAAAGTTTAAACAATTTGAAAATATCACTATATTTAGGCGAGTAAACGAAAAATGTTCGTTTCAGACTCTAAAAACGTAGAAATCGTGTTTCAAGTTGAAATACGCCTTGTAAACGAAAAATGTTTATTTCAGACTCTAATAACGTAGAAATCGTGTTTCAAGTTGAAATACGCCTTGGTACCATATCTCACCTAAAGTAAATGGTAGAATCAAACTTTAACCAAACGTAATGTTTGTACCTAGTATAAAGTTAAAAAGTTTAAACAATTTTAAAATATCACTATATTTAGGCGAGTAAACGAAAAATGTTCATTTCAGACTCTAAAAACGTAGAAATCGTGTTTCAAGTTGAAATACGCCTTTTAAACGAAAAATGTTTATTTCAGACTCTAATAACGTAGAAATCGTGTTTCAAGTTGAAATACGCCTTGGGACCATATCTCACCTAAAGTAAATGGTAGAATCAAACTTTAACCAAACGTAATGTTTGTACCTAGGGTAAAGTTAAAAAGTTTAAACAATTTGAAAATATCACTATATTTAGGCGAGTAAACGAAAAATGTTCGTCTCAGACTCTAAAACCGCAGAAATCGTATTTCAAGTTGAAATACGCCTTGGTACCATATCTCACCTAAAGTAAATGGTAGAATCAAACTTTAACCAAACGTAATGTTTGTACCTAGTATAAAGTTAAAAAGTTTAAACAATTTTAAAATATCACTATATTTAGGCGAGTAAACGAAAAATGTTCATTTCAGACTCTAAAAACGTAGAAATCGTGTTTCAAGTTGAAATACGCCTTGTAAACGAAAAATGTTTATTTCAGACTCTAATAACGTAGAAATCGTGTTTCAAGTTGAAATACGCCTTGGGACCATATCTCACCTAAAGTAAATGGTAGAATCAAACTTTAACCAAACGTAATGTTTGTACCTAGGGTAAAGTTAAAAAGTTTAAACAATTTGAAAATATCTCTATATTTAGGCGAGTAAACGAAAAATGTTCGTCTCAGACTTTAAAACCGCAGAAATCGTGTTTCAAGTTGAAATACGCCTTGGGACCATATCTCACCTAAAGTAAATGGTAGAATCAAACTTTAACCAAACGTAATGTTTGTACCTAGGGTAAAGTTAAAAAGTTTAAACAATTTGAAAATATCACTATATTTAGGCGAGTAAACGAAAAATGTTCGTTTCAGACTCTAAAAACGTAGAAATCGTGTTTCAAGTTGAAATACGCCTTGTAAACGAAAAATGTTTATTTCAGACTCTAATAACGTAGAAATCGTGTTTCAAGTTGAAATACGCCTTGGGACCATATCTCACCTAAAGTAAATGGTAGAATCAAACTTTAACCAAACGTAATGTTTGTACCTAGTATAAAGTTAAAAAGTTTAAACAATTTTAAAATATCACTATATTTAGGCGAGTAAACGAAAAATGTTCATTTCAGACTCTAAAAACGTAGAAATCGTGTTTCAAGTTGAAATACGCCTTGTAAACGAAAAATGTTTATTTCAGACTCTAATAACGTAGAAATCGTGTTTCAAGTTGAAATACGCCTTGGGACCATATCTCACCTAAAGTAAATGGTAGAATCAAACTTTAACCAAACGTAATGTTTGTACCTAGGGTAAAGTTAAAAAGTTTAAACAATTTGAAAATATCACTATATTTAGGCGAGTAAACGAAAAATGTTCGTCTGACTCTAAAACCGCAGAAATCGTGTTTCAAGTTGAAATACGCCTTGGGACCATATCTCACCTAAAGTAAATGGTAGAATCAAACTTTAACCAAACGTAATGTTTGTACCTAGGGTAAAGTTAAAAAGTTTAAACAATTTTAAAATATCACTATATTTAGGCGAGTAAACGAAAAATGTTCGTTTCAGACTCTAAAAACGTAGAAATCGTGTTTCAAGTTGAAATACGCCTTGTAAACGAAAAATGTTTATTTCAGACTCTAATAACGTAGAAATCGTGTTTCAAGTTGAAATACGCCTTGGGACCATATCTCACCTAAAGTAAATGGTAGAATCAAACTTTAACCAAACGTAATGTTTGTACCTAGGGTAAAGTTAAAAAGTTTAAACAATTTGAAAATATCACTATTTTTAGGCGAGTAAACGAAAAATATTCGTCTCAGACTCTAAAACCGCAGAAATCGTGTTTCAAGTTGAAATACGCCTTGGTACCATATCTCACCTAAAGTAAATGGTAGAATCAAACTTTAACCAAACGTAATGTTTGTACCTAGTATAAAGTTAAAAAGTTTAAACAATTTTAAAATATCACTATATTTAGGCGAGTAAACGAAAAATGTTCATTTCAGACTCTAAAAACGTAGAAATCGTGTTTCAAGTTGAAATACGCCTTGTAAACGAAAAATGTTTATTTCAGACTCTAAAACCGCAGAAATCGTATTTCAAGTTGAAATACGCCTTGGTACCATATCTCACCTAAAGTAAATGGTAGAATCAAACTTTAACCAAACGTAATGTTTGTACCTAGTATAAAGTTAAAAAGTTTAAACAATTTTAAAATATCACTATATTTAGGCGAGTAAACGAAAAATGTTCATTTCAGACTCTAAAAACGTAGAAATCGTGTTTCAAGTTGAAATACGCCTTGTAAACGAAAAATGTTTATTTCAGACTCTAATAACGTAGAAATCGTGTTTCAAGTTGAAATACGCCTTGGGACCATATCTCACCTAAAGTAAATGGTAGAATCAAACTTTAACCAAACGTAATGTTTGTACCTAGGGTAAAGTTAAAAAGTTTGAACAATTTGAAAATATCACTATATTTAGGCGAGTAAACGAAAAATGTTCGTTTCAGACTCTAAAAACGTAGAAATCGTGTTTCAAGTTGAAATACGCCTTGTAAACGAAAAATGTTTATTTCAGACTCTAATAACGTAGAAATCGTGTTTCAAGTTGAAATACGCCTTGGGACCATATCTCACCTAAAGTAAATGGTAGAATCAAACTTTAACCAAACGTAATGTTTGTACCTAGTATAAAGTTAAAAAGTTTAAACAATTTTAAAATATCACTATATTTAGGCGAGTAAACGAAAAATGTTCATTTCAGACTCTAAAAACGTAGAAATCGTGTTTCAAGTTGAAATACGCCTTGTAAACGAAAAATGTTTATTTCAGACTCTAATAACGTAGAAATCGTGTTTCAAGTTGAAATACGCCTTGGGACCATATCTCACCTAAAGTAAATGGTAGAATCAAACTTTAACCAAACGTAATGTTTGTACCTAGGGTAAAGTTAAAAAGTTTAAACAATTTGAAAATATCTCTATATTTAGGCGAGTAAACGAAAAATGTTCGTCTCAGACTCTAAAACCGCAGAAATCGTGTTTCAAGTTGAAATACGCCTTGGGACCATATCTCACCTAAAGTAAATGGTAGAATCAAACTTTAACCAAACGTAATGTTTGTACCTAGGGTAAAGTTAAAAAGTTTAAACAATTTTAAAATATCACTATATTTAGGCGAGTAAACGAAAAATGTTCATTTCAGACTCTAAAAACGTAGAAATCGTGTTTCAAGTTGAAATACGCCTTGGTACCATATCTCACCTAAAGTAAATGGTAGAATCAAACTTTAACCAAACGTAATGTTTGTACCTAGTATAAAGTTAAAAAGTTTAAACAATTTTAAAATATCACTATATTTAGGCGAGTAAACGAAAAATGTTCATTTCAGACTCTAAAAACGTAGAAATCGTGTTTCAAGTTGAAATACGCCTTGTAAACGAAAAATGTTTATTTCAGACTCTAATAACGTAGAAATCGTGTTTCAAGTTGAAATACGCCTTGGGACCATATCTCACCTAAAGTAAATGGTAGAATCAAACTTTAACCAAACGTAATGTTTGTACCTAGGGTAAAGTTAAAAAGTTTAAACAATTTGAAAATATCACTATATTTAGGCGAGTAAACGAAAAATGTTCGTCTGACTCTAAAACCGCAGAAATCGTGTTTCAAGTTGAAATACGCCTTGGGACCATATCTCACCTAAAGTAAATGGTAGAATCAAACTTTAACCAAACGTAATGTTTGTACCTAGGGTAAAGTTAAAAAGTTTAAACAATTTTAAAATATCACTATATTTAGGCGAGTAAACGAAAAATGTTCGTTTCAGACTCTAAAAACGTAGAAATCGTGTTTCAAGTTGAAATACGCCTTGTAAACGAAAAATGTTTATTTCAGACTCTAATAACGTAGAAATCGTGTTTCAAGTTGAAATACGCCTTGGGACCATATCTCACCTAAAGTAAATGGTAGAATCAAACTTTAACCAAACGTAATGTTTGTACCTAGTATAAAGTTAAAAAGTTTAAACAATTTTAAAATATCACTATATTTAGGCGAGTAAACGAAAAATGTTCATTTCAGACTCTAAAAACGTAGAAATCGTGTTTCAAGTTGAAATACGCCTTGTAAAAGAAAAATGTTTATTTCAGACTCTAAAACCGCAGAAATCGTATTTCAAGTTGAAATACGCCTTGGTACCATATCTCACCTAAAGTAAATGGTAGAATCAAACTTTAACCAAACGTAATGTTTGTACCTAGTATAAAGTTAAAAAGTTTAAACAATTTTAAAATATCACTATATTTAGGCGAGTAAACGAAAAATGTTCATTTCAGACTCTAAAAACGTAGAAATCGTGTTTCAAGTTGAAATACGCCTTGTAAACGAAAAATGTTTATTTCAGACTCTAATAACGTAGAAATCGTGTTTCAAGTTGAAATACGCCTTGGGACCATATCTCACCTAAAGTAAATGGTAGAATCAAACTTTAACCAAACGTAATGTTTGTACCTAGGGTAAAGTTAAAAAGTTTGAACAATTTGAAAATATCACTATATTTAGGCGAGTAAACGAAAAATGTTCGTTTCAGACTCTAAAAACGTAGAAATCGTGTTTCAAGTTGAAATACGCCTTGTAAACGAAAAATGTTTATTTCAGACTCTAATAACGTAGAAATCGTGTTTCAAGTTGAAATACGCCTTGGGACCATATCTCACCTAAAGTAAATGGTAGAATCAAACTTTAACCAAACGTAATGTTTGTACCTAGTATAAAGTTAAAAAGTTTAAACAATTTTAAAATATCACTATATTTAGGCGAGTAAACGAAAAATGTTCATTTCAGACTCTAAAAACGTAGAAATCGTGTTTCAAGTTGAAATACGACTTGTAAACGAAAAATGTTTATTTCAGACTCTAATAACGTAGAAATCGTGTTTCAAGTTGAAATACGCCTTGGGACCATATCTCACCTAAAGTAAATGGTAGAATCAAACTTTAACCAAACGTAATGTTTGTACCTAGGGTAAAGTTAAAAAGTTTAAACAATTTGAAAATATCTCTATATTTAGGCGAGTAAACGAAAAATGTTCGTCTCGGACTCTAAAACCGCAGAAATCGTGTTTCAAGTTGAAATACGCCTTGGGACCATATCTCACCTAAAGTAAATGGTAGAATCAAACTTTAACCAAACGTAATGTTTGTACCTAGGGTAAAGTTAAAAAGTTTAAACAATTTGAAAATATCACTATATTTAGGCGAGTAAACGAAAAATGTTCGTTTCAGACTCTAAAAACGTAGAAATCGTGTTTCAAGTTGAAATACGCCTTGTAAACGAAAAATGTTTATTTCAGACTCTAATAACGTAGAAATCGTGTTTCAAGTTGAAATACGCCTTGGTACCATATCTCACCTAAAGTAAATGGTAGAATCAAACTTTAACCAAACGTAATGTTTGTACCTAGTATAAAGTTAAAAAGTTTAAACAATTTTAAAATATCACTATATTTAGGCGAGTAAACGAAAAATGTTCATTTCAGACTCTAAAAACGTAGAAATCGTGTTTCAAGTTGAAATACGCCTTTTAAACGAAAAATGTTTATTTCAGACTCTAATAACGTAGAAATCGTGTTTCAAGTTGAAATACGCCTTGGGACCATATCTCACCTAAAGTAAATGGTAGAATCAAACTTTAACCAAACGTAATGTTTGTACCTAGGGTAAAGTTAAAAAGTTTAAACAATTTGAAAATATCACTATATTTAGGCGAGTAAACGAAAAATGTTCGTCTCAGACTCTAAAACCGCAGAAATCGTATTTCAAGTTGAAATACGCCTTGGTACCATATCTCACCTAAAGTAAATGGTAGAATCAAACTTTAACCAAACGTAATGTTTGTACCTAGTATAAAGTTAAAAAGTTTAAACAATTTTAAAATATCACTATATTTAGGCGAGTAAACGAAAAATGTTCATTTCAGACTCTAAAAACGTAGAAATCGTGTTTCAAGTTGAAATACGCCTTGTAAACGAAAAATGTTTATTTCAGACTCTAATAACGTAGAAATCGTGTTTCAAGTTGAAATACGCCTTGGGACCATATCTCACCTAAAGTAAATGGTAGAATCAAACTTTAACCAAACGTAATGTTTGTACCTAGGGTAAAGTTAAAAAGTTTAAACAATTTGAAAATATCTCTATATTTAGGCGAGTAAACGAAAAATGTTCGTCTCAGACTTTAAAACCGCAGAAATCGTGTTTCAAGTTGAAATACGCCTTGGGACCATATCTCACCTAAAGTAAATGGTAGAATCAAACTTTAACCAAACGTAATGTTTGTACCTAGGGTAAAGTTAAAAAGTTTAAACAATTTGAAAATATCACTATATTTAGGCGAGTAAACGAAAAATGTTCGTTTCAGACTCTAAAAACGTAGAAATCGTGTTTCAAGTTGAAATACGCCTTGTAAACGAAAAATGTTTATTTCAGACTCTAATAACGTAGAAATCGTGTTTCAAGTTGAAATACGCCTTGGGACCATATCTCACCTAAAGTAAATGGTAGAATCAAACTTTAACCAAACGTAATGTTTGTACCTAGTATAAAGTTAAAAAGTTTAAACAATTTTGAAATATCACTATATTTAGGCGAGTAAACGAAAAATGTTCATTTCAGACTCTAAAAACGTAGAAATCGTGTTTCAAGTTGAAATACGCCTTGTAAACGAAAAATGTTTATTTCAGACTCTAATAACGTAGAAATCGTGTTTCAAGTTGAAATACGCCTTGGGACCATATCTCACCTAAAGTAAATGGTAGAATCAAACTTTAACCAAACGTAATGTTTGTACCTAGGGTAAAGTTAAAAAGTTTAAACAATTTGAAAATATCACTATTTTTAGGCGAGTAAACGAAAAATATTCGTCTCAGACTCTAAAACCGCAGAAATCGTGTTTCAAGTTGAAATACGCCTTGGTACCATATCTCACCTAAAGTAAATGGTAGAATCAAACTTTAACCAAACGTAATGTTTGTACCTAGTATAAAGTTAAAAAGTTTAAACAATTTTAAAATATCACTATATTTAGGCGAGTAAACGAAAAATGTTCATTTCAGACTCTAAAAACGTAGAAATCGTGTTTCAAGTTGAAATACGCCTTGTAAACGAAAAATGTTTATTTCAGACTCTAATAACGTAGAAATCGTGTTTCAAGTTGAAATACGCCTTGGGACCATATCTCACCTAAAGTAAATGGTAGAATCAAACTTTAACCAAACGTAATGTTTGTACCTAGGGTAAAGTTAAAAAGTTTAAACAATTTGAAAATATCACTATATTTAGGCGAGTAAACGAAAAATGTTCGTCTGACTCTAAAACCGCAGAAATCGTGTTTCAAGTTGAAATACGCCTTGGGACCATATCTCACCTAAAGTAAATGGTAGAATCAAACTTTAACCAAACGTAATGTTTGTACCTAGGGTAAAGTTAAAAAGTTTAAACAATTTTAAAATATCACTATATTTAGGCGAGTAAACGAAAAATGTTCGTTTCAGACTCTAAAAACGTAGAAATCGTGTTTCAAGTTGAAATACGCCTTGTAAACGAAAAATGTTTATTTCAGACTCTAATAACGTAGAAATCGTGTTTCAAGTTGAAATACGCCTTGGGACCATATCTCACCTAAAGTAAATGGTAGAATCAAACTTTAACCAAACGTAATGTTTGTACCTAGGGTAAAGTTAAAAAGTTTAAACAATTTGAAAATATCACTATTTTTAGGCGAGTAAACGAAAAATATTCGTCTCAGACTCTAAAACCGCAGAAATCGTGTTTCAAGTTGAAATACGCCTTGGTACCATATCTCACCTAAAGTAAATGGTAGAATCAAACTTTAACCAAACGTAATGTTTGTACCTAGTATAAAGTTAAAAAGTTTAAACAATTTTAAAATATCACTATATTTAGGCGAGTAAACGAAAAATGTTCATTTCAGACTCTAAAAACGTAGAAATCGTGTTTCAAGTTGAAATACGCCTTGTAAACGAAAAAT
Organism: Pterostichus niger; assembly: GCA_947425015.1. Lineage (NCBI taxonomy): Eukaryota > Metazoa > Arthropoda > Insecta > Coleoptera > Carabidae > Pterostichus > Pterostichus niger. The sequence goes on from OX380336.1 coordinate 19,779,914, forward strand.
GTTTATTTCAGACTCTAAAACCGCAGAAATCGTATTTCAAGTTGAAATACGCCTTGGTACCATATCTCACCTAAAGTAAATGGTAGAATCAAACTTTAACCAAACGTAATGTTTGTACCTAGTATAAAGTTAAAAAGTTTAAACAATTTTAAAATATCACTATATTTAGGCGAGTAAACGAAAAATGTTCATTTCAGACTCTAAAAACGTAGAAATCGTGTTTCAAGTTGAAATACGCCTTGTAAACGAAAAATGTTTATTTCAGACTCTAATAACGTAGAAATCGTGTTTCAAGTTGAAATACGCCTTGGGACCATATCTCACCTAAAGTAAATGGTAGAATCAAACTTTAACCAAACGTAATGTTTGTACCTAGGGTAAAGTTAAAAAGTTTAAACAATTTGAAAATATCACTATATTTAGGCGAGTAAACGAAAAATGTTCGTTTCAGACTCTAAAAACGTAGAAATCGTGTTTCAAGTTGAAATACGCCTTGTAAACGAAAAATGTTTATTTCAGACTCTAATAACGTAGAAATCGTGTTTCAAGTTGAAATACGCCTTGGGACCATATCTCACCTAAAGTAAATGGTAGAATCAAACTTTAACCAAACGTAATGTTTGTACCTAGTATAAAGTTAAAAAGTTTAAACAATTTTAAAATATCACTATATTTAGGCGAGTAAACGAAAAATGTTCATTTCAGACTCTAAAAACGTAGAAATCGTGTTTCAAGTTGAAATACGCCTTGTAAACGAAAAATGTTTATTTCAGACTCTAATAACGTAGAAATCGTGTTTCAAGTTGAAATACGCCTTGGGACCATATCTCACCTAAAGTAAATGGTAGAATCAAACTTTAACCAAACGTAATGTTTGTACCTAGGGTAAAGTTAAAAAGTTTAAACAATTTGAAAATATCTCTATATTTAGGCGAGTAAACGAAAAATGTTCGTCTCAGACTCTAAAACCGCAGAAATCGTGTTTCAAGTTGAAATACGCCTTGGGACCATATCTCACCTAAAGTAAATGGTAGAATCAAACTTTAACCAAACGTAATGTTTGTACCTAGTATAAAGTTAAAAAGTTTAAACAATTTTAAAATATCACTATATTTAGGCGAGTAAACGAAAAATGTTCATTTCAGACTCTAAAAACGTAGAAATCGTGTTTCAAGTTGAAATACGCCTTGTAAACGAAAAATGTTTATTTCAGACTCTAATAACGTAGAAATCGTGTTTCAAGTTGAAATACGCCTTGGGACCATATCTCACCTAAAGTAAATGGTAGAATCAAACTTTAACCAAACGTAATGTTTGTACCTAGGGTAAAGTTAAAAAGTTTAAACAATTTGAAAATATCTCTATATTTAGGCGAGTAAACGAAAAATGTTCGTCTCAGACTCTAAAACCGCAGAAATCGTGTTTCAAGTTGAAATACGCCTTGGGACCATATCTCACCTAAAGTAAATGGTAGAATCAAACTTTAACCAAACGTAATGTTTGTACCTAGGGTAAAGTTAAAAAGTTTAAACAATTTGAAAATATCACTATATTTAGGCGAGTAAACGAAAAATGTTCGTTTCAGACTCTAAAAACGTAGAAATCGTGTTTCAAGTTGAAATACGCCTTGTAAACGAAAAATGTTTATTTCAGACTCTAATAACGTAGAAATCGTGTTTCAAGTTGAAATACGCCTTGGGACCATATCTCACCTAAAGTAAATGGTAGAATCAAACTTTAACCAAACGTAATGTTTGTACCTAGTATAAAGTTAAAAAGTTTAAACAATTTTAAAATATCACTATATTTAGGCGAGTAAACGAAAAATGTTCATTTCAGACTCTAAAAACGTAGAAATCGTGTTTCAAGTTGAAATACGCCTTGTAAACGAAAAATGTTTATTTCAGACTCTAATAACGTAGAAATCGTGTTTCAAGTTGAAATACGCCTTGGGACCATATCTCACCTAAAGTAAATGGTAGAATCAAACTTTAACCAAACGTAATGTTTGTACCTAGGGTAAAGTTAAAAAGTTTAAACAATTTGAAAATATCTCTATATTTAGGCGAGTAAACGAAAAATGTTCGTCTCAGACTCTAAAACCGCAGAAATCGTGTTTCAAGTTGAAATACGCCTTGGGACCATATCTCACCTAAAGTAAATGGTAGAATCAAACTTTAACCAAACGTAATGTTTGTACCTAGGGTAAAGTTAAAAAGTTTAAACAATTTGAAAATATCACTATTTTTAGGCGAGTAAACGAAAAATATTCGTCTCAGACTCTAAAACCGCAGAAATCGTGTTTCAAGTTGAAATACGCCTTGGTACCATATCTCACCTAAAGTAAATGGTAGAATCAAACTTTAACCAAACGTAATGTTTGTACCTAGTATAAAGTTAAAAAGATTAAACAATTTTAAAATATCACTATATTTAGGCGAGTAAACGAAAAATGTTCATTTCAGACTCTAAAAACGTAGAAATCGTGTTTCAAGTTGAAATACGCCTTTTAAACGAAAAATGTTTATTTCAGACTCTAATAACGTAGAAATCGTGTTTCAAGTTGAAATACGCCTTGGGACCATATCTCACCTAAAGTAAATGGTAGAATCAAACTTTAACCAAACGTAATGTTTGTACCTAGGGTAAAGTTAAAAAGTTTAAACAATTTGAAAATATCACTATATTTAGGCGAGTAAACGAAAAATGTTCGTCTCAGACTCTAAAACCGCAGAAATCGTATTTCAAGTTGAAATACGCCTTGGTACCATATCTCACCTAAAGTAAATGGTAGAATCAAACTTTAACCAAACGTAATGTTTGTACCTAGTATAAAGTTAAAAAGTTTAAACAATTTTAAAATATCACTATATTTAGGCGAGTAAACGAAAAATGTTCATTTCAGACTCTAAAAACGTAGAAATCGTGTTTCAAGTTGAAATACGCCTTGTAAACGAAAAATGTTTATTTCAGACTCTAATAACGTAGAAATCGTGTTTCAAGTTGAAATACGCCTTGGGACCATATCTCACCTAAAGTAAATGGTAGAATCAAACTTTAACCAAACGTAATGTTTGTACCTAGGGTAAAGTTAAAAAGTTTAAACAATTTGAAAATATCTCTATATTTAGGCGAGTAAACGAAAAATGTTCGTCTCAGACTTTAAAACCGCAGAAATCGTGTTTCAAGTTGAAATACGCCTTGGGACCATATCTCACCTAAAGTAAATGGTAGAATCAAACTTTAACCAAACGTAATGTTTGTACCTAGGGTAAAGTTAAAAAGTTTAAACAATTTGAAAATATCACTATATTTAGGCGAGTAAACGAAAAATGTTCGTTTCAGACTCTAAAAACGTAGAAATCGTGTTTCAAGTTGAAATACGCCTTGTAAACGAAAAATGTTTATTTCAGACTCTAATAACGTAGAAATCGTGTTTCAAGTTGAAATACGCCTTGGGACCATATCTCACCTAAAGTAAATGGTAGAATCAAACTTTAACCAAACGTAATGTTTGTACCTAGGGTAAAGTTAAAAAGTTTAAACAATTTGAAAATATCTCTATATTTAGGCGAGTAAACGAAAAATGTTCGTCTCAGACTCTAAAACCGCAGAAATCGTGTTTCAAGTTGAAATACGCCTTGGGACCATATCTCACCTAAAGTAAATGGTAGAATCAAACTTTAACCAAACGTAATGTTTGTACCTAGGGTAAAGTTAAAAAGTTTAAACAATTTGAAAATATCACTATATTTAGGCGAGTAAACGAAAAATGTTCGTTTCAGACTCTAAAAACGTAGAAATCGTGTTTCAAGTTGAAATACGCCTTGTAAACGAAAAATGTTTATTTCAGACTCTAATAACGTAGAAATCGTGTTTCAAGTTGAAATACGCCTTGGGACCATATCTCACCTAAAGTAAATGGTAGAATCAAACTTTAACCAAACGTAATGTTTGTACCTAGTATAAAGTTAAAAAGTTTAAACAATTTTAAAATATCACTATATTTAGGCGAGTAAACGAAAAATGTTCATTTCAGACTCTAAAAACGTAGAAATCGTGTTTCAAGTTGAAATACGCCTTGTAAACGAAAAATGTTTATTTCAGACTCTAATAACGTAGAAATCGTGTTTCAAGTTGAAATACGCCTTGGGACCATATCTCACCTAAAGTAAATGGTAGAATCAAACTTTAACCAAACGTAATGTTTGTACCTAGGGTAAAGTTAAAAAGTTTAAACAATTTGAAAATATCTCTATATTTAGGCGAGTAAACGAAAAATGTTCGTCTCAGACTCTAAAACCGCAGAAATCGTGTTTCAAGTTGAAATACGCCTTGGGACCATATCTCACCTAAAGTAAATGGTAGAATCAAACTTTAACCAAACGTAATGTTTGTACCTAGGGTAAAGTTAAAAAGTTTAAACAATTTGAAAATATCACTATTTTTAGGCGAGTAAACGAAAAATATTCGTCTCAGACTCTAAAACCGCAGAAATCGTGTTTCAAGTTGAAATACGCCTTGGTACCATATCTCACCTAAAGTAAATGGTAGAATCAAACTTTAACCAAACGTAATGTTTGTACCTAGTATAAAGTTAAAAAGATTAAACAATTTTAAAATATCACTATATTTAGGCGAGTAAACGAAAAATGTTCATTTCAGACTCTAAAAACGTAGAAATCGTGTTTCAAGTTGAAATACGCCTTTTAAACGAAAAATGTTTATTTCAGACTCTAATAACGTAGAAATCGTGTTTCAAGTTGAAATACGCCTTGGGACCATATCTCACCTAAAGTAAATGGTAGAATCAAACTTTAACCAAACGTAATGTTTGTACCTAGGGTAAAGTTAAAAAGTTTAAACAATTTGAAAATATCACTATATTTAGGCGAGTAAACGAAAAATGTTCGTCTCAGACTCTAAAACCGCAGAAATCGTATTTCAAGTTGAAATACGCCTTGGTACCATATCTCACCTAAAGTAAATGGTAGAATCAAACTTTAACCAAACGTAATGTTTGTACCTAGTATAAAGTTAAAAAGTTTAAACAATTTTAAAATATCACTATATTTAGGCGAGTAAACGAAAAATGTTCATTTCAGACTCTAAAAACGTAGAAATCGTGTTTCAAGTTGAAATACGCCTTGTAAACGAAAAATGTTTATTTCAGACTCTAATAACGTAGAAATCGTGTTTCAAGTTGAAATACGCCTTGGGACCATATCTCACCTAAAGTAAATGGTAGAATCAAACTTTAACCAAACGTAATGTTTGTACCTAGGGTAAAGTTAAAAAGTTTAAACAATTTGAAAATATCTCTATATTTAGGCGAGTAAACGAAAAATGTTCGTCTCAGACTTTAAAACCGCAGAAATCGTGTTTCAAGTTGAAATACGCCTTGGGACCATATCTCACCTAAAGTAAATGGTAGAATCAAACTTTAACCAAACGTAATGTTTGTACCTAGGGTAAAGTTAAAAAGTTTAAACAATTTGAAAATATCACTATATTTAGGCGAGTAAACGAAAAATGTTCGTTTCAGACTCTAAAAACGTAGAAATCGTGTTTCAAGTTGAAATACGCCTTGTAAACGAAAAATGTTTATTTCAGACTCTAATAACGTAGAAATCGTGTTTCAAGTTGAAATACGCCTTGGGACCATATCTCACCTAAAGTAAATCGTAGAATCAAACTTTAACCAAACGTAATGTTTGTACCTAGTATAAAGTTAAAAAGTTTAAACAATTTTAAAATATCACTATATTTAGGCGAGTAAACGAAAAATGTTCATTTCAGACTCTAAAAACGTAGAAATCGTGTTTCAAGTTGAAATACGCCTTGTAAACGAAAAATGTTTATTTCAGACTCTAATAACGTAGAAATCGTGTTTCAAGTTGAAATACGCCTTGGGACCATATCTCACCTAAAGTAAATGGTAGAATCAAACTTTAACCAAACGTAATGTTTGTACCTAGGGTAAAGTTAAAAAGTTTAAACAATTTGAAAATATCACTATTTTTAGGCGAGTAAACGAAAAATATTCGTCTCAGACTCTAAAACCGCAGAAATCGTGTTTCAAGTTGAAATACGCCTTGGTACCATATCTCACCTAAAGTAAATGGTAGAATCAAACTTTAACCAAACGTAATGTTTGTACCTAGTATAAAGTTGAAAAGTTTAAACAATTTTAAAATATCACTATATTTAGGCGAGTAAACGAAAAATGTTCATTTCAGACTCTAAAAACGTAGAAATCGTGTTTCAAGTTGAAATACGCCTTGTAAACGAAAAATGTTTATTTCAGACTCTAATAACGTAGAAATCGTGTTTCAAGTTGAAATACGCCTTGGGACCATATCTCACCTAAAGTAAATGGTAGAATCAAACTTTAACCAAACGTAATGTTTGTACCTAGGGTAAAGTTAAAAAGTTTAAACAATTTGAAAATATCACTATATTTAGGCGAGTAAACGAAAAATGTTCGTCTGACTCTAAAACCGCAGAAATCGTGTTTCAAGTTGAAATACGCCTTGGGACCATATCTCACCTAAAGTAAATGGTAGAATCAAACTTTAACCAAACGTAATGTTTGTACATAGTATAAAGTTAAAAAGTTTAAACAATTTTAAAATATCACTATATTTAGGCGAGTAAACGAAAAATGTTCATTTCAGACTCTAAAAACGTAGAAATCGTGTTTCAAGTTGAAATACGCCTTGTAAACGAAAAATGTTTATTTCAGACTCTAATAACGTAGAAATCGTGTTTCAAGTTGAAATACGCCTTGGGACCATATCTCACCTAAAGTAAATGGTAGAATCAAACTTTAACCAAACGTAATGTTTGTACCTAGTATAAAGTTAAAAAGTTTAAACAATTTTAAAATATCACTATATTTAGGCGAGTAAACGAAAAATGTTCATTTCAGACTCTAAAAACGTAGAAATCGTGTTTCAAGTTGAAATACGCCTTGTAAACGAAAAATGTTTATTTCAGACTCTAATAACGTAGAAATCGTGTTTCAAGTTGAAATACGCCTTGGGACCATATCTCACCTAAAGTAAATGGTAGAATCAAACTTTAACCAAACGTAATGTTTGTACCTAGGGTAAAGTTAAAAAGTTTAAACAATTTGAAAATATCACTATTTTTAGGCGAGTAAACGAAAAATATTCGTCTCAGACTCTAAAACCGCAGAAATCGTGTTTCAAGTTGAAATACGCCTTGGTACCATATCTCGCCTAAAGTAAATGGTAGAATCAAACTTTAACCAAACGTAATGTTTGTACCTAGTATAAAGTTAAAAAGTTTAAACAATTTTAAAATATCACTATATTTAGGCGAGTAAACGAAAAATTTTCATTTCAGACTCTAAAAACGTAGAAATCGTGTTTCAAGTTGAAATACGCCTTGTAAACGAAAAATGTTTATTTCAGACTCTAATAACGTAGAAATCGTGTTTCAAGTTGAAATACGCCTTGGGACCATATCTCACCTAAAGTAAATGGTAGAATCAAACTTTAACCAAACGTAATGTTTGTACCTAGGGTAAAGTTAAAAAGTTTAAACAATTTGAAAATATCACTATATTTAGGCGAGTAAACGAAAAATGTTCGTCTGACTCTAGAACCGCAGAAATCGTGTTTCAAGTTGAAATACGCCTTGGGACCATATCTCACCTAAAGTAAATGGTAGAATCAAACTTTAACCAAACGTAATGTTTGTACCTAGGGTAAAGTTAAAAAGTTTAAACAATTTTAAAATATCACTATATTTAGGCGAGTAAACGAAAAATGTTCGTTTCAGACTCTAAAAACGTAGAAATCGTGTTTCAAGTTGAAATACGCCTTGTAAACGAAAAATGTTTATTTCAGACTCTAATAACGTAGAAATCGTGTTTCAAGTTGAAATACGCCTTGGGACCATATCTCACCTAAAGTAAATGGTAGAATCAAACTTTAACCAAACGTAATGTTTGTACCTAGTATAAAGTTAAAAAGTTTAAACAATTTTAAAATATCACTATATTTAGGCGAGTAAACGAAAAATGTTCATTTCAGACTCTAAAAACGTAGAAATCGTGTTTCAAGTTGAAATACGCCTTGTAAACGAAAAATGTTTATTTCAGACTCTAATAACGTAGAAATCGTGTTTCAAGTTGAAATACGCCTTGGGACCATATCTCACCTAAAGTAAATGGTAGAATCAAACTTTAACCAAACGTAATGTTTGTACCTAGGGTAAAGTTAAAAAGTTTAAACAATTTGAAAATATCACTATTTTTAGGCGAGTAAACGAAAAATATTCGTCTCAGACTCTAAAACCGCAGAAATCGTGTTTCAAGTTGAAATACGCCTTGGTACCATATCTCACCTAAAGTAAATGGTAGAATCAAACTTTAACCAAACGTAATGTTTGTACCTAGTATAAAGTTAAAAAGTTTAAACAATTTTAAAATATCACTATATTTAGGCGAGTAAACGAAAAATGTTCATTTCAGACTCTAAAAACGTAGAAATCGTGTTTCAAGTTGAAATACGCCTTTTAAACGAAAAATGTTTATTTCAGACTCTAATAACGTAGAAATCGTGTTTCAAGTTGAAATACGCCTTGGGACCATATCTCACCTAAAGAAAATGGTAGAATCAAACTTTAACCAAACGTAATGTTTGTACCTAGGGTAAAGTTAAAAAGTTTAAACAATTTGAAAATATCACTATATTTAGGCGAGTAAACGAAAAATGTTCGTCTCAGACTCTAAAACCGCAGAAATCGTATTTCAAGTTGAAATACGCCTTGGTACCATATCTCACCTAAAGTAAATGGTAGAATCAAACTTTAACCAAACGTAATGTTTGTACCTAGTATAAAGTTAAAAAGTTTAAACAATTTTAAAATATCACTATATTTAGGCGAGTAAACGAAAAATGTTCATTTCAGACTCTAAAAACGTAGAAATCGTGTTTCAAGTTGAAATACGCCTTGTAAACGAAAAATGTTTATTTCAGACTCTAATAACGTAGAAATCGTGTTTCAAGTTGAAATACGCCTTGGGACCATATCTCACCTAAAGTAAATGGTAGAATCAAACTTTAACCAAACGTAATGTTTGTACCTAGGGTAAAGTTAAAAAGTTTAAACAATTTGAAAATATCTCTATATTTAGGCGAGTAAACGAAAAATGTTCGTCTCAGACTTTAAAACCGCAGAAATCGTGTTTCAAGTTGAAATACGCCTTGGGACCATATCTCACCTAAAGTAAATGGTAGAATCAAACTTTAACCAAACGTAATGTTTGTACCTAGGGTAAAGTTAAAAAGTTTAAACAATTTGAAAATATCACTATATTTAGGCGAGTAAACGAAAAATGTTCGTTTCAGACTCTAAAAACGTAGAAATCGTGTTTCAAGTTGAAATACGCCTTGTAAACGAAAAATGTTTATTTCAGACTCTAATAACGTAGAAATCGTGTTTCAAGTTGAAATACGCCTTGGGACCATATCTCACCTAAAGTAAATGGTAGAATCAAACTTTAACCAAACGTAATGTTTGTACCTAGTATAAAGTTAAAAAGTTTAAACAATTTTAAAATATCACTATATTTAGGCGAGTAAACGAAAAATGTTCATTTCAGACTCTAAAAACGTAGAAATCGTGTTTCAAGTTGAAATACGCCTTGTAAACGAAAAATGTTTATTTCAGACTCTAATAACGTAGAAATCGTGTTTCAAGTTGAAATACGCCTTGGGACCATATCTCACCTAAAGTAAATGGTAGAATCAAACTTTAACCAAACGTAATGTTTGTACCTAGGGTAAAGTTAAAAAGTTTAAACAATTTGAAAATATCACTATTTTTAGGCGAGTAAACGAAAAATATTCGTCTCAGACTCTAAAACCGCAGAAATCGTGTTTCAAGTTGAAATACGCCTTGGTACCATATCTCACCTAAAGTAAATGGTAGAATCAAACTTTAACCAAACGTAATGTTTGTACCTAGTATAAAGTTAAAAAGTTTAAACAATTTTAAAATATCACTATATTTAGGCGAGTAAACGAAAAATGTTCATTTCAGACTCTAAAAACGTAGAAATCGTGTTTCAAGTTGAAATACGCCTTGTAAACGAAAAATGTTTATTTCAGACTCTAATAACGTAGAAATCGTGTTTCAAGTTGAAATACGCCTTGGGACCATATCTCACCTAAAGTAAATGGTAGAATCAAACTTTAACCAAACGTAATGTTTGTACCTAGGGTAAAGTTAAAAAGTTTAAACAATTTGAAAATATCACTATATTTAGGCGAGTAAACGAAAAATGTTCGTCTCAGACTCTAAAACCGCAGAAATCGTATTTCAAGTTGAAATACGCCTTGGTACCATATCTCACCTAAAGTAAATGGTAGAATCAAACTTTAACCAAACGTAATGTTTGTACCTAGTATAAAGTTAAAAAGTTTAAACAATTTTAAAATATCACTATATTTAGGCGAGTAAACGAAAAATGTTCATTTCAGACTCTAAAAACGTAGAAATCGTGTTTCAAGTTGAAATACGCCTTGTAAACGAAAAATGTTTATTTCAGACTCTAATAACGTAGAAATCGTGTTTCAAGTTGAAATACGCCTTGGGACCATATCTCACCTAAAGTAAATGGTAGAATCAAACTTTAACCAAACGTAATGTTTGTACCTAGTATAAAGTTAAAAAGTTTAAACAATTTTAAAATATCACTATATTTAGGCGAGTAAACGAAAAATGATCATTTCAGACTCTAAAAACGTAGAAATCGTGTTTCAAGTTGAAATACGCCTTGTAAACGAAAAATGTTTATTTCAGACTCTAATAACGTAGAAATCGTGTTTCAAGTTGAAATACGCCTTGGGACCATATCTCACCTAAAGTAAATGGTAGAATCAAACTTTAACCAAACGTAATGTTTGTACCTAGGGTAAAGTTAAAAAGTTTAAACAATTTGAAAATATCACTATTTTTAGGCGAGTAAACGAAAAATATTCGTCTCAGACTCTAAAACCGCAGAAATCGTGTTTCAAGTTGAAATACGCCTTGGTACCATATCTCACCTAAAGTAAATGGTAGAATCAAACTTTAACCAAACGTAATGTTTGTACCTAGTATAAAGTTAAAAAGTTTAAACAATTTTAAAATATCACTATATTTAGGCGAGTAAACGAAAAATGTTCATTTCAGACTCTAAAAACGTAGAAATCGTGTTTCAAGTTGAAATACGCCTTGTAAACGAAAAATGTTTATTTCAGACTCTAATAACGTAGAAATCGTGTTTCAAGTTGAAATACGCCTTGGGACCATATCTCACCTAAAGTAAATGGTAGAATCAAACTTTAACCAAACGTAATGTTTGTACCTAGGGTAAAGTTAAAAAGTTTAAACAATTTGAAAATATCACTATATTTAGGCGAGTAAACGAAAAATGTTCGTCTGACTCTAAAACCGCAGAAATCGTGTTTCAAGTTGAAATACGCCTTGGGACCATATCTCACCTAAAGTAAATGGTAGAATCAAACTTTAACCAAACGTAATGTTTGTACCTAGGGTAAAGTTAAAAAGTTTAAACAATTTTAAAATATCACTATATTTAGGCGAGTAAACGAAAAATGTTCGTTTCAGACTCTAAAAACGTAGAAATCGTGTTTCAAGTTGAAATACGCCTTGTAAACGAAAAATGTTTATTTCAGACTCTAATAACGTAGAAATCGTGTTTCAAGTTGAAATACGCCTTGGGACCATATCTCACCTAAAGTAAATGGTAGAATCAAACTTTAACCAAACGTAATGTTTGTACCTAGTATAAAGTTAAAAAGTTTAAACAATTTTAAAATATCACTATATTTAGGCGAGTAAACGAAAAATGTTCATTTCAGACTCTAAAAACGTAGAAATCGTGTTTCAAGTTGAAATACGCCTTGTAAACGAAAAATGTTTATTTCAGACTCTAATAACGTAGAAATCGTGTTTCAAGTTGAAATACGCCTTGGGACCATATCTCACCTAAAGTAAATGGTAGAATCAAACTTTAACCAAACGTAATGTTTGTACCTAGGGTAAAGTTAAAAAGTTTAAACAATTTGAAAATATCACTATTTTTAGGCGAGCAAACGAAAAATATTCGTCTCAGACTCTAAAACCGCAGAAATCGTGTTTCAAGTTGAAATACGCCTTGGTACCATATCTCACCTAAAGTAAATGGTAGAATCAAACTTTAACCAAACGTAATGTTTGTACCTAGTATAAAGTTAAAAAGTTTAAACAATTTTAAAATATCACTATATTTAGGCGAGTAAACGAAAAATGTTCATTTCAGACTCTAAAAACGTAGAAATCGTGTTTCAAGTTGAAATACGCCTTGTAAACGAAAAATGTTTATTTCAGACTCTAAAACCGCAGAAATCGTATTTCAAGTTGAAATACGCCTTGGTACCATATCTCACCTAAAGTAAATGGTAGAATCAAACTTTAACCAAACGTAATGTTTGTACCTAGTATAAAGTTAAAAAGTTTAAACAATTTTAAAATATCACTATATTTAGGCGAGTAAACGAAAAATGTTCATTTCAGACTCTAAAAACGTAGAAATCGTGTTTCAAGTTGAAATACGCCTTGTAAACGAAAAATGTTTATTTCAGACTCTAATAACGTAGAAATCGTGTTTCAAGTTGAAATACGCCTTGGGACCATATCTCACCTAAAGTAAATGGTAGAATCAAACTTTAACCAAACGTAATGTTTGTACCTAGGGTAAAGTTAAAAAGTTTAAACAATTTGAAAATATCACTATATTTAGGCGAGTAAACGAAAAATGTTCGTTTCAGACTCTAAAAACGTAGAAATCGTGTTTCAAGTTGAAATACGCCTTGTAAACGAAAAATGTTTATTTCAGACTCTAATAACGTAGAAATCGTGTTTCAAGTTGAAATACGCCTTGGGACCATATCTCACCTAAAGTAAATGGTAGAATCAAACTTTAACCAAACGTAATGTTTGTACCTAGTATAAAGTTAAAAAGTTTAAACAATTTTAAAATATCACTATATTTAGGCAAGTAAACGAAAAATGTTCATTTCAGACTCTAAAAACGTAGAAATCGTGTTTCAAGTTGAAATACGCCTTGTAAACGAAAAATGTTTATTTCAGACTCTAATAACGTAGAAATCGTGTTTCAAGTTGAAATACGCCTTGGGACCATATCTCACCTAAAGTAAATGGTAGAATCAAACTTTAACCAAACGTAATGTTTGTACCTAGGGTAAAGTTAAAAAGTTTAAACAATTTGAAAATATCTCTATATTTAGGCGAGTAAACGAAAAATGTTCGTCTCAGACTCTAAAACCGCAGAAATCGTGTTTCAAGTTGAAATACGCCTTGGGACCATATCTCACCTAAAGTAAATGGTAGAATCAAACTTTAACCAAACGTAATGTTTGTACCTAGGGTAAAGTTAAAAAGTTTAAACAATTTGAAAATATCACTATATTTAGGCGAGTAAACGAAAAATGTTCGTTTCAGACTCTAAAAACGTAGAAATCGTGTTTCAAGTTGAAATACGCCTTGTAAACGAAAAATGTTTATTTCAGACTCTAATAACGTAGAAATCGTGTTTCAAGTTAAATACGCCTTGGGACCATATCTCACCTAAAGTAAATGGTAGAATCAAACTTTAACCAAACGTAATGTTTGTACCTAGTATAAAGTTAAAAAGTTTAAACAATTTTAAAATATCACTATATTTAGGCGAGTAAACGAAAAATGTTCATTTCAGACTCTAAAAACGTAGAAATCGTGTTTCAAGTTGAAATACGCCTTGTAAACGAAAAATGTTTATTTCAGACTCTAATAACGTAGAAATCGTGTTTCAAGTTGAAATACGCCTTGGGACCATATCTCACCTAAAGTAAATGGTAGAATCAAACTTTAACCAAACGTAATGTTTGTACCTAGGGTAAAGTTAAAAAGTTTAAACAATTTGAAAATATCTCTATATTTAGGCGAGTAAACGAAAAATGTTCGTCTCAGACTCTAAAACCGCAGAAATCGTGTTTCAAGTTGAAATACGCCTTGGGACCATATCTCACCTAAAGTAAATGGTAGAATCAAACTTTAACCAAACGTAATGTTTGTACCTAGGGTAAAGTTAAAAAGTTTAAACAATTTGAAAATATCACTATTTTTAGGCGAGTAAACGAAAAATATTCGTCTCAGACTCTAAAACCGCAGAAATCGTGTTTCAAGTTGAAATACGCCTTGGTACCATATCTCACCTAAAGTAAATGGTAGAATCAAACTTTAACCAAACGTAATGTTTGTACCTAGTATAAAGTTAAAAAGTTTAAACAATTTTAAAATATCACTATATTTAGGCGAGTAAACGAAAAATGTTCATTTCAGACTCTAAAAACGTAGAAATCGTGTTTCAAGTTGAAATACGCCTTTTAAACGAAAAATGTTTATTTCAGACTCTAATAACGTAGAAATCGTGTTTCAAGTTGAAATACGCCTTGGGACCATATCTCACCTAAAGTAAATGGTAGAATCAAACTTTAACCAAACGTAATGTTTGTACCTAGTATAAAGTTAAAAAGTTTAAACAATTTTAAAATATCACTATATTTAGGCGAGTAAACGAAAAATGTTCATTTCAGACTCTAAAAACGTAGAAATCGTGTTTCAAGTTGAAATACGCCTTGTAAACGAAAAATGTTTATTTCAGACTCTAATAACGTAGAAATCGTGTTTCAAGTTGAAATACGCCTTGGGACCATATCTCACCTAAAGTAAATGGTAGAATCAAACTTTAACCAAACGTAATGTTTGTACCTAGGGTAAAGTTAAAAAGTTTAAACAATTTGAAAATATCACTATTTTTAGGCGAGTAAACGAAAAATATTCGTCTCAGACTCTAAAACCGCAGAAATCGTGTTTCAAGTTGAAATACGCCTTGGTACCATATCTCACCTAAAGTAAATGGTAGAATCAAACTTTAACCAAACGTAATGTTTGTACCTAGTATAAAGTTAAAAAGTTTAAACAATTTTAAAATATCACTATATTTAGGCGAGTAAACGAAAAATGTTCATTTCAGACTCTAAAAACGTAGAAATCGTGTTTCAAGTTGAAATACGCCTTGTAAACGAAAAATGTTTATTTCAGACTCTAAAACCGCAGAAATCGTATTTCAAGTTGAAATACGCCTTGGTACCATATCTCACCTAAAGTAAATGGTAGAATCAAACTTTAACCAAACGTAATGTTTGTACCTAGTATAAAGTTAAAAAGTTTAAACAATTTTAAAATATCACTATATTTAGGCGAGTAAACGAAAAATGTTCATTTCAGACTCTAAAAACGTAGAAATCGTGTTTCAAGTTGAAATACGCCTTGTAAACGAAAAATGTTTATTTCAGACTCTAATAACGTAGAAATCGTGTTTCAAGTTGAAATACGCCTTGGGACCATATCTCACCTAAAGTAAATGGTAGAATCAAACTTTAACCAAACGTAATGTTTGTACCTAGGGTAAAGTTAAAAAGTTTAAACAATTTGAAAATATCACTATATTTAGGCGAGTAAACGAAAAATGTTCGTCTCAGACTCTAAAACCGCAGAAATCGTATTTCAAGTTGAAATACGCCTTGGTACCATATCTCACCTAAAGTAAATGGTAGAATCAAACTTTAACCAAACGTAATGTTTGTACCTAGTATAAAGTTAAAAAGTTTAAACAATTTTAAAATATCACTATATTTAGGCGAGTAAACGAAAAATGTTCATTTCAGACTCTAAAAACGTAGAAATCGTGTTTCAAGTTGAAATACGCCTTGTAAACGAAAAATGTTTATTTCAGACTCTAATAACGTAGAAATCGTGTTTCAAGTTGAAATACGCCTTGGGACCATATCTCACCTAAAGTAAATGGTAGAATCAAACTTTAACCAAACGTAATGTTTGTACCTAGGGTAAAGTTAAAAAGTTTGAACAATTTGAAAATATCACTATATTTAGGCGAGTAAACGAAAAATGTTCGTTTCAGACTCTAAAAACGTAGAAATCGTGTTTCAAGTTGAAATACGCCTTGTAAACGAAAAATGTTTATTTCAGACTCTAATAACGTAGAAATCGTGTTTCAAGTTGAAATACGCCTTGGGACCATATCTCACCTAAAGTAAATGGTAGAATCAAACTTTAACCAAACGTAATGTTTGTACCTAGTATAAAGTTAAAAAGTTTAAACAATTTTAAAATATCACTATATTTAGGCGAGTAAACGAAAAATGTTCATTTCAGACTCTAAAAACGTAGAAATCGTGTTTCAAGTTGAAATACGCCTTGTAAACGAAAAATGTTTATTTCAGACTCTAATAACGTAGAAATCGTGTTTCAAGTTGAAATACGCCTTGGGACCATATCTCACCTAAAGTAAATGGTAGAATCAAACTTTAACCAAACGTAATGTTTGTACCTAGGGTAAAGTTAAAAAGTTTAAACAATTTGAAAATATCTCTATATTTAGGCGAGTAAACGAAAAATGTTCGTCTCAGACTCTAAAACCGCAGAAATCGTGTTTCAAGTTGAAATACGCCTTGGGACCATATCTCACCTAAAGTAAATGGTAGAATCAAACTTTAACCAAACGTAATGTTTGTACCTAGGGTAAAGTTAAAAAGTTTAAACAATTTGAAAATATCACTATTTTTAGGCGAGTAAACGAAAAATATTCGTCTCAGACTCTAAAACCGCAGAAATCGTGTTTCAAGTTGAAATACGCCTTGGTACCATATCTCACCTAAAGTAAATGGTAGAATCAAACTTTAACCAAACGTAATGTTTGTACCTAGTATAAAGTTAAAAAGTTTAAACAATTTTAAAATATCACTATATTTAGGCGAGTAAACGAAAAATGTTCATTTCAGACTCTAAAAACGTAGAAATCGTGTTTCAAGTTGAAATACGCCTTTTAAACGAAAAATGTTTATTTCAGACTCTAATAACGTAGAAATCGTGTTTCAAGTTGAAATACGCCTTGGGACCATATCTCACCTAAAGTAAATGGTAGAATCAAACTTTAACCAAACGTAATGTTTGTACCTAGTATAAAGTTAAAAAGTTTAAACAATTTTAAAATATCACTATATTTAGGCGAGTAAACGAAAAATGTTCATTTCAGACTCTAAAAACGTAGAAATCGTGTTTCAAGTTGAAATACGCCTTGTAAACGAAAAATGTTTATTTCAGACTCTAATAACGTAGAAATCGTGTTTCAAGTTGAAATACGCCTTGGGACCATATCTCACCTAAAGTAAATGGTAGAATCAAACTTTAACCAAACGTAATGTTTGTACCTAGGGTAAAGTTAAAAAGTTTAAACAATTTGAAAATATCACTATTTTTAGGCGAGTAAACGAAAAATATTCGTCTCAGACTCTAAAACCGCAGAAATCGTGTTTCAAGTTGAAATACGCCTTGGTACCATATCTCACCTAAAGTAAATGGTAGAATCAAACTTTAACCAAACGTAATGTTTGTACCTAGTATAAAGTTAAAAAGTTTAAACAATTTTAAAATATCACTATATTTAGGCGAGTAAACGAAAAATGTTCATTTCAGACTCTAAAAACGTAGAAATCGTGTTTCAAGTTGAAATACGCCTTGTAAACGAAAAATGTTTATTTCAGACTCTAAAACCGCAGAAATCGTATTTCAAGTTGAAATACGCCTTGGTACCATATCTCACCTAAAGTAAATGGTAGAATCAAACTTTAACCAAACGTAATGTTTGTACCTAGTATAAAGTTAAAAAGTTTAAACAATTTTAAAATATCACTATATTTAGGCGAGTAAACGAAAAATGTTCATTTCAGACTCTAAAAACGTAGAAATCGTGTTTCAAGTTGAAATACGCCTTGTAAACGAAAAATGTTTATTTCAGACTCTAATAACGTAGAAATCGTGTTTCAAGTTGAAATACGCCTTGGGACCATATCTCACCTAAAGTAAATGGTAGAATCAAACTTTAACCAAACGTAATGTTTGTACCTAGGGTAAAGTTAAAAAGTTTAAACAATTTGAAAATATCACTATATTTAGGCGAGTAAACGAAAAATGTTCGTCTCAGACTCTAAAACCGCAGAAATCGTATTTCAAGTTGAAATACGCCTTGGTACCATATCTCACCTAAAGTAAATGGTAGAATCAAACTTTAACCAAACGTAATGTTTGTACCTAGTATAAAGTTAAAAAGTTTAAACAATTTTAAAATATCACTATATTTAGGCGAGTAAACGAAAAATGTTCATTTCAGACTCTAAAAACGTAGAAATCGTGTTTCAAGTTGAAATACGCCTTGTAAACGAAAAATGTTTATTTCAGACTCTAATAACGTAGAAATCGTGTTTCAAGTTGAAATACGCCTTGGGACCATATCTCACCTAAAGTAAATGGTAGAATCAAACTTTAACCAAACGTAATGTTTGTACCTAGGGTAAAGTTAAAAAGTTTGAACAATTTGAAAATATCACTATATTTAGGCGAGTAAACGAAAAATGTTCGTTTCAGACTCTAAAAACGTAGAAATCGTGTTTCAAGTTGAAATACGCCTTGTAAACGAAAAATGTTTATTTCAGACTCTAATAACGTAGAAATCGTGTTTCAAGTTGAAATACGCCTTGGGACCATATCTCACCTAAAGTAAATGGTAGAATCAAACTTTAACCAAACGTAATGTTTGTACCTAGTATAAAGTTAAAAAGTTTAAACAATTTTAAAATATCACTATATTTAGGCGAGTAAACGAAAAATGTTCATTTCAGACTCTAAAAACGTAGAAATCGTGTTTCAAGTTGAAATACGCCTTGTAAACGAAAAATGTTTATTTCAGACTCTAATAACGTAGAAATCGTGTTTCAAGTTGAAATACGCCTTGGGACCATATCTCACCTAAAGTAAATGGTAGAATCAAACTTTAACCAAACGTAATGTTTGTACCTAGGGTAAAGTTAAAAAGTTTAAACAATTTGAAAATATCACTATTTTTAGGCGAGTAAACGAAAAATATTCGTCTCAGACTCTAAAACCGCAGAAATCGTGTTTCAAGTTGAAATACGCCTTGGTACCATATCTCACCTAAAGTAAATGGTAGAATCAAACTTTAACCAAACGTAATGTTTGTACCTAGTATAAAGTTAAAAAGTTTAAACAATTTTAAAATATCACTATATTTAGGCGAGTAAACGAAAAATGTTCATTTCAGACTCTAAAAACGTAGAAATCGTGTTTCAAGTTGAAATACGCCTTGTAAACGAAAAATGTTTATTTCAGACTCTAAAACCGCAGAAATCGTATTTCAAGTTGAAATACGCCTTGGTACCATATCTCACCTAAAGTAAATGGTAGAATCAAACTTTAACCAAACGTAATGTTTGTACCTAGTATAAAGTTAAAAAGTTTAAACAATTTTAAAATATCACTATATTTAGGCGAGTAAACGAAAAATGTTCATTTCAGACTCTAAAAACGTAGAAATCGTGTTTCAAGTTGAAATACGCCTTGTAAACGAAAAATGTTTATTTCAGACTCTAATAACGTAGAAATCGTGTTTCAAGTTGAAATACGCCTTGGGACCATATCTCACCTAAAGTAAATGGTAGAATCAAACTTTAACCAAACGTAATGTTTGTACCTAGGGTAAAGTTAAAAAGTTTGAACAATTTGAAAATATCACTATATTTAGGCGAGTAAACGAAAAATGTTCGTTTCAGACTCTAAAAACGTAGAAATCG
This sequence comes from Pterostichus niger, assembly GCA_947425015.1. Lineage (NCBI taxonomy): Eukaryota > Metazoa > Arthropoda > Insecta > Coleoptera > Carabidae > Pterostichus > Pterostichus niger. Next base: position 19,799,725 of record OX380336.1, read on the forward strand.
TGTTTCAAGTTGAAATACGCCTTGTAAACGAAAAATGTTTATTTCAGACTCTAATAACGTAGAAATCGTGTTTCAAGTTGAAATACGCCTTGGGACCATATCTCACCTAAAGTAAATGGTAGAATCAAACTTTAACCAAACGTAATGTTTGTACCTAGGGTAAAGTTAAAAAGTTTAAACAATTTGAAAATATCACTATATTTAGGCGAGTAAACGAAAAATGTTCGTCTCAGACTCTAAAACCGCAGAAATCGTGTTTCAAGTTGAAATACGCCTTGGTACCATATCTCACCTAAAGTAAATGGTAGAATCAAACTTTAACCAAACGTAATGTTTGTACCTAGTATAAAGTTAAAAAGTTTAAACAATTTTAAAATATCACTATATTTAGGCGAGTAAACGAAAAATGTTCATTTCAGACTCTAAAAACGTAGAAATCGTGTTTCAAGTTGAAATACGCCTTGTAAACGAAAAATGTTTATTTCAGACTCTAATAACGTAGAAATCGTGTTTCAAGTTGAAATACGCCTTGGGACCATATCTCACCTAAAGTAAATGGTAGAATCAAACTTTAACCAAACGTAATGTTTGTACCTAGGGTAAAGTTAAAAAGTTTAAACAATTTGAAAATATCTCTATATTTAGGCGAGTAAACGAAAAATGTTCGTCTCAGACTTTAAAACCGCAGAAATCGTGTTTCAAGTTGAAATACGCCTTGGGACCATATCTCACCTAAAGTAAATGGTAGAATCAAACTTTAACCAAACGTAATGTTTGTACCTAGGGTAAAGTTAAAAAGTTTAAACAATTTGAAAATATCACTATATTTAGGCGAGTAAACGAAAAATGTTCGTTTCAGACTCTAAAAACGTAGAAATCGTGTTTCAAGTTGAAATACGCCTTGTAAACGAAAAATGTTTATTTCAGACTCTAATAACGTAGAAATCGTGTTTCAAGTTGAAATACGCCTTGGGACCATATCTCACCTAAAGTAAATGGTAGAATCAAACTTTAACCAAACGTAATGTTTGTACCTAGTATAAAGTTAAAAAGTTTAAACAATTTTAAAATATCACTATATTTAGGCGAGTAAACGAAAAATGTTCATTTCAGACTCTAAAAACGTAGAAATCGTGTTTCAAGTTGAAATACGCCTTGTAAACGAAAAATGTTTATTTCAGAATCTAATAACGTAGAAATCGTGTTTCAAGTTGAAATACGCCTTGGGACCATATCTCACCTAAAGTAAATGGTAGAATCAAACTTTAACCAAACGTAATGTTTGTACCTAGGGTAAAGTTAAAAAGTTTAAACAATTTGAAAATATCTCTATATTTAGGCGAGTAAACGAAAAATGTTCGTCTCAGACTCTAAAACCGCAGAAATCGTGTTTCAAGTTGAAATACGCCTTGGGACCATATCTCACCTAAAGTAAATGGTAGAATCAAACTTTAACCAAACGTAATGTTTGTACCTAGGGTAAAGTTAAAAAGTTTAAACAATTTGAAAATATCACTATTTTTAGGCGAGTAAACGAAAAATATTCGTCTCAGACTCTAAAACCGCAGAAATCGTGTTTCAAGTTGAAATACGCCTTGGTACCATATCTCACCTAAAGTAAATGGTAGAATCAAACTTTAACCAAACGTAATGTTTGTACCTAGTATAAAGTTAAAAAGTTTAAACAATTTTAAAATATCACTATATTTAGGCGAGTAAACGAAAAATGTTCATTTCAGACTCTAAAAACGTAGAAATCGTGTTTCAAGTTGAAATACGCCTTTTAAACGAAAAATGTTTATTTCAGACTCTAATAACGTAGAAATCGTGTTTCAAGTTGAAATACGCCTTGGGACCATATCTCACCTAAAGTAAATGGTAGAATCAAACTTTAACCAAACGTAATGTTTGTACCTAGGGTAAAGTTAAAAAGTTTAAACAATTTGAAAATATCACTATATTTAGGCGAGTAAACGAAAAATGTTCGTCTCAGACTCTAAAACCGCAGAAATCGTATTTCAAGTTGAAATACGCCTTGGTACCATATCTCACCTAAAGTAAATGGTAGAATCAAACTTTAACCAAACGTAATGTTTGTACCTAGTATAAAGTTAAAAAGTTTAAACAATTTTAAAATATCACTATATTTAGGCGAGTAAACGAAAAATGTTCATTTCAGACTCTAAAAACGTAGAAATCGTGTTTCAAGTTGAAATACGCCTTGTAAACGAAAAATGTTTATTTCAGACTCTAATAACGTAGAAATCGTGTTTCAAGTTGAAATACGCCTTGGGACCATATCTCACCTAAAGTAAATGGTAGAATCAAACTTTAACCAAACGTAATGTTTGTACCTAGGGTAAAGTTAAAAAGTTTAAACAATTTGAAAATATCTCTATATTTAGGCGAGTAAACGAAAAATGTTCGTCTCAGACTTTAAAACCGCAGAAATCGTGTTTCAAGTTGAAATACGCCTTGGGACCATATCTCACCTAAAGTAAATGGTAGAATCAAACTTTAACCAAACGTAATGTTTGTACCTAGGGTAAAGTTAAAAAGTTTAAACAATTTGAAAATATCACTATATTTAGGCGAGTAAACGAAAAATGTTCGTTTCAGACTCTAAAAACGTAGAAATCGTGTTTCAAGTTGAAATACGCCTTGTAAACGAAAAATGTTTATTTCAGACTCTAATAACGTAGAAATCGTGTTTCAAGTTGAAATACGCCTTGGGACCATATCTCACCTAAAGTAAATCGTAGAATCAAACTTTAACCAAACGTAATGTTTGTACCTAGTATAAAGTTAAAAAGTTTAAACAATTTTAAAATATCACTATATTTAGGCGAGTAAACGAAAAATGTTCATTTCAGACTCTAAAAACGTAGAAATCGTGTTTCAAGTTGAAATACGCCTTGTAAACGAAAAATGTTTATTTCAGACTCTAATAACGTAGAAATCGTGTTTCAAGTTGAAATACGCCTTGGGACCATATCTCACCTAAAGTAAATGGTAGAATCAAACTTTAACCAAACGTAATGTTTGTACCTAGGGTAAAGTTAAAAAGTTTAAACAATTTGAAAATATCACTATTTTTAGGCGAGTAAACGAAAAATATTCGTCTCAGACTCTAAAACCGCAGAAATCGTGTTTCAAGTTGAAATACGCCTTGGTACCATATCTCACCTAAAGTAAATGGTAGAATCAAACTTTAACCAAACGTAATGTTTGTACCTAGTATAAAGTTAAAAAGTTTAAACAATTTTAAAATATCACTATATTTAGGCGAGTAAACGAAAAATGTTCATTTCAGACTCTAAAAACGTAGAAATCGTGTTTCAAGTTGAAATACGCCTTGTAAACGAAAAATGTTTATTTCAGACTCTAATAACGTAGAAATCGTGTTTCAAGTTGAAATACGCCTTGGGACCATATCTCACCTAAAGTAAATGGTAGAATCAAACTTTAACCAAACGTAATGTTTGTACCTAGGGTAAAGTTAAAAAGTTTAAACAATTTGAAAATATCACTATATTTAGGCGAGTAAACGAAAAATGTTCGTCTGACTCTAAAACCGCAGAAATCGTGTTTCAAGTTGAAATACGCCTTGGGACCATATCTCACCTAAAGTAAATGGTAGAATCAAACTTTAACCAAACGTAATGTTTGTACCTAGTATAAAGTTAAAAAGTTTAAACAATTTTAAAATATCACTATATTTAGGCGAGTAAACGAAAAATGTTCATTTCAGACTCTAAAAACGTAGAAATCGTGTTTCAAGTTGAAATACGCCTTGTAAACGAAAAATGTTTATTTCAGACTCTAATAACGTAGAAATCGTGTTTCAAGTTGAAATACGCCTTGGGACCATATCTCACCTAAAGTAAATGGTAGAATCAAACTTTAACCAAACGTAATGTTTGTACCTAGTATAAAGTTAAAAAGTTTAAACAATTTTAAAATATCACTATATTTAGGCGAGTAAACGAAAAATGTTCATTTCAGACTCTAAAAACGTAGAAATCGTGTTTCAAGTTGAAATACGCCTTGTAAACGAAAAATGTTTATTTCAGACTCTAATAACGTAGAAATCGTGTTTCAAGTTGAAATACGCCTTGGGACCATATCTCACCTAAAGTAAATGGTAGAATCAAACTTTAACCAAACGTAATGTTTGTACCTAGGGTAAAGTTAAAAAGTTTAAACAATTTGAAAATATCACTATTTTTAGGCGAGTAAACGAAAAATATTCGTCTCAGACTCTAAAACCGCAGAAATCGTGTTTCAAGTTGAAATACGCCTTGGTACCATATCTCACCTAAAGTAAATGGTAGAATCAAACTTTAACCAAACGTAATGTTTGTACCTAGTATAAAGTTAAAAAGTTTAAACAATTTTAAAATATCACTATATTTAGGCGAGTAAACGAAAAATGTTCATTTCAGACTCTAAAAACGTAGAAATCGTGTTTCAAGTTGAAATACGCCTTGTAAACGAAAAATGTTTATTTCAGACTCTAATAACGTAGAAATCGTGTTTCAAGTTGAAATACGCCTTGGGACCATATCTCACCTAAAGTAAATCGTAGAATCAAACTTTAACCAAACGTAATGTTTGTACCTAGTATAAAGTTAAAAAGTTTAAACAATTTTAAAATATCACTATATTTAGGCGAGTAAACGAAAAATGTTCATTTCAGACTCTAAAAACGTAGAAATCGTGTTTCAAGTTGAAATACGCCTTGTAAACGAAAAATGTTTATTTCAGACTCTAATAACGTAGAAATCGTGTTTCAAGTTGAAATACGCCTTGGGACCATATCTCACCTAAAGTAAATGGTAGAATCAAACTTTAACCAAACGTAATGTTTGTACCTAGGGTAAAGTTAAAAAGTTTAAACAATTTGAAAATATCACTATTTTTAGGCGAGTAAACGAAAAATATTCGTCTCAGACTCTAAAACCGCAGAAATCGTGTTTCAAGTTGAAATACGCCTTGGGACCATATCTCACCTAAAGTAAATGGTAGAATCAAACTTTAACCAAACGTAATGTTTGTACCTAGGGTAAAGTTAATAAGTTTAAACAATTTGAAAATATCACTATATTTAGGCGAGTAAACGAAAAATGTTCGTTTCAGACTCTAAAAACGTAGAAATCGTGTTTCAAGTTGAAATACGCCTTGTAAACGAAAAATGTTTATTTCAGACTCTAATAACGTAGAAATCGTGTTTCAAGTTGAAATACGCCTTGGGACCATATCTCACCTAAAGTAAATCGTAGAATCAAACTTTAACCAAACGTAATGTTTGTACCTAGTATAAAGTTAAAAAGTTTAAACAATTTTAAAATATCACTATATTTAGGCGAGTAAACGAAAAATGTTCATTTCAGACTCTAAAAACGTAGAAATCGTGTTTCAAGTTGAAATACGCCTTGTAAACGAAAAATGTTTATTTCAGACTCTAATAACGTAGAAATCGTGTTTCAAGTTGAAATACGCCTTGGGACCATATCTCACCTAAAGTAAATGGTAGAATCAAACTTTAACCAAACGTAATGTTTGTACCTAGGGTAAAGTTAAAAAGTTTAAACAATTTGAAAATATCACTATTTTTAGGCGAGTAAACGAAAAATATTCGTCTCAGACTCTAAAACCGCAGAAATCGTGTTTCAAGTTGAAATACGCCTTGGTACCATATCTCACCTAAAGTAAATGGTAGAATCAAACTTTAACCAAACGTAATGTTTGTACCTAGTATAAAGTTAAAAAGTTTAAACAATTTTAAAATATCACTATATTTAGGCGAGTAAACGAAAAATGTTCATTTCAGACTCTAAAAACGTAGAAATCGTGTTTCAAGTTGAAATACGCCTTGTAAACGAAAAATGTTTATTTCAGACTCTAATAACGTAGAAATCGTGTTTCAAGTTGAAATACGCCTTGGGACCATATCTCACCTAAAGTAAATGGTAGAATCAAACTTTAACCAAACGTAATGTTTGTACCTAGGGTAAAGTTAAAAAGTTTAAACAATTTGAAAATATCACTATATTTAGGCGAGTAAACGAAAAATGTTCGTCTGACTCTAAAACCGCAGAAATCGTGTTTCAAGTTGAAATACGCCTTGGGACCATATCTCACCTAAAGTAAATGGTAGAATCAAACTTTAACCAAACGTAATGTTTGTACCTAGTATAAAGGTAAAAAGTTTAAACAATTTTAAAATATCACTATATTTAGGCGAGTAAACGAAAAATGTTCATTTCAGACTCTAAAAACGTAGAAATCGTGTTTCAAGTTGAAATACGCCTTGTAAACGAAAAATGTTTATTTCAGACTCTAATAACGTAGAAATCGTGTTTCAAGTTGAAATACGCCTTGGGACCATATCTCACCTAAAGTAAATGGTAGAATCAAACTTTAACCAAACGTAATGTTTGTACCTAGTATAAAGTTAAAAAGTTTAAACAATTTTAAAATATCACTATATTTAGGCGAGTAAACGAAAAATGTTCATTTCAGACTCTAAAAACGTAGAAATCGTGTTTCAAGTTGAAATACGCCTTGTAAACGAAAAATGTTTATTTCAGACTCTAATAACGTAGAAATCGTGTTTCAAGTTGAAATTCGCCTTGGGACCATATCTCACCTAAAGTAAATGGTAGAATCAAACTTTAACCAAACGTAATGTTTGTACCTAGGGTAAAGTTAAAAAGTTTAAACAATTTGAAAATATCACTATTTTTAGGCGAGTAAACGAAAAATATTCGTCTCAGACTCTAAAACCGCAGAAATCGTGTTTCAAGTTGAAATACGCCTTGGTACCATATCTCACCTAAAGTAAATGGTAGAATCAAACTTTAACCAAACGTAATGTTTGTACCTAGTATAAAGTTAAAAAGTTTAAACAATTTTAAAATATCACTATATTTAGGCGAGTAAACGAAAAATGTTCATTTCAGACTCTAAAAACGTAGAAATCGTGTTTCAAGTTGAAATACGCCTTGTAAACGAAAAATGTTTATTTCAGACTCTAATAACGTAGAAATCGTGTTTCAAGTTGAAATACGCCTTGGGACCATATCTCACCTAAAGTAAATGGTAGAATCAAACTTTAACCAAACGTAATGTTTGTACCTAGGGTAAAGTTAAAAAGTTTAAACAATTTGAAAATATCACTATATTTAGGCGAGTAAACGAAAAATGTTCGTCTGACTCTAAAACCGCAGAAATCGTGTTTCAAGTTGAAATACGCCTTGGGACCATATCTTACCTAAAGTAAATGGTAGAATCAAACTTTAACCAAACGTAATGTTTGTACCTAGGGTAAAGTTAAAAAGTTTAAACAATTTTAAAATATCACTATATTTAGGCGAGTAAACGAAAATTGTTCGTTTCAGACTCTAAAAACGTAGAAATCGTGTTTCAAGTTGAAATACGCCTTGTAAACGAAAAATGTTTATTTCAGACTCTAATAACGTAGAAATCGTGTTTCAAGTTGAAATACGCCTTGGGACCATATCTCACCTAAAGTAAATGGTAGAATCAAACTTTAACCAAACGTAATGTTTGTACCTAGTATAAAGTTAAAAAGTTTAAACAATTTTAAAATATCACTATATTTAGGCGAGTAAACGAAAAATGTTCATTTCAGACTCTAAAAACGTAGAAATCGTGTTTCAAGTTGAAATACGCCTTGTAAACGAAAAATGTTTACTTCAGACTCTAATAACGTAGAAATCGTGTTTCAAGTTGAAATACGCCTTGGGACCATATCTCACCTAAAGTAAATGGTAGAATCAAACTTTAACCAAACGTAATGTTTGTACCTAGGGTAAAGTTAAAAAGTTTAAACAATTTGAAAATATCACTATTTTTAGGCGAGTAAACGAAAAATATTCGTCTCAGACTCTAAAACCGCAGAAATCGTGTTTCAAGTTGAAATACGCCTTGGTACCATATCTCACCTAAAGTAAATGGTAGAATCAAACTTTAACCAAACGTAATGTTTGTACCTAGTATAAAGTTAAAAAGTTTAAACAATTTTAAAATATCACTATATTTAGGCGAGTAAACGAAAAATGTTCATTTCAGACTCTAAAAACGTAGAAAACGTGTTTCAAGTTGAAATACGCCTTTTAAACGAAAAATGTTTATTTCAGACTCTAATAACGTAGAAATCGTGTTTCAAGTTGAAATACGCCTTGGGACCATATCTCACCTAAAGTAAATGGTAGAATCAAACTTTAACCAAACGTAATGTTTGTACCTAGGGTAAAGTTAAAAAGTTTAAACAATTTGAAAATATCACTATATTTAGGCGAGTAAACGAAAAATGTTCGTCTCAGACTCTAAAACCGCAGAAATCGTATTTCAAGTTGAAATACGCCTTGGTACCATATCTCACCTAAAGTAAATGGTAGAATCAAACTTTAACCAAACGTAATGTTTGTACCTAGTATAAAGTTAAAAAGTTTAAACAATTTTAAAATATCACTATATTTAGGCGAGTAAACGAAAAATGTTCATTTCAGACTCTAAAAACGTAGAAATCGTGTTTCAAGTTGAAATACGCCTTGTAAACGAAAAATGTTTATTTCAGACTCTAATAACGTAGAAATCGTGTTTCAAGTTGAAATACGCCTTGGGACCATATCTCACCTAAAGTAAATGGTAGAATCAAACTTTAACCAAACGTAATGTTTGTACCTAGGGTAAAGTTAAAAAGTTTAAACAATTTGAAAATACCTCTATATTTAGGCGAGTAAACGAAAAATGTTCGTCTCAGACTTTAAAACCGCAGAAATCGTGTTTCAAGTTGAAATACGCCTTGGGACCATATCTCACCTAAAGTAAATGGTAGAATCAAACTTTAACCAAACGTAATGTTTGTACCTAGGGTAAAGTTAAAAAGTTTAAACAATTTGAAAATATGACTATATTTAGGCGAGTAAACGAAAAATGTTCGTTTCAGACTCTAAAAACGTAGAAATCGTGTTTCAAGTTGAAATACGCCTTGTAAACGAAAAATGTTTATTTCAGACTCTAATAACGTAGAAATCGTGTTTCAAGTTGAAATACGCCTTGGGACCATATCTCACCTAAAGTAAATGGTAGAATCAAACTTTAACCTAACGTAATGTTTGTACCTAGTATAAAGTTAAAAAGTTTAAACAATTTTAAAATATCACTATATTTAGGCGAGTAAACGAAAAATGTTTATTTCAGACTCTAATAACGTAGAAATCGTGTTTCAAGTTGAAATACGCCTTGGGACCATATCTCACCTAAAGTAAATGGTAGAATCAAACTTTAACCAAACGTAATGTTTGTACCTAGGGTAAAGTTAAAAAGTTTAAACAATTTGAAAATATCTCTATATTTAGGCGAGTAAACGAAAAATGTTCGTCTCAGACTTTAAAACCGCAGAAATCGTGTTTCAAGTTGAAATACGCCTTGGGACCATATCTCACCTAAAGTAAATGGTAGAATCAAACTTTAACCAAACGTAATGTTTGTACCTAGGGTAAAGTTAAAAAGTTTAAACAATTTGAAAATATGACTATATTTAGGCGAGTAAACGAAAAATGTTCGTTTCAGACTCTAAAAACGTAGAAATCGTGTTTCAAGTTGAAATACGCCTTGTAAACGAAAAATGTTTATTTCAGACTCTAATAACGTAGAAATCGTGTTTCAAGTTGAAATACGCCTTGGGACCATATCTCACCTAAAGTAAATGGTAGAATCAAACTTTAACCAAACGTAATGTTTGTACCTAGTATAAAGTTAAAAAGTTTAAACAATTTTAAAATATCACTATATTTAGGCGAGTAAACGAAAAATGTTCATTTCAGACTCTAAAAACGTAGAAATCGTGTTTCAAGTTGAAATACGCCTTGTAAACGAAAAATGTTTATTTCAGACTCTAATAACGTAGAAATCGTGTTTCAAGTTGAAATACGCCTTGGGACCATATCTCACCTAAAGTAAATGGTAGAATCAAACTTTAACCAAACGTAATGTTTGTACCTAGGGTAAAGTTAAAAAGTTTAAACAATTTGAAAATATCACTATTTTTAGGCGAGTAAACGAAAAATATTCGTCTCAGACTCTAAAACCGCAGAAATCGTGTTTCAAGTTGAAATACGCCTTGGTACCATATCTCACCTAAAGTAAATGGTAGAATCAAACTTTAACCAAACGTAATGTTTGTACCTAGTATAAAGTTAAAAAGTTTAAACAATTTTAAAATATCACTATATTTAGGCGAGTAAACGAAAAATGTTCATTTCAGACTCTAAAAACGTAGAAATCGTGTTTCAAGTTGAAATACGCCTTGTAAACGAAAAATGTTTATTTCAGACTCTAATAACGTAGAAATCGTGTTTCAAGTTGAAATACGCCTTGGGACCATATCTCACCTAAAGTAAATGGTAGAATCAAACTTTAACCAAACGTAATGTTTGTACCTAGGGTAAAGTTAAAAAGTTTAAACAATTTGAAAATATCACTATATTTAGGCGAGTAAACGAAAAATGTTCGTCTGACTCTAAAACCGCAGAAATCGTGTTTCAAGTTGAAATACGCCTTGGGACCATATCTCACCTAAAGTAAATGGTAGAATCAAACTTTAACCAAACGTAATGTTTGTACCTAGGGTAAAGTTAAAAAGTTTAAACAATTTTAAAATATCACTATATTTAGGCGAGTAAACGAAAAATGTTCGTTTCAGACTCTAAAAACGTAGAAATCGTGTTTCAAGTTGAAATACGCCTTGTAAACGAAAAATGTTTATTTCAGACTCTAATAACGTAGAAATCGTGTTTCAAGTTGAAATACGCCTTGGGACCATATCTCACCTAAAGTAAATGGTAGAATCAAACTTTAACCAAACGTAATGTTTGTACCTAGTATAAAGTTAAAAAGTTTAAACAATTTTAAAATATCACTATATTTAGGCGAGTAAACGAAAAATGTTCATTTCAGACTCTAAAAACGTAGAAATCGTGTTTCAAGTTGAAATACGCCTTGTAAACGAAAAATGTTTATTTCAGACTCTAATAACGTAGAAATCGTGTTTCAAGTTGAAATACGCCTTGGGACCATATCTCTCCTAAAGTAAATGGTAGAATCAAACTTTAACCAAACGTAATGTTTGTACCTAGGGTAAAGTTAAAAAGTTTAAACAATTTGAAAATATCACTATTTTTAGGCGAGTAAACGAAAAATATTCGTCTCAGACTCTAAAACCGCAGAAATCGTGTTTCAAGTTGAAATACGCCTTGGTACCATATCTCACCTAAAGTAAATGGTAGAATCAAACTTTAACCAAACGTAATGTTTGTACCTAGTATAAAGTTAAAAAGTTTAAACAATTTTAAAATATCACTATATTTAGGCGAGTAAACGAAAAATGTTCATTTCAGACTCTAAAAACGTAGAAATCGTGTTTCAAGTTGAAATACGCCTTGTAAACGAAAAATGTTTATTTCAGACTCTAAAACCGCAGAAATCGTATTTCAAGTTGAAATACGCCTTGGTACCATATCTCACCTAAAGTAAATGGTAGAATCAAACTTTAACCAAACGTAATGTTTGTACCTAGTATAAAGTTAAAAAGTTTAAACAATTTTAAAATATCACTATATTTAGGCGAGTAAACGAAAAATGTTCATTTCAGACTCTAAAAACGTAGAAATCGTGTTTCAAGTTGAAATACGCCTTGTAAACGAAAAATGTTTATTTCAGACTCTAATAACGTAGAAATCGTGTTTCAAGTTGAAATACGCCTTGGGACCATATCTCACCTAAAGTAAATGGTAGAATCAAACTTTAACCAAACGTAATGTTTGTACCTAGGGTAAAGTTAAAAAGTTTAAACAATTTGAAAATATCACTATATTTAGGCGAGTAAACGAAAAATGTTCGTTTCAGACTCTAAAAACGTAGAAATCGTGTTTCAAGTTGAAATACGCCTTGTAAACGAAAAATGTTTATTTCAGACTCTAATAACGTAGAAATCGTGTTTCAAGTTGAAATACGCCTTGGGACCATATCTCACCTAAAGTAAATGGTAGAATCAAACTTTAACCAAACGTAATGTTTGTACCTAGTATAAAGTTAAAAAGTTTAAACAATTTTAAAATATCACTATATTTAGGCAAGTAAACGAAAAATGTTCATTTCAGACTCTAAAAACGTAGAAATCGTGTTTCAAGTTGAAATACGCCTTGTAAACGAAAAATGTTTATTTCAGACTCTAATAACGTAGAAATCGTGTTTCAAGTTGAAATACGCCTTGGGACCATATCTCACCTAAAGTAAATGGTAGAATCAAACTTTAACCAAACGTAATGTTTGTACCTAGGGTAAAGTTAAAAAGTTTAAACAATTTGAAAATATCTCTATATTTAGGCGAGTAAACGAAAAATGTTCGTCTCAGACTCTAAAACCGCAGAAATCGTGTTTCAAGTTGAAATACGCCTTGGGACCATATCTCACCTAAAGTAAATGGTAGAATCAAACTTTAACCAAACGTAATGTTTGTACCTAGGGTAAAGTTAAAAAGTTTAAACAATTTGAAAATATCACTATATTTAGGCGAGTAAACGAAAAATGTTCGTTTCAGACTCTAAAAACGTAGAAATCGTGTTTCAAGTTGAAATACGCCTTGTAAACGAAAAATGTTTATTTCAGACTCTAATAACGTAGAAATCGTGTTTCAAGTTGAAATACGCCTTGGGACCATATCTCACCTAAAGTAAATGGTAGAATCAAACTTTAACCAAACGTAATGTTTGTACCTAGTATAAAGTTAAAAAGTTTAAACAATTTTAAAATATCACTATATTTAGGCGAGTAAACGAAAAATGTTCATTTCAGACTCTAAAAACGTAGAAATCGTGTTTCAAGTTGAAATACGCCTTGTAAACGAAAAATGTTTATTTAAGACTCTAATAACGTAGAAATCGTGTTTCAAGTTGAAATACGCCTTGGGACCATATCTCACCTAAAGTAAATGGTAGAATCAAACTTTAACCAAACGTAATGTTTGTACCTAGGGTAAAGTTAAAAAGTTTAAACAATTTGAAAATATCTCTATATTTAGGCGAGTAAACGAAAAATGTTCGTCTCAGACTCTAAAACCGCAGAAATCGTGTTTCAAGTTGAAATACGCCTTAGGACCATATCTCACCTAAAGTAAATGGTAGAATCAAACTTTAACCAAACGTAATGTTTGTACCTAGGGTAAAGTTAAAAAGTTTAAACAATTTGAAAATATCACTATATTTAGGCGAGTAAACGAAAAATGTTCGTTTCAGACTCTAAAAACGTAGAAATCGTGTTTCAAGTTGAAATACGCCTTGTAAACGAAAAATGTTTATTTCAGACTCTAATAACGTAGAAATCGTGTTTCAAGTTGAAATACGCCTTAGGACCATATCTCACCTAAAGTAAATGGTAGAATCAAACTTTAACCAAACGTAATGTTTGTACCTAGTATAAAGTTAAAAAGTTTAAACAATTTTAAAATATCACTATATTTAGGCGAGTAAACGAAAAATGTTCATTTCAGACTCTAAAAACGTAGAAATCGTGTTTCAAGTTGAAATACGCCTTGTAAACGAAAAATGTTTATTTCAGACTCTAATAACGTAGAAATCGTGTTTCAAGTTGAAATACGCCTTGGGACCATATCTCACCTAAAGTAAATGGTAGAATCAAACTTTAACCAAACGTAATGTTTGTACCTAGGGTAAAGTTAAAAAGTTTAAACAATTTGAAAATATCACTATTTTTAGGCGAGTAAACGAAAAATATTCGTCTCAGACTCTAAAACCGCAGAAATCGTGTTTCAAGTTGAAATACGCCTTGGTACCATATCTCACCTAAAGTAAATGGTAGAATCAAACTTTAACCAAACGTAATGTTTGTACCTAGTATAAAGTTAAAAAGTTTAAACAATTTTAAAATATCACTATATTTAGGCGAGTAAACGAAAAATGTTCATTTCAGACTCTAAAAACGTAGAAATCGTGTTTCAAGTTGAAATACGCCTTGTAAACGAAAAATGTTTATTTCAGACTCTAAAACCGCAGAAATCGTATTTCAAGTTGAAATACGCCTTGGTACCATATCTCACCTAAAGTAAATGGTAGAATCAAACTTTAACCAAACGTAATGTTTGTACCTAGTATAAAGTTAAAAAGTTTAAACAATTTTAAAATATCACTATATTTAGGCGAGTAAACGAAAAATGTTCATTTCAGACTCTAAAAACGTAGAAATCGTGTTTCAAGTTGAAATACGCCTTGTAAACGAAAAATGTTTATTTCAGACTCTAATAACGTACAAATCGTGTTTCAAGTTGAAATACGCCTTGGGACCATATCTCACCTAAAGTAAATGGTAGAATCAAACTTTAACCAAACGTAATGTTTGTACCTAGGGTAAAGTTAAAAAGTTTAAACAATTTGAAAATATCACTATATTTAGGCGAGTAAACGAAAAATGTTCGTCTCAGACTCTAAAACCGCAGAAATCGTATTTCAAGTTGAAATACGCCTTGGTACCATATCTCACCTAAAGTAAATGGTAGAATCAAACTTTAACCAAACGTAATGTTTGTACCTAGTATAAAGTTAAAAAGTTTAAACAATTTTAAAATATCACTATATTTAGGCGAGTAAACGAAAAATGTTCATTTCAGACTCTAAAAACGTAGAAATCGTGTTTCAAGTTGAAATACGCCTTGTAAACGAAAAATGTTTATTTCAGACTCTAATAACGTAGAAATCGTGTTTCAAGTTGAAATACGCCTTGGGACCATATCTCACCTAAAGTAAATGGTAGAATCAAACTTTAACCAAACGTAATGTTTGTACCTAGGGTAAAGTTAAAAAGTTTAAACAATTTGAAAATATCACTATTTTTAGGCGAGTAAACGAAAAATATTCGTCTCAGACTCTAAAACCGCAGAAATCGTGTTTCAAGTTGAAATACGCCTTGGTACCATATCTCACCTAAAGTAAATGGTAGAATCAAACTTTAACCAAACGTAATGTTTGTACCTAGTATAAAGTTAAAAAGTTTAAACAATTTTAAAATATCACTATATTTAGGCGAGTAAACGAAAAATGTTCATTTCAGACTCTAAAAACGTAGAAATCGTGTTTCAAGTTGAAATACGCCTTGTAAACGAAAAATGTTTATTTCAGACTCTAATAACGTAGAAATCGTGTTTCAAGTTGAAATACGCCTTGGGACCATATCTCACCTAAAGTAAATGGTAGAATCAAACTTTAACCAAACGTAATGTTTGTACCTAGGGTAAAGTTAAAAAGTTTAAACAATTTGAAAATATCACTATATTTAGGCGAGTAAACGAAAAATGTTCGTCTCAGACTCTAAAACCGCAGAAATCGTGTTTCAAGTTGAAATACGCCTTGGGACCATATGTCACCTAAAGTAAATGGTAGAATCAAACTTTAACCAAACGTAATGTTTGTACCTAGGGTAAAGTTAAAAAGTTTAAACAATTTGAAAATATCACTATATTTAGGCGAGTAAACGAAAAATTTTCGTTTCAGACTCTAAAAACGTAGAAATCGTGTTTCAAGTTGAAATACGCCTTGTAAACGAAAAATGTTTATTTCAGACTCTAATAACGTAGAAATCGTGTTTCAAGTTGAAATACGCCTTGGGACCATATCTCACCTAAAGTAAATGGTAGAATCAAACTTTAACCAAACGTAATGTTTGTACCTAGTATAAAGTTAAAAAGTTTAAACAATTTTAAAATATCACTATATATAGGCGAGTAAACGAAAAATGTTCATTTCAGACTCTAAAAACGTAGAAATCGTGTTTCAAGTTGAAATACGCCTTGTAAACGAAAAATGTTTATTTCAGACTCTAATAACGTAGAAATCGTGTTTCAAGTTGAAATACGCCTTGGGACCATATCTCACCTAAAGTAAATGGTAGAATCAAACTTTAACCAAACGTAATGTTTGTACCTAGGGTAAAGTTAAAAAGTTTAAACAATTTGAAAATATCACTATTTTTAGGCGAGTAAACGAAAAATATTCGTCTCAGACTCTAAAACCGCAGAAATCGTGTTTCAAGTTGAAATACGCCTTGGTACCATATCTCACCTAAAGTAAATGGTAGAATCAAACTTTAACCAAACGTAATGTTTGTACCTAGTATAAAGTTAAAAAGTTTAAACAATTTTAAAATATCACTATATTTAGGCGAGTAAACGAAAAATGTTCATTTCAGACTCTAAAAACGTAGAAATCGTGTTTCAAGTTGAAATACGCCTTGTAAACGAAAAATGTTTATTTCAGACTCTAAAACCGCAGAAATCGTATTTCAAGTTGAAATACGCCTTGGTACCATATCTCACCTAAAGTAAATGGTAGAATCAAACTTTAACCAAACGTAATGTTTGTACCTAGTATAAAGTTAAAAAGTTTAAACAATTTTAAAATATCACTATATTTAGGCGAGTAAACGAAAAATGTTCATTTCAGACTCTAAAAACGTAGAAATCGTGTTTCAAGTTGAAATACGCCTTGTAAACGAAAAATGTTTATTTCAGACTCTAATAACGTACAAATCGTGTTTCAAGTTGAAATACGCCTTGGGACCATATCTCACCTAAAGTAAATGGTAGAATCAAACTTTAACCAAACGTAATGTTTGTACCTAGGGTAAAGTTAAAAAGTTTAAACAATTTGAAAATATCACTATATTTAGGCGAGTAAACGAAAAATGTTCGTCTCAGACTCTAAAACCGCAGAAATCGTATTTCAAGTTGAAATACGCCTTGGTACCATATCTCACCTAAAGTAAATGGTAGAATCAAACTTTAACCAAACGTAATGTTTGTACCTAGTATAAAGTTAAAAAGTTTAAACAATTTTAAAATATCACTATATTTAGGCGAGTAAACGAAAAATGTTCATTTCAGACTCTAAAAACGTAGAAATCGTGTTTCAAGTTGAAATACGCCTTGTAAACGAAAAATGTTTATTTCAGACTCTAATAACGTAGAAATCGTGTTTCAAGTTGAAATACGCCTTGGGACCATATCTCACCTAAAGTAAATGGTAGAATAAACTTTAACCAAACGTAATGTTTGTACCTAGGGTAAAGTTAAAAAGTTTAAACAATTTGAAAATATCACTATTTTTAGGCGAGTAAACGAAAAATATTCGTCTCAGACTCTAAAACCGCAGAAATCGTGTTTCAAGTTGAAATACGCCTTGGTACCATATCTCACCTAAAGTAAATGGTAGAATCAAACTTTAACCAAACGTAATGTTTGTACCTAGTATAAAGTTAAAAAGTTTAAACAATTTTAAAATATCACTATATTTAGGCGAGTAAACGAAAAATGTTCATTTCAGACTCTAAAAACGTAGAAATCGTGTTTCAAGTTGAAATACGCCTTGTAAACGAAAAATGTTTATTTCAGACTCTAATAACGTAGAAATCGTGTTTCAAGTTGAAATACGCCTTGGGACCATATCTCACCTAAAGTAAATGGTAGAATCAAACTTTAACCAAACGTAATGTTTGTACCTAGGGTAAAGTTAAAAAGTTTAAACAATTTGAAAATATCACTATATTTAGGCGAGTAAACGAAAAATGTTCGTCTCAGACTCTAAAACCGCAGAAATCGTGTTTCAAGTTGAAATACGCCTTGGGACCATATGTCACCTAAAGTAAATGGTAGAATCAAACTTTAACCAAACGTAATGTTTGTACCTAGGGTAAAGTTAAAAAGTTTAAACAATTTGAAAATATCACTATATTTAGGCGAGTAAACGAAAAATTTTCGTTTCAGACTCTAAAAACGTAGAAATCGTGTTTCAAGTTGAAATACGCCTTGTAAACGAAAAATGTTTATTTCAGACTCTAATAACGTAGAAATCGTGTTTCAAGTTGAAATACGCCTTGGGACCATATCTCACCTAAAGTAAATGGTAGAATCAAACTTTAACCAAACGTAATGTTTGTACCTAGTATAAAGTTAAAAAGTTTAAACAATTTTAAAATATCACTATATATAGGCGAGTAAACGAAAAATGTTCATTTCAGACTCTAAAAACGTAGAAATCGTGTTTCAAGTTGAAATACGCCTTGTAAACGAAAAATGTTTATTTCAGACTCTAATAACGTAGAAATCGTGTTTCAAGTTGAAATACGCCTTGGGACCATATCTCACCTAAAGTAAATGGTAGAATCAAACTTTAACCAAACGTAATGTTTGTACCTAGGGTAAAGTTAAAAAGTTTAAACAATTTGAAAATATCACTATTTTTAGGCGAGTAAACGAAAAATATTCGTCTCAGACTCTAAAACCGCAGAAATCGTGTTTCAAGTTGAAATACGCCTTGGTACCATATCTCACCTAAAGTAAATGGTAGAATCAAACTTTAACCAAACGTAATGTTTGTACCTAGTATAAAGTTAAAAAGTTTAAACAATTTTAAAATATCACTATATTTAGGCGAGTAAACGAAAAATGTTCGTCTCAGACTCTAAAACCGCAGAAATCGTATTTCAAGTTGAAATACGCCTTGGTACCATATCTCACCTAAAGTAAATGGTAGAATCAAACTTTAACCAAACGTAATGTTTGTACCTAGTATAAAGTTAAAAAGTTTAAACAATTTTAAAATATCACTATATTTAGGCGAGTAAACGAAAAATGTTCATTTCAGACTCTAAAAACGTAGAAATCGTGTTTTAAGTTGAAATACGCCTTGTAAACGAAAAATGTTTATTTCAGACTCTAATAACGTAGAAATCGTGTTTCAAGTTGAAATACGCCTTGGGACCATATCTCACCTAAAGTAAATGGTAGAATCAAACTTTAACCAAACGTAATGTTTGTACCTAGGGTAAAGTTAAAAAGTTTAAACAATTTGAAAATATCACTATATTTAGGCGAGTAAACGAAAAATGTTCATTTCAGACTCTAAAAACGTAGAAATCGTGTTTCAAGTTGAAATACGCCTTGTAAACGAAAAATGTTTATTTCAGACTCTAATAACGTAGAAATCGTGTTTCAAGTTGAAATACGCCTTGGGACCATATCTCACCTAAAGTAAATGGTAGAATCAAACTTTAACCAAACGTAATGTTTGTACCTAGGGTAAAGTTAAAAAGTTTAAACAATTTGAAAATATCACTATATTTAGGCGAGTAAACGAAAAATGTTCGTCTCAGACTCTAAAACCGCAGAAATCGTATTTCAAGTTGAAATACGCCTTGGTACCATATCTCACCTAAAGTAAATGGTAGAATCAAACTTTAACCAAACGTAATGTTTGTACCTAGTATAAAGTTAAAAAGTTTAAACAATTTTAAAATATCACTATATTTAGGCGAGTAAACGAAAAATGTTCATTTCAGACTCTAAAAACGTAGAAATCGTGTTTCAAGTTGAAATACGCCTTGTAAACGAAAAATGTTTATTTCAGACTCTAATAACGTAGAAATCGTGTTTCAAGTTGAAATACGCCTTGGGACCATATCTCACCTAAAGTAAATGGTAGAATCAAACTTTAACCAAACGTAATGTTTGTACCTAGGGTAAAGTTAAAAAGTTTAAACAATTTGAAAATATCACTATATTTAGGCGAGTAAACGAAAAATGTTCATTTCAGACTCTAAAAACGTAGAAATCGTGTTTCAAGTTGAAATACGCCTTGTAAACGAAAAATGTTTATTTCAGACTCTAATAACGTAGAAATCGTGTTTCAAGTTGAAATACGCCTTGGGACCATATCTCACCTAAAGTAAATGGTAGAATCAAACTTTAACCAAACGTAATGTTTGTACCTAGGGTAAAGTTAAAAAGTTTAAACAATTTGAAAATATCACTATATTTAGGCGAGTAAACGAAAAATGTTCGTCTGACTCTAAAACCGCAGAAATCGTGTTTCAAGTTGAAATACGCCTTGGGACCATATCTCACCTAAAGTAAATGGTAGAATCAAACTTTAACCAAACGTAATGTTTGTACCTAGGGTAAAGTTAAAAAGTTTAAACAATTTTAAAATATCACTATATTTAGGCGAGTAAACGAAAAATGTTCGTTTCAGACTCTAAAAACGTAGAAATCGTGTTTCAAGTTGAAATACGCCTTGTAAACGAAAAATGTTTATTTCAGACTCTAATAACGTAGAAATCGTGTTTCAAGTTGAAATACGCCTTGGGACCATATCTCACCTAAAGTAAATGGTAGAATCAAACTTTAACCAAACGTAATGTTTGTACCTAGTATAAAGTTAAAAAGTTTAAACAATTTTAAAATATCACTATATTTAGGCGAGTAAACGAAAAATGTTCATTTCAGACTCTAAAAACGTAGAAATCGTGTTTCAAGTTGAAATACGCCTTGTAAACGAAAAATGTTTATTTCAGACTCTAATAACGTACAAATCGTGTTTCAAGTTGAAATACGCCTTGGGACCATATCTCACCTAAAGTAAATGGTAGAATCAAACTTTAACCAAACGTAATGTTTGTACCTAGGGTAAAGTTAAAAAGTTTAAACAATTTGAAAATATCACTATATTTAGGCGAGTAAACGAAAAATGTTCGTCTCAGACTCTAAAACCGCAGAAATCGTATTTCAAGTTGAAATACGCCTTGGTACCATATCTCACCTAAAGTAAATGGTAGAATCAAACTTTAACCAAACGTAATGTTTGTACCTAGTATAAAGTTAAAAAGTTTAAACAATTTTAAAATATCACTATATTTAGGCGAGTAAACGAAAAATGTTCATTTCAGACTCTAAAAACGTAGAAATCGTGTTTCAAGTTGAAATACGCCTTGTAAACGAAAAATGTTTATTTCAGACTCTAATAACGTAGAAATCGTGTTTCAAGTTGAAATACGCCTTGGGACCATATCTCACCTAAAGTAAATGGTAGAATCAAACTTTAACCAAACGTAATGTTTGTACCTAGGGTAAAGTTAAAAAGTTTAAACAATTTGAAAATATCACTATTTTTAGGCGAGTAAACGAAAAATATTCGTCTCAGACTCTAAAACCGCAGAAATCGTGTTTCAAGTTGAAATACGCCTTGGTACCATATCTCACCTAAAGTAAATGGTAGAATCAAACTTTAACCAAACGTAATGTTTGTACCTAGTATAAAGTTAAAAAGTTTAAACAATTTTAAAATATCACTATATTTAGGCGAGTAAACGAAAAATGTTCATTTCAGACTCTAAAAACGTAGAAATCGTGTTTCAAGTTGAAATACGCCTTGTAAACGAAAAATGTTTATTTCAGACTCTAATAACGTAGAAATCGTGTTTCAAGTTGAAATACGCCTTGGGACCATATCTCACCTAAAGTAAATGGTAGAATCAAACTTTAACCAAACGTAATGTTTGTACCTAGGGTAAAGTTAAAAAGTTTAAACAATTTGAAAATATCACTATATTTAGGCGAGTAAACGAAAAATGTTCGTCTCAGACTCTAAAACCGCAGAAATCGTGTTTCAAGTTGAAATACGCCTTGGGACCATATGTCACCTAAAGTAAATGGTAGAATCAAACTTTAACCAAACGTAATGTTTGTACCTAGGGTAAAGTTAAAAAGTTTAAACAATTTGAAAATATCACTATATTTAGGCGAGTAAACGAAAAATTTTCGTTTCAGACTCTAAAAACGTAGAAATCGTGTTTCAAGTTGAAATACGCCTTGTAAACGAAAAATGTTTATTTCAGACTCTAATAACGTAGAAATCGTGTTTCAAGTTGAAATACGCCTTGGGACCATATCTCACCTAAAGTAAATGGTAGAATCAAACTTTAACCAAACGTAATGTTTGTACCTAGTATAAAGTTAAAAAGTTTAAACAATTTTAAAATATCACTATATATAGGCGAGTAAACGAAAAATGTTCATTTCAGACTCTAAAAACGTAGAAATCGTGTTTCAAGTTGAAATACGCCTTGTAAACGAAAAATGTTTATTTCAGACTCTAATAACGTAGAAATCGTGTTTCAAGTTGAAATACGCCTTGGGACCATATCTCACCTAAAGTAAATGGTAGAATCAAACTTTAACCAAACGTAATGTTTGTACCTAGGGTAAAGTTAAAAAGTTTAAACAATTTGAAAATATCACTATTTTTAGGCGAGTAAACGAAAAATATTCGTCTCAGACTCTAAAACCGCAGAAATCGTGTTTCAAGTTGAAATACGCCTTGGTACCATATCTCACCTAAAGTAAATGGTAGAATCAAACTTTAACCAAACGTAATGTTTGTACCTAGTATAAAGTTAAAAAGTTTAAACAATTTTAAAATATCACTATATTTAGGCGAGTAAACGAAAAATGTTCGTCTCAGACTCTAAAACCGCAGAAATCGTATTTCAAGTTGAAATACGCCTTGGTACCATATCTCACCTAAAGTAAATGGTAGAATCAAACTTTAACCAAACGTAATGTTTGTACCTAGTATAAAGTTAAAAAGTTTAAACAATTTTAAAATATCACTATATTTAGGCGAGTAAACGAAAAATGTTCATTTCAGACTCTAAAAACGTAGAAATCGTGTTTTAAGTTGAAATACGCCTTGTAAACGAAAAATGTTTATTTCAGACTCTAATAACGTAGAAATCGTGTTTCAAGTTGAAATACGCCTTGGGACCATATCTCACCTAAAGTAAATGGTAGAATCAAACTTTAACCAAACGTAATGTTTGTACCTAGGGTAAAGTTAAAAAGTTTAAACAATTTGAAAATATCACTATATTTAGGCGAGTAAACGAAAAATGTTCATTTCAGACTCTAAAAACGTAGAAATCGTGTTTCAAGTTGAAATACGCCTTGTAAACGAAAAATGTTTATTTCAGACTCTAATAACGTAGAAATCGTGTTTCAAGTTGAAATACGCCTTGGGACCATATCTCACCTAAAGTAAATGGTAGAATCAAACTTTAACCAAACGTAATGTTTGTACCTAGGGTAAAGTTAAAAAGTTTAAACAATTTGAAAATATCACTATATTTAGGCGAGTAAACGAAAAATGTTCGTCTCAGACTCTAAAACCGCAGAAATCGTATTTCAAGTTGAAATACGCCTTGGTACCATATCTCACCTAAAGTAAATGGTAGAATCAAACTTTAACCAAACGTAATGTTTGTACCTAGTATAAAGTTAAAAAGTTTAAACAATTTTAAAATATCACTATATTTAGGCGAGTAAACGAAAAATGTTCATTTCAGACTCTAAAAACGTAGAAATCGTGTTTCAAGTTGAAATACGCCTTGTAAACGAAAAATGTTTATTTCAGACTCTAATAACGTAGAAATCGTGTTTCAAGTTGAAATACGCCTTGGGACCATATCTCACCTAAAGTAAATGGTAGAATCAAACTTTAACCAAACGTAATGTTTGTACCTAGGGTAAAGTTAAAAAGTTTAAACAATTTGAAAATATCACTATATTTAGGCGAGTAAACGAAAAATGTTCATTTCAGACTCTAAAAACGTAGAAATCGTGTTTCAAGTTGAAATACGCCTTGTAAACGAAAAATGTTTATTTCAGACTCTAATAACGTAGAAATCGTGTTTCAAGTTGAAATACGCCTTGGGACCATATCTCACCTAAAGTAAATGGTAGAATCAAACTTTAACCAAACGTAATGTTTGTACCTAGGGTAAAGTTAAAAAGTTTAAACAATTTGAAAATATCACTATATTTAGGCGAGTAAACGAAAAATGTTCGTCTGACTCTAAAACCGCAGAAATCGTGTTTCAAGTTGAAATACGCCTTGGGACCATATCTCACCTAAAGTAAATGGTAGAATCAAACTTTAACCAAACGTAATGTTTGTACCTAGGGTAAAGTTAAAAAGTTTAAACAATTTTAAAATATCACTATATTTAGGCGAGTAAACGAAAAATGTTCGTTTCAGACTCTAAAAACGTAGAAATCGTGTTTCAAGTTGAAATACGCCTTGTAAACGAAAAATGTTTATTTCAGACTCTAATAACGTAGAAATCGTGTTTCAAGTTGAAATACGCCTTGGGACCATATCTCACCTAAAGTAAATGGTAGAATCAAACTTTAACCAAACGTAATGTTTGTACCTAGTATAAAGTTAAAAAGTTTAAACAATTTTAAAATATCACTATATATAGGCGAGTAAACGAAAAATGTTCATTTCAGACTCTAAAAACGTAGAAATCGTGTTTCAAGTTGAAATACGCCTTGTAAACGAAAAATGTTTATTTCAGACTCTAATAACGTAGAAATCGTGTTTCAAGTTGAAATACGCCTTGGGACCATATCTCACCTAAAGTAAATGGTAGAATCAAACTTTAACCAAACGTAATGTTTGTACCTAGGGTAAAGTTAAAAAGTTTAAACAATTTGAAAATATCACTATTTTTAGGCGAGTAAACGAAAAATATTCGTCTCAGACTCTAAAACCGCAGAAATCGTGTTTCAAGTTGAAATACGCCTTGGTACCATATCTCACCTAAAGTAAATGGTAGAATCAAACTTTAACCAAACGTAATGTTTGTACCTAGTATAAAGTTAAAAAGTTTAAACAATTTTAAAATATCACTATATTTAGGCGAGTAAACGAAAAATGTTCGTCTCAGACTCTAAAACCGCAGAAATCGTATTTCAAGTTGAAATACGCCTTGGTACCATATCTCACCTAAAGTAAATGGTAGAATCAAACTTTAACCAAACGTAATGTTTGTACCTAGTATAAAGTTAAAAAGTTTAAACAATTTTAAAATATCACTATATTTAGGCGAGTAAACGAAAAATGTTCATTTCAGACTCTAAAAACGTAGAAATCGTGTTTTAAGTTGAAATACGCCTTGTAAACGAAAAATGTTTATTTCAGACTCTAATAACGTAGAAATCGTGTTTCAAGTTGAAATACGCCTTGGGACCATATCTCACCTAAAGTAAATGGTAGAATCAAACTTTAACCAAACGTAATGTTTGTACCTAGGGTAAAGTTAAAAAGTTTAAACAATTTGAAAATATCACTATATTTAGGCGAGTAAACGAAAAATGTTCATTTCAGACTCTAAAAACGTAGAAATCGTGTTTCAAGTTGAAATACGCCTTGTAAACGAAAAATGTTTATTTCAGACTCTAATAACGTAGAAATCGTGTTTCAAGTTGAAATACGCCTTGGGACCATATCTCACCTAAAGTAAATGGTAGAATCAAACTTTAACCAAACGTAATGTTTGTACCTAGGGTAAAGTTAAAAAGTTTAAACAATTTGAAAATATCACTATATTTAGGCGAGTAAACGAAAAATGTTCGTCTCAGACTCTAAAACCGCAGAAATCGTATTTCAAGTTGAAATACGCCTTGGTACCATATCTCACCTAAAGTAAATGGTAGAATCAAACTTTAACCAAACGTAATGTTTGTACCTAGTATAAAGTTAAAAAGTTTAAACAATTTTAAAATATCACTATATTTAGGCGAGTAAACGAAAAATGTTCATTTCAGACTCTAAAAACGTAGAAATCGTGTTTCAAGTTGAAATACGCCTTGTAAACGAAAAATGTTTATTTCAGACTCTAATAACGTAGAAATCGTGTTTCAAGTTGAAATACGCCTTGGGACCATATCTCACCTAAAGTAAATGGTAGAATCAAACTTTAACCAAACGTAATGTTTGTACCTAGGGTAAAGTTAAAAAGTTTAAACAATTTGAAAATATCACTATATTTAGGCGAGTAAACGAAAAATGTTCATTTCAGACTCTAAAAACGTAGAAATCGTGTTTCAAGTTGAAATACGCCTTGTAAACGAAAAATGTTTATTTCAGACTCTAATAACGTAGAAATCGT
The DNA here is from genome assembly GCA_947425015.1 of Pterostichus niger. Lineage (NCBI taxonomy): Eukaryota > Metazoa > Arthropoda > Insecta > Coleoptera > Carabidae > Pterostichus > Pterostichus niger. Next base: position 19,825,609 of record OX380336.1, read on the forward strand.
GTTTCAAGTTGAAATACGCCTTGGGACCATATCTCACCTAAAGTAAATGGTAGAATCAAACTTTAACCAAACGTAATGTTTGTACCTAGGGTAAAGTTAAAAAGTTTAAACAATTTGAAAATATCACTATATTTAGGCGAGTAAACGAAAAATGTTCGTCTCAGACTCTAAAACCGCAGAAATCGTATTTCAAGTTGAAATACGCCTTGGTACCATATCTCACCTAAAGTAAATGGTAGAATCAAACTTTAACCAAACGTAATGTTTGTACCTAGTATAAAGTTAAAAAGTTTAAACAATTTTAAAATATCACTATATTTAGGCGAGTAAACGAAAAATGTTCATTTCAGACTCTAAAAACGTAGAAATCGTGTTTCAAGTTGAAATACGCCTTGTAAACGAAAAATGTTTATTTCAGACTCTAATAACGTAGAAATCGTGTTTCAAGTTGAAATACGCCTTGGGACCATATCTCACCTAAAGTAAATGGTAGAATCAAACTTTAACCAAACGTAATGTTTGTACCTAGGGTAAAGTTAAAAAGTTTAAACAATTTGAAAATATCACTATATTTAGGCGAGTAAACGAAAAATGTTCGTCTGACTCTAAAACCGCAGAAATCGTGTTTCAAGTTGAAATACGCCTTGGGACCATATCTCACCTAAAGTAAATGGTAGAATCAAACTTTAACCAAACGTAATGTTTGTACCTAGGGTAAAGTTAAAAAGTTTAAACAATTTTAAAATATCACTATATTTAGGCGAGTAAACGAAAAATGTTCGTTTCAGACTCTAAAAACGTAGAAATCGTGTTTCAAGTTGAAATACGCCTTGTAAACGAAAAATGTTTATTTCAGACTCTAATAACGTAGAAATCGTGTTTCAAGTTGAAATACGCCTTGGGACCATATCTCACCTAAAGTAAATGGTAGAATCAAACTTTAACCAAACGTAATGTTTGTACCTAGTATAAAGTTAAAAAGTTTAAACAATTTTAAAATATCACTATATTTAGGCGAGTAAACGAAAAATGTTCATTTCAGACTCTAAAAACGTAGAAATCGTGTTTCAAGTTGAAATACGCCTTGTAAACGAAAAATGTTTATTTCAGACTCTAATAACGTAGAAATCGTGTTTCAAGTTGAAATACGCCTTGGGACCATATCTCACCTAAAGTAAATGGTAGAATCAAACTTTAACCAAACGTAATGTTTGTACCTAGGGTAAAGTTAAAAAGTTTAAACAATTTGAAAATATCACTATATTTAGGCGAGTAAACGAAAAATGTTCATTTCAGACTCTAAAAACGTAGAAATCGTGTTTCAAGTTGAAATACGCCTTGTAAACGAAAAATGTTTATTTCAGACTCTAATAACGTAGAAATCGTGTTTCAAGTTGAAATACGCCTTGGGACCATATCTCACCTAAAGTAAATGGTAGAATCAAACTTTAACCAAACGTAATGTTTGTACCTAGGGTAAAGTTAAAAAGTTTAAACAATTTGAAAATATCACTATATTTAGGCGAGTAAACGAAAAATGTTCGTCTCAGACTCTAAAACCGCAGAAATCGTATTTCAAGTTGAAATACGCCTTGGTACCATATCTCACCTAAAGTAAATGGTAGAATCAAACTTTAACCAAACGTAATGTTTGTACCTAGTATAAAGTTAAAAAGTTTAAACAATTTTAAAATATCACTATATTTAGGCGAGTAAACGAAAAATGTTCATTTCAGACTCTAAAAACGTAGAAATCGTGTTTCAAGTTGAAATACGCCTTGTAAACGAAAAATGTTTATTTCAGACTCTAATAACGTAGAAATCGTGTTTCAAGTTGAAATACGCCTTGGGACCATATCTCACCTAAAGTAAATGGTAGAATCAAACTTTAACCAAACGTAATGTTTGTACCTAGGGTAAAGTTAAAAAGTTTAAACAATTTTAAAATATCACTATTTTTAGGCGAGTAAACGAAAAATATTCGTCTCAGACTCTAAAACCGCAGAAATCGTGTTTCAAGTTGAAATACGCCTTGGTACCATATCTCACCTAAAGTAAATGGTAGAATCAAACTTTAACCAAACGTAATGTTTGTACCTAGTATAAAGTTAAAAAGTTTAAACAATTTTAAAATATCACTATATTTAGGCGAGTAAACGAAAAATGTTCATTTCAGACTCTAAAAACGTAGAAATCGTGTTTCAAGTTGAAATACGCCTTGTAAACGAAAAATGTTTATTTCAGACTCTAATAACGTAGAAATCGTGTTTCAAGTTGAAATACGCCTTGGGACCATATCTCACCTAAAGTAAATGGTAGAATCAAACTTTAACCAAACGTAATGTTTGTACCTAGGGTAAAGTTAAAAAGTTTAAACAATTTGAAAATATCACTATTTTTAGGCGAGTAAACGAAAAATATTCGTCTCAGACTCTAAAACCGCAGAAATCGTGTTTCAAGTTGAAATACGCCTTGGTACCATATCTCACCTAAAGTAAATGGTAGAATCAAACTTTAACCAAACGTAATGTTTGTACCTAGTATAAAGTTAAAAAGTTTAAACAATTTTAAAATATCACTATATTTAGGCGAGTAAACGAAAAATGTTCGTCTCAGACTCTAAAACCGCAGAAATCGTATTTCAAGTTGAAATACGCCTTGGTACCATATCTCACCTAAAGTAAATGGTAGAATCAAACTTTAACCAAACGTAATGTTTGTACCTAGTATAAAGTTAAAAAGTTTAAACAATTTTAAAATATCACTATATTTAGGCGAGTAAACGAAAAATGTTCATTTCAGACTCTAAAAACGTAGAAATCGTGTTTCAAGTTGAAATACGCCTTGTAAACGAAAAATGTTTATTTCAGACTCTAATAACGTAGAAATCGTGTTTCAAGTTGAAATACGCCTTGGGACCATATCTCACCTAAAGTAAATGGTAGAATCAAACTTTAACCAAACGTAATGTTTGTACCTAGGGTAAAGTTAAAAAGTTTAAACAATTTGAAAATATCACTATATTTAGGCGAGTAAACGAAAAATGTTCATTTCAGACTCTAAAAACGTAGAAATCGTGTTTCAAGTTGAAATACGCCTTGTAAACGAAAAATGTTTATTTCAGACTCTAATAACGTAGAAATCGTGTTTTAAGTTGAAATACGCCTTGGGACCATATCTCACCTAAAGTAAATGGTAGAATCAAACTTTAACCAAACGTAATGTTTGTACCTAGGGTAAAGTTAAAAAGTTTAAACAATTTGAAAATATCACTATATTTAGGCGAGTAAACGAAAAATGTTCGTCTCAGACTCTAAAACCGCAGAAATCGTATTTCAAGTTGAAATACGCCTTGGTACCATATCTCACCTAAAGTAAATGGTAGAATCAAACTTTAACCAAACGTAATGTTTGTACCTAGTATAAAGTTAAAAAGTTTAAACAATTTTATAATATCACTATATTTAGGCGAGTAAACGAAAAATGTTCATTTCAGACTCTAAAAACGTAGAAATCGTGTTTCAAGTTGAAATACGCCTTGTAAACGAAAAATGTTTATTTCAGACTCTAATAACGTAGAAATCGTGTTTCAAGTTGAAATACGCCTTGGGACCATATCTCACCTAAAGTAAATGGTAGAATCAAACTTTAACCAAACGTAATGTTTGTACCTAGGGTAAAGTTAAAAAGTTTAAACAATTTGAAAATATCACTATATTTAGGCGAGTAAACGAAAAATGTTCATTTCAGACTCTAAAAACGTAGAAATCGTGTTTCAAGTTGAAATACGCCTTGTAAACGAAAAATGTTTATTTCAGACTCTAATAACGTAGAAATCGTGTTTCAAGTTGAAATACGCCTTGGGACCATATCTCACCTAAAGTAAATGGTAGAATCAAACTTTAACCAAACGTAATGTTTGTACCTAGGGTAAAGTTAAAAAGTTTAAACAATTTGAAAATATCACTATATTTAGGCGAGTAAACGAAAAATGTTCGTCTCAGACTCTAAAACCGCAGAAATCGTATTTCAAGTTGAAATACGCCTTGGTACCATATCTCACCTAAAGTAAATGGTAGAATCAAACTTTAACCAAACGTAATGTTTGTACCTAGTATAAAGTTAAAAAGTTTAAACAATTTTATAATATCACTATATTTAGGCGAGTAAACGAAAAATGTTCATTTCAGACTCTAAAAACGTAGAAATCGTGTTTCAAGTTGAAATACGCCTTGTAAACGAAAAATGTTTATTTCAGACTCTAATAACGTAGAAATCGTGTTTCAAGTTGAAATACGCCTTGGGACCATATCTCACCTAAAGTAAATGGTAGAATCAAACTTTAACCAAACGTAATGTTTGTACCTAGGGTAAAGTTAAAAAGTTTAAACAATTTGAAAATATCACTATATTTAGGCGAGTAAACGAAAAATGTTCATTTCAGACTCTAAAAACGTAGAAATCGTGTTTCAAGTTGAAATACGCCTTGTAAACGAAAAATGTTTATTTCAGACTCTAATAACGTAGAAATCGTGTTTCAAGTTGAAATACGCCTTGGGACCATATCTCACCTAAAGTAAATGGTAGAATCAAACTTTAACCAAACGTAATGTTTGTACCTAGGGTAAAGTTAAAAAGTTTAAACAATTTGAAAATATCACTATATTTAGGCGAGTAAACGAAAAATGTTCGTCTCAGACTCTAAAACCGCAGAAATCGTATTTCAAGTTGAAATACGCCTTGGTACCATATCTCACCTAAAGTAAATGGTAGAATCAAACTTTAACCAAACGTAATGTTTGTACCTAGTATAAAGTTAAAAAGTTTAAACAATTTTATAATATCACTATATTTAGGCGAGTAAACGAAAAATGTTCATTTCAGACTCTAAAAACGTAGAAATCGTGTTTCAAGTTGAAATACGCCTTGTAAACGAAAAATGTTTATTTCAGACTCTAATAACGTAGAAATCGTGTTTCAAGTTGAAATACGCCTTGGGACCATATCTCACCTAAAGTAAATGGTAGAATCAAACTTTAACCAAACGTAATGTTTGTACCTAGGGTAAAGTTAAAAAGTTTAAACAATTTGAAAATATCACTATATTTAGGCGAGTAAACGAAAAATGTTCATTTCAGACTCTAAAAACGTAGAAATCGTGTTTCAAGTTGAAATACGCCTTGTAAACGAAAAATGTTTATTTCAGACTCTAATAACGTAGAAATCGTGTTTCAAGTTGAAATACGCCTTGGGACCATATCTCACCTAAAGTAAATGGTAGAATCAAACTTTAACCAAACGTAATGTTTGTACCTAGTATAAAGTTAAAAAGTTTAAACAATTTTAAAATATCACTATATTTAGGCGAGTAAACGAAAAATATTCATTTCAGACTCTAAAAACGTAGAAATCGTGTTTCAAGTTGAAATACGCCTTGTAAACGAAAAATGTTTATTTCAGACTCTAATAACGTAGAAATCGTGTTTCAAGTTGAAATACGCCTTGGGACCATATCTCACCTAAAGTAAATGGTAGAATCAAACTTTAACCAAACGTAATGTTTGTACCTAGGGTAAAGTTAAAAAGTTTAAACAATTTGAAAATATCACTATTTTTAGGCGAGTAAACGAAAAATATTCGTCTCAGACTCTAAAACCGCAGAAATCGTGTTTCAAGTTGAAATACGCCTTGGTACCATATCTCACCTAAAGTAAATGGTAGAATCAAACTTTAACCAAACGTAATGTTTGTACCTAGTATAAAGTTAAAAAGTTTAAACAATTTTAAAATATCACTATATTTAGGCGAGTAAACGAAAAATGTTCATTTCAGACTCTAAAAACGTAGAAATCGTGTTTCAAGTTGAAATACGCCTTGTAAACGAAAAATGTTTATTTCAGACTCTAATAACGTAGAAATCGTGTTTCAAGTTGAAATACGCCTTGGGACCATATCTCACCTAAAGTAAATGGTAGAATCAAACTTTAACCAAACGTAATGTTTGTACCTAGGGTAAAGTTAAAAAGTTTAAACAATTTGAAAATATCACTATTTTTAGGCGAGTAAACGAAAAATATTCGTCTCAGACTCTAAAACCGCAGAAATCGTGTTTCAAGTTGAAATACGCCTTGGTACCATATCTCACCTAAAGTAAATGGTAGAATCAAACTTTAACCAAACGTAATGTTTGTACCTAGTATAAAGTTAAAAAGTTTAAACAATTTTAAAATATCACTATATTTAGGCGAGTAAACGAAAAATGTTCGTCTCAGACTCTAAAACCGCAGAAATCGTATTTCAAGTTGAAATACGCCTTGGTACCATATCTCACCTAAAGTAAATGGTAGAATCAAACTTTAACCAAACGTAATGTTTGTACCTAGTATAAAGTTAAAAAGTTTAAACAATTTTAAAATATCACTATATTTAGGCGAGTAAACGAAAAATGTTCATTTCAGACTCTAAAAACGTAGAAATCGTGTTTCAAGTTGAAATACGCCTTGTAAACGAAAAATGTTTATTTCAGACTCTAATAACGTAGAAATCGTGTTTCAAGTTGAAATACGCCTTGGGACCATATCTCACCTAAAGTAAATGGTAGAATCAAACTTTAACCAAACGTAATGTTTGTACCTAGGGTAAAGTTAAAAAGTTTAAACAATTTGAAAATATCACTATATTTAGGCGAGTAAACGAAAAATGTTCGTCTCAGACTCTAAAACCGCAGAAATCGTATTTCAAGTTGAAATACGCCTTGGTACCATATCTCACCTAAAGTAAATGGTAGAATCAAACTTTAACCAAACGTAATGTTTGTACCTAGTATAAAGTTAAAAAGTTTAAACAATTTTATAATATCACTATATTTAGGCGAGTAAACGAAAAATGTTCATTTCAGACTCTAAAAACGTAGAAATCGTGTTTCAAGTTGAAATACGCCTTGTAAACGAAAAATGTTTATTTCAGACTCTAATAACGTAGAAATCGTGTTTCAAGTTGAAATACGCCTTGGGACCATATCTCACCTAAAGTAAATGGTAGAATCAAACTTTAACCAAACGTAATGTTTGTACCTAGGGTAAAGTTAAAAAGTTTAAACAATTTGAAAATATCACTATATTTAGGCGAGTAAACGAAAAATGTTCATTTCAGACTCTAAAAACGTAGAAATCGTGTTTCAAGTTGAAATACGCCTTGTAAACGAAAAATGTTTATTTCAGACTCTAATAACGTAGAAATCGTGTTTCAAGTTGAAATACGCCTTGTAAACGAAAAATGTTTATTTCAGACTCTAATAACGTAGAAATCGTGTTTCAAGTTGAAATACGCCTTGGGACCATATCTCACCTAAAGTAAATGGTAGAATCAAACTTTAACCAAACGTAATGTTTGTACCTAGGGTAAAGTTAAAAAGTTTAAACAATTTGAAAATATCACTATATTTAGGCGAGTAAACGAAAAATGTTCATTTCAGACTCTAAAAACGTAGAAATCGTGTTTCAAGTTGAAATACGCCTTGTAAACGAAAAATGTTTATTTCAGACTCTAATAACGTAGAAATCGTGTTTCAAGTTGAAATACGCCTTGGGACCATATCTCACCTAAAGTAAATGGTAGAATCAAACTTTAACCAAACGTAATGTTTGTACCTAGGGTAAAGTTAAAAAGTTTAAACAATTTGAAAATATCACTATATTTAGGCGAGTAAACGAAAAATGTTCGTCTCAGACTCTAAAACCGCAGAAATCGTATTTCAAGTTGAAATACGCCTTGGTACCATATCTCACCTAAAGTAAATGGTAGAATCAAACTTTAACCAAACGTAATGTTTGTACCTAGTATAAAGTTAAAAAGTTTAAACAATTTTATAATATCACTATATTTAGGCGAGTAAACGAAAAATGTTCATTTCAGACTCTAAAAACGTAGAAATCGTGTTTCAAGTTGAAATACGCCTTGTAAACGAAAAATGTTTATTTCAGACTCTAATAACGTAGAAATCGTGTTTCAAGTTGAAATACGCCTTGGGACCATATCTCACCTAAAGTAAATGGTAGAATCAAACTTTAACCAAACGTAATGTTTGTACCTAGGGTAAAGTTAAAAAGTTTAAACAATTTGAAAATATCACTATATTTAGGCGAGTAAACGAAAAATGTTCATTTCAGACTCTAAAAACGTAGAAATCGTGTTTCAAGTTGAAATACGCCTTGTAAACGAAAAATGTTTATTTCAGACTCTAATAACGTAGAAATCGTGTTTCAAGTTGAAATACGCCTTGGGACCATATCTCACCTAAAGTAAATGGTAGAATCAAACTTTAACCAAACGTAATGTTTGTACCTAGTATAAAGTTAAAAAGTTTAAACAATTTTAAAATATCACTATATTTAGGCGAGTAAACGAAAAATATTCATTTCAGACTCTAAAAACGTAGAAATCGTGTTTCAAGTTGAAATACGCCTTGTAAACGAAAAATGTTTATTTCAGACTCTAATAACGTAGAAATCGTGTTTCAAGTTGAAATACGCCTTGGGACCATATCTCACCTAAAGTAAATGGTAGAATCAAACTTTAACCAAACGTAATGTTTGTACCTAGGGTAAAGTTAAAAAGTTTAAACAATTTGAAAATATCACTATTTTTAGGCGAGTAAACGAAAAATATTCGTCTCAGACTCTAAAACCGCAGAAATCGTGTTTCAAGTTGAAATACGCCTTGGTACCATATCTCACCTAAAGTAAATGGTAGAATCAAACTTTAACCAAACGTAATGTTTGTACCTAGTATAAAGTTAAAAAGTTTAAACAATTTTAAAATATCACTATATTTAGGCGAGTAAACGAAAAATGTTCATTTCAGACTCTAAAAACGTAGAAATCGTGTTTCAAGTTGAAATACGCCTTGTAAACGAAAAATGTTTATTTCAGACTCTAATAACGTAGAAATCGTGTTTCAAGTTGAAATACGCCTTGGGACCATATCTCACCTAAAGTAAATGGTAGAATCAAACTTTAACCAAACGTAATGTTTGTACCTAGGGTAAAGTTAAAAAGTTTAAACAATTTGAAAATATCACTATTTTTAGGCGAGTAAACGAAAAATATTCGTCTCAGACTCTAAAACCGCAGAAATCGTGTTTCAAGTTGAAATACGCCTTGGTACCATATCTCACCTAAAGTAAATGGTAGAATCAAACTTTAACCAAACGTAATGTTTGTACCTAGTATAAAGTTAAAAAGTTTAAACAATTTTAAAATATCACTATATTTAGGCGAGTAAACGAAAAATGTTCGTCTCAGACTCTAAAACCGCAGAAATCGTATTTCAAGTTGAAATACGCCTTGGTACCATATCTCACCTAAAGTAAATGGTAGAATCAAACTTTAACCAAACGTAATGTTTGTACCTAGTATAAAGTTAAAAAGTTTAAACAATTTTAAAATATCACTATATTTAGGCGAGTAAACGAAAAATGTTCATTTCAGACTCTAAAAACGTAGAAATCGTGTTTCAAGTTGAAATACGCCTTGTAAACGAAAAATGTTTATTTCAGACTCTAATAACGTAGAAATCGTGTTTCAAGTTGAAATACGCCTTGGGACCATATCTCACCTAAAGTAAATGGTAGAATCAAACTTTAACCAAACGTAATGTTTGTACCTAGGGTAAAGTTAAAAAGTTTAAACAATTTGAAAATATCACTATATTTAGGCGAGTAAACGAAAAATGTTCATTTCAGACTCTAAAAACGTAGAAATCGTGTTTCAAGTTGAAATACGCCTTGTAAACGAAAAATGTTTATTTCAGACTCTAATAACGTAGAAATCGTGTTTCAAGTTGAAATACGCCTTGGGACCATATCTCACCTAAAGTAAATGGTAGAATCAAACTTTAACCAAACGTAATGTTTGTACCTAGGGTAAAGTTAAAAAGTTTAAACAATTTGAAAATATCACTATATTTAGGCGAGTAAACGAAAAATGTTCGTCTCAGACTCTAAAACCGCAGAAATCGTATTTCAAGTTGAAATACGCCTTGGTACCATATCTCACCTAAAGTAAATGGTAGAATCAAACTTTAACCAAACGTAATGTTTGTACCTAGTATAAAGTTAAAAAGTTTAAACAATTTTATAATATCACTATATTTAGGCGAGTAAACGAAAAATGTTCATTTCAGACTCTAAAAACGTAGAAATCGTGTTTCAAGTTGAAATACGCCTTGTAAACGAAAAATGTTTATTTCAGACTCTAATAACGTAGAAATCGTGTTTCAAGTTGAAATACGCCTTGGGACCATATCTCACCTAAAGTAAATGGTAGAATCAAACTTTAACCAAACGTAATGTTTGTACCTAGGGTAAAGTTAAAAAGTTTAAACAATTTGAAAATATCACTATATTTAGGCGAGTAAACGAAAAATGTTCATTTCAGACTCTAAAAACGTAGAAATCGTGTTTCAAGTTGAAATACGCCTTGTAAACGAAAAATGTTTATTTCAGACTCTAATAACGTAGAAATCGTGTTTCAAGTTGAAATACGCCTTGGGACCATATCTCACCTAAAGTAAATGGTAGAATCAAACTTTAACCAAACGTAATGTTTGTACCTAGGGTAAAGTTAAAAAGTTTAAACAATTTGAAAATATCACTATATTTAGGCGAGTAAACGAAAAATGTTCGTCTCAGACTCTAAAACCGCAGAAATCGTATTTCAAGTTGAAATACGCCTTGGTACCATATCTCACCTAAAGTAAATGGTAGAATCAAACTTTAACCAAACGTAATGTTTGTACCTAGTATAAAGTTAAAAAGTTTAAACAATTTTAAAATATCACTATATTTAGGCGAGTAAACGAAAAATGTTCATTTCAGACTCTAAAAACGTAGAAATCGTGTTTCAAGTTGAAATACGCCTTGTAAACGAAAAATGTTTATTTCAGACTCTAATAACGTAGAAATCGTGTTTCAAGTTGAAATACGCCTTGGGACCATATCTCACCTAAAGTAAATGGTAGAATCAAACTTTAACCAAACGTAATGTTTGTACCTAGGGTAAAGTTAAAAAGTTTAAACAATTTGAAAATATCACTATATTTAGGCGAGTAAACGAAAAATGTTCATTTCAGACTCTAAAAACGTAGAAATCGTGTTTCAAGTTGAAATACGCCTTGTAAACGAAAAATGTTTATTTCAGACTCTAATAACGTAGAAATCGTGTTTCAAGTTGAAATACGCCTTGGGACCATATCTCACCTAAAGTAAATGGTAGAATCAAACTTTAACCAAACGTAATGTTTGTACCTAGGGTAAAGTTAAAAAGTTTAAACAATTTGAAAATATCACTATATTTAGGCGAGTAAACGAAAAATGTTCGTCTCAGACTCTAAAACCGCAGAAATCGTATTTCAAGTTGAAATACGCCTTGGTACCATATCTCACCTAAAGTAAATGGTAGAATCAAACTTTAACCAAACGTAATGTTTGTACCTAGTATAAAGTTAAAAAGTTTAAACAATTTTAAAATATCACTATATTTAGGCGAGTAAACGAAAAATGTTCATTTCAGACTCTAAAAACGTAGAAATCGTGTTTCAAGTTGAAATACGCCTTGTAAACGAAAAATGTTTATTTCAGACTCTAATAACGTAGAAATCGTGTTTCAAGTTGAAATACGCCTTGGGACCATATCTCACCTAAAGTAAATGGTAGAATCAAACTTTAACCAAACGTAATGTTTGTACCTAGGGTAAAGTTAAAAAGTTTAAACAATTTGAAAATATCACTATATTTAGGCGAGTAAACGAAAAATGTTCATTTCAGACTCTAAAAACGTAGAAATCGTGTTTCAAGTTGAAATACGCCTTGTAAACGAAAAATGTTTATTTCAGACTCTAATAACGTAGAAATCGTGTTTCAAGTTGAAATACGCCTTGGGACCATATCTCACCTAAAGTAAATGGTAGAATCAAACTTTAACCAAACGTAATGTTTGTACCTAGGGTAAAGTTAAAAAGTTTAAACAATTTGAAAATATCACTATATTTAGGCGAGTAAACGAAAAATGTTCGTCTCAGACTCTAAAACCGCAGAAATCGTATTTCAAGTTGAAATACGCCTTGGTACCATATCTCACCTAAAGTAAATGGTAGAATCAAACTTTAACCAAACGTAATGTTTGTACCTAGTATAAAGTTAAAAAGTTTAAACAATTTTATAATATCACTATATTTAGGCGAGTAAACGAAAAATGTTCATTTCAGACTCTAAAAACGTAGAAATCGTGTTTCAAGTTGAAATACGCCTTGTAAACGAAAAATGTTTATTTCAGACTCTAATAACGTAGAAATCGTGTTTCAAGTTGAAATACGCCTTGGGACCATATCTCACCTAAAGTAAATGGTAGAATCAAACTTTAACCAAACGTAATGTTTGTACCTAGGGTAAAGTTAAAAAGTTTAAACAATTTGAAAATATCACTATATTTAGGCGAGTAAACGAAAAATGTTCATTTCAGACTCTAAAAACGTAGAAATCGTGTTTCAAGTTGAAATACGCCTTGTAAACGAAAAATGTTTATTTCAGACTCTAATAACGTAGAAATCGTGTTTCAAGTTGAAATACGCCTTGGGACCATATCTCACCTAAAGTAAATGGTAGAATCAAACTTTAACCAAACGTAATGTTTGTACCTAGGGTAAAGTTAAAAAGTTTAAACAATTTGAAAATATCACTATATTTAGGCGAGTAAACGAAAAATGTTCGTCTCAGACTCTAAAACCGCAGAAATCGTATTTCAAGTTGAAATACGCCTTGGTACCATATCTCACCTAAAGTAAATGGTAGAATCAAACTTTAACCAAACGTAATGTTTGTACCTAGTATAAAGTTAAAAAGTTTAAACAATTTTAAAATATCACTATATTTAGGCGAGTAAACGAAAAATGTTCATTTCAGACTCTAAAAACGTAGAAATCGTGTTTCAAGTTGAAATACGCCTTGTAAACGAAAAATGTTTATTTCAGACTCTAATAACGTAGAAATCGTGTTTCAAGTTGAAATACGCCTTGGGACCATATCTCACCTAAAGTAAATGGTAGAATCAAACTTTAACCAAACGTAATGTTTGTACCTAGGGTAAAGTTAAAAAGTTTAAACAATTTGAAAATATCACTATATTTAGGCGAGTAAACGAAAAATGTTCATTTCAGACTCTAAAAACGTAGAAATCGTGTTTCAAGTTGAAATACGCCTTGTAAACGAAAAATGTTTATTTCAGACTCTAATAACGTAGAAATCGTGTTTCAAGTTGAAATACGCCTTGGGACCATATCTCACCTAAAGTAAATGGTAGAATCAAACTTTAACCAAACGTAATGTTTGTACCTAGGGTAAAGTTAAAAAGTTTAAACAATTTGAAAATATCACTATATTTAGGCGAGTAAACGAAAAATGTTCGTCTCAGACTCTAAAACCGCAGAAATCGTATTTCAAGTTGAAATACGCCTTGGTACCATATCTCACCTAAAGTAAATGGTAGAATCAAACTTTAACCAAACGTAATGTTTGTACCTAGTATAAAGTTAAAAAGTTTAAACAATTTTAAAATATCACTATATTTAGGCGAGTAAACGAAAAATGTTCATTTCAGACTCTAAAAACGTAGAAATCGTGTTTCAAGTTGAAATACGCCTTGTAAACGAAAAATGTTTATTTCAGACTCTAATAACGTAGAAATCGTGTTTCAAGTTGAAATACGCCTTGGGACCATATCTCACCTAAAGTAAATGGTAGAATCAAACTTTAACCAAACGTAATGTTTGTACCTAGGGTAAAGTTAAAAAGTTTAAACAATTTGAAAATATCACTATATTTAGGCGAGTAAACGAAAAATGTTCATTTCAGACTCTAAAAACGTAGAAATCGTGTTTCAAGTTGAAATACGCCTTGTAAACGAAAAATGTTTATTTCAGACTCTAATAACGTAGAAATCGTGTTTCAAGTTGAAATACGCCTTGGGACCATATCTCACCTAAAGTAAATGGTAGAATCAAACTTTAACCAAACGTAATGTTTGTACCTAGGGTAAAGTTAAAAAGTTTAAACAATTTGAAAATATCACTATATTTAGGCGAGTAAACGAAAAATGTTCGTCTCAGACTCTAAAACCGCAGAAATCGTATTTCAAGTTGAAATACGCCTTGGTACCATATCTCACCTAAAGTAAATGGTAGAATCAAACTTTAACCAAACGTAATGTTTGTACCTAGTATAAAGTTAAAAAGTTTAAACAATTTTATAATATCACTATATTTAGGCGAGTAAACGAAAAATGTTCATTTCAGACTCTAAAAACGTAGAAATCGTGTTTCAAGTTGAAATACGCCTTGTAAACGAAAAATGTTTATTTCAGACTCTAATAACGTAGAAATCGTGTTTCAAGTTGAAATACGCCTTGGGACCATATCTCACCTAAAGTAAATGGTAGAATCAAACTTTAACCAAACGTAATGTTTGTACCTAGGGTAAAGTTAAAAAGTTTAAACAATTTGAAAATATCACTATATTTAGGCGAGTAAACGAAAAATGTTCATTTCAGACTCTAAAAACGTAGAAATCGTGTTTCAAGTTGAAATACGCCTTGTAAACGAAAAATGTTTATTTCAGACTCTAATAACGTAGAAATCGTGTTTCAAGTTGAAATACGCCTTGGGACCATATCTCACCTAAAGTAAATGGTAGAATCAAACTTTAACCAAACGTAATGTTTGTACCTAGGGTAAAGTTAAAAAGTTTAAACAATTTGAAAATATCACTATATTTAGGCGAGTAAACGAAAAATGTTCGTCTCAGACTCTAAAACCGCAGAAATCGTATTTCAAGTTGAAATACGCCTTGGTACCATATCTCACCTAAAGTAAATGGTAGAATCAAACTTTAACCAAACGTAATGTTTGTACCTAGTATAAAGTTAAAAAGTTTAAACAATTTTATAATATCACTATATTTAGGCGAGTAAACGAAAAATGTTCATTTCAGACTCTAAAAACGTAGAAATCGTGTTTCAAGTTGAAATACGCCTTGTAAACGAAAAATGTTTATTTCAGACTCTAATAACGTAGAAATCGTGTTTCAAGTTGAAATACGCCTTGGGACCATATCTCACCTAAAGTAA
The DNA here is from genome assembly GCA_947425015.1 of Pterostichus niger. NCBI lineage: Eukaryota > Metazoa > Arthropoda > Insecta > Coleoptera > Carabidae > Pterostichus > Pterostichus niger. The sequence goes on from OX380336.1 coordinate 19,840,785, forward strand.
ATGGTAGAATCAAACTTTAACCAAACGTAATGTTTGTACCTAGGGTAAAGTTAAAAAGTTTAAACAATTTGAAAATATCACTATATTTAGGCGAGTAAACGAAAAATGTTCATTTCAGACTCTAAAAACGTAGAAATCGTGTTTCAAGTTGAAATACGCCTTGTAAACGAAAAATGTTTATTTCAGACTCTAATAACGTAGAAATCGTGTTTCAAGTTGAAATACGCCTTGGGACCATATCTCACCTAAAGTAAATGGTAGAATCAAACTTTAACCAAACGTAATGTTTGTACCTAGGGTAAAGTTAAAAAGTTTAAACAATTTGAAAATATCACTATATTTAGGCGAGTAAACGAAAAATGTTCGTCTCAGACTCTAAAACCGCAGAAATCGTATTTCAAGTTGAAATACGCCTTGGTACCATATCTCACCTAAAGTAAATGGTAGAATCAAACTTTAACCAAACGTAATGTTTGTACCTAGTATAAAGTTAAAAAGTTTAAACAATTTTAAAATATCACTATATTTAGGCGAGTAAACGAAAAATGTTCATTTCAGACTCTAAAAACGTAGAAATCGTGTTTCAAGTTGAAATACGCCTTGTAAACGAAAAATGTTTATTTCAGACTCTAATAACGTAGAAATCGTGTTTCAAGTTGAAATACGCCTTGGGACCATATCTCACCTAAAGTAAATGGTAGAATCAAACTTTAACCAAACGTAATGTTTGTACCTAGGGTAAAGTTAAAAAGTTTAAACAATTTGAAAATATCACTATATTTAGGCGAGTAAACGAAAAATGTTCATTTCAGACTCTAAAAACGTAGAAATCGTGTTTCAAGTTGAAATACGCCTTGTAAACGAAAAATGTTTATTTCAGACTCTAATAACGTAGAAATCGTGTTTCAAGTTGAAATACGCCTTGGGACCATATCTCACCTAAAGTAAATGGTAGAATCAAACTTTAACCAAACGTAATGTTTGTACCTAGGGTAAAGTTAAAAAGTTTAAACAATTTGAAAATATCACTATATTTAGGCGAGTAAACGAAAAATGTTCGTCTCAGACTCTAAAACCGCAGAAATCGTATTTCAAGTTGAAATACGCCTTGGTACCATATCTCACCTAAAGTAAATGGTAGAATCAAACTTTAACCAAACGTAATGTTTGTACCTAGTATAAAGTTAAAAAGTTTAAACAATTTTAAAATATCACTATATTTAGGCGAGTAAACGAAAAATGTTCATTTCAGACTCTAAAAACGTAGAAATCGTGTTTCAAGTTGAAATACGCCTTGTAAACGAAAAATGTTTATTTCAGACTCTAATAACGTAGAAATCGTGTTTCAAGTTGAAATACGCCTTGGGACCATATCTCACCTAAAGTAAATGGTAGAATCAAACTTTAACCAAACGTAATGTTTGTACCTAGGGTAAAGTTAAAAAGTTTAAACAATTTGAAAATATCACTATATTTAGGCGAGTAAACGAAAAATGTTCATTTCAGACTCTAAAAACGTAGAAATCGTGTTTCAAGTTGAAATACGCCTTGTAAACGAAAAATGTTTATTTCAGACTCTAATAACGTAGAAATCGTGTTTCAAGTTGAAATACGCCTTGGGACCATATCTCACCTAAAGTAAATGGTAGAATCAAACTTTAACCAAACGTAATGTTTGTACCTAGGGTAAAGTTAAAAAGTTTAAACAATTTGAAAATATCACTATATTTAGGCGAGTAAACGAAAAATGTTCGTCTCAGACTCTAAAACCGCAGAAATCGTATTTCAAGTTGAAATACGCCTTGGTACCATATCTCACCTAAAGTAAATGGTAGAATCAAACTTTAACCAAACGTAATGTTTGTACCTAGTATAAAGTTAAAAAGTTTAAACAATTTTATAATATCACTATATTTAGGCGAGTAAACGAAAAATGTTCATTTCAGACTCTAAAAACGTAGAAATCGTGTTTCAAGTTGAAATACGCCTTGTAAACGAAAAATGTTTATTTCAGACTCTAATAACGTAGAAATCGTGTTTCAAGTTGAAATACGCCTTGGGACCATATCTCACCTAAAGTAAATGGTAGAATCAAACTTTAACCAAACGTAATGTTTGTACCTAGGGTAAAGTTAAAAAGTTTAAACAATTTGAAAATATCACTATATTTAGGCGAGTAAACGAAAAATGTTCATTTCAGACTCTAAAAACGTAGAAATCGTGTTTCAAGTTGAAATACGCCTTGTAAACGAAAAATGTTTATTTCAGACTCTAATAACGTAGAAATCGTGTTTCAAGTTGAAATACGCCTTGGGACCATATCTCACCTAAAGTAAATGGTAGAATCAAACTTTAACCAAACGTAATGTTTGTACCTAGGGTAAAGTTAAAAAGTTTAAACAATTTGAAAATATCACTATATTTAGGCGAGTAAACGAAAAATGTTCGTCTCAGACTCTAAAACCGCAGAAATCGTATTTCAAGTTGAAATACGCCTTGGTACCATATCTCACCTAAAGTAAATGGTAGAATCAAACTTTAACCAAACGTAATGTTTGTACCTAGGGTAAAGTTAAAAAGTTTAAACAATTTGAAAATATCACTATATTTAGGCGAGTAAACGAAAAATGTTCATTTCAGACTCTAAAAACGTAGAAATCGTGTTTCAAGTTGAAATACGCCTTGTAAACGAAAAATGTTTATTTCAGACTCTAATAACGTAGAAATCGTGTTTCAAGTTGAAATACGCCTTGGGACCATATCTCACCTAAAGTAAATGGTAGAATCAAACTTTAACCAAACGTAATGTTTGTACCTAGGGTAAAGTTAAAAAGTTTAAACAATTTGAAAATATCACTATATTTAGGCGAGTAAACGAAAAATGTTCATTTCAGACTCTAAAAACGTAGAAATCGTGTTTCAAGTTGAAATACGCCTTGTAAACGAAAAATGTTTATTTCAGACTCTAATAACGTAGAAATCGTGTTTCAAGTTGAAATACGCCTTGGGACCATATCTCACCTAAAGTAAATGGTAGAATCAAACTTTAACCAAACGTAATGTTTGTACCTAGGGTAAAGTTAAAAAGTTTAAACAATTTGAAAATATCACTATATTTAGGCGAGTAAACGAAAAATGTTCGTCTCAGACTCTAAAACCGCAGAAATCGTATTTCAAGTTGAAATACGCCTTGGTACCATATCTCACCTAAAGTAAATGGTAGAATCAAACTTTAACCAAACGTAATGTTTGTACCTAGTATAAAGTTAAAAAGTTTAAACAATTTTATAATATCACTATATTTAGGCGAGTAAACGAAAAATGTTCATTTCAGACTCTAAAAACGTAGAAATCGTGTTTCAAGTTGAAATACGCCTTGTAAACGAAAAATGTTTATTTCAGACTCTAATAACGTAGAAATCGTGTTTCAAGTTGAAATACGCCTTGGGACCATATCTCACCTAAAGTAAATGGTAGAATCAAACTTTAACCAAACGTAATGTTTGTACCTAGGGTAAAGTTAAAAAGTTTAAACAATTTGAAAATATCACTATATTTAGGCGAGTAAACGAAAAATGTTCATTTCAGACTCTAAAAACGTAGAAATCGTGTTTCAAGTTGAAATACGCCTTGTAAACGAAAAATGTTTATTTCAGACTCTAATAACGTAGAAATCGTGTTTCAAGTTGAAATACGCCTTGGGACCATATCTCACCTAAAGTAAATGGTAGAATCAAACTTTAACCAAACGTAATGTTTGTACCTAGGGTAAAGTTAAAAAGTTTAAACAATTTGAAAATATCACTATATTTAGGCGAGTAAACGAAAAATGTTCGTCTCAGACTCTAAAACCGCAGAAATCGTATTTCAAGTTGAAATACGCCTTGGTACCATATCTCACCTAAAGTAAATGGTAGAATCAAACTTTAACCAAACGTAATGTTTGTACCTAGTATAAAGTTAAAAAGTTTAAACAATTTTAAAATATCACTATATTTAGGCGAGTAAACGAAAAATGTTCATTTCAGACTCTAAAAACGTAGAAATCGTGTTTCAAGTTGAAATACGCCTTGTAAACGAAAAATGTTTATTTCAGACTCTAATAACGTAGAAATCGTGTTTCAAGTTGAAATACGCCTTGGGACCATATCTCACCTAAAGTAAATGGTAGAATCAAACTTTAACCAAACGTAATGTTTGTACCTAGGGTAAAGTTAAAAAGTTTAAACAATTTGAAAATATCACTATATTTAGGCGAGTAAACGAAAAATGTTCATTTCAGACTCTAAAAACGTAGAAATCGTGTTTCAAGTTGAAATACGCCTTGTAAACGAAAAATGTTTATTTCAGACTCTAATAACGTAGAAATCGTGTTTCAAGTTGAAATACGCCTTGGGACCATATCTCACCTAAAGTAAATGGTAGAATCAAACTTTAACCAAACGTAATGTTTGTACCTAGGGTAAAGTTAAAAAGTTTAAACAATTTGAAAATATCACTATATTTAGGCGAGTAAACGAAAAATGTTCGTCTCAGACTCTAAAACCGCAGAAATCGTATTTCAAGTTGAAATACGCCTTGGTACCATATCTCACCTAAAGTAAATGGTAGAATCAAACTTTAACCAAACGTAATGTTTGTACCTAGTATAAAGTTAAAAAGTTTAAACAATTTTAAAATATCACTATATTTAGGCGAGTAAACGAAAAATGTTCATTTCAGACTCTAAAAACGTAGAAATCGTGTTTCAAGTTGAAATACGCCTTGTAAACGAAAAATGTTTATTTCAGACTCTAATAACGTAGAAATCGTGTTTCAAGTTGAAATACGCCTTGGGACCATATCTCACCTAAAGTAAATGGTAGAATCAAACTTTAACCAAACGTAATGTTTGTACCTAGGGTAAAGTTAAAAAGTTTAAACAATTTGAAAATATCACTATATTTAGGCGAGTAAACGAAAAATGTTCATTTCAGACTCTAAAAACGTAGAAATCGTGTTTCAAGTTGAAATACGCCTTGTAAACGAAAAATGTTTATTTCAGACTCTAATAACGTAGAAATCGTGTTTTAAGTTGAAATACGCCTTGGGACCATATCTCACCTAAAGTAAATGGTAGAATCAAACTTTAACCAAACGTAATGTTTGTACCTAGGGTAAAGTTAAAAAGTTTAAACAATTTGAAAATATCACTATATTTAGGCGAGTAAACGAAAAATGTTCGTCTCAGACTCTAAAACCGCAGAAATCGTATTTCAAGTTGAAATACGCCTTGGTACCATATCTCACCTAAAGTAAATGGTAGAATCAAACTTTAACCAAACGTAATGTTTGTACCTAGTATAAAGTTAAAAAGTTTAAACAATTTTATAATATCACTATATTTAGGCGAGTAAACGAAAAATGTTCATTTCAGACTCTAAAAACGTAGAAATCGTGTTTCAAGTTGAAATACGCCTTGTAAACGAAAAATGTTTATTTCAGACTCTAATAACGTAGAAATCGTGTTTCAAGTTGAAATACGCCTTGGGACCATATCTCACCTAAAGTAAATGGTAGAATCAAACTTTAACCAAACGTAATGTTTGTACCTAGGGTAAAGTTAAAAAGTTTAAACAATTTGAAAATATCACTATATTTAGGCGAGTAAACGAAAAATGTTCATTTCAGACTCTAAAAACGTAGAAATCGTGTTTCAAGTTGAAATACGCCTTGTAAACGAAAAATGTTTATTTCAGACTCTAATAACGTAGAAATCGTGTTTCAAGTTGAAATACGCCTTGGGACCATATCTCACCTAAAGTAAATGGTAGAATCAAACTTTAACCAAACGTAATGTTTGTACCTAGTATAAAGTTAAAAAGTTTAAACAATTTTAAAATATCACTATATTTAGGCGAGTAAACGAAAAATGTTCATTTCAGACTCTAAAAACGTAGAAATCGTGTTTCAAGTTGAAATACGCCTTGTAAACGAAAAATGTTTATTTCAGACTCTAATAACGTAGAAATCGTGTTTCAAGTTGAAATACGCCTTGGGACCATATCTCACCTAAAGTAAATGGTAGAATCAAACTTTAACCAAACGTAATGTTTGTACCTAGGGTAAAGTTAAAAAGTTTAAACAATTTGAAAATATCACTATTTTTAGGCGAGTAAACGAAAAATATTCGTCTCAGACTCTAAAACCGCAGAAATCGTGTTTCAAGTTGAAATACGCCTTGGTACCATATCTCACCTAAAGTAAATGGTAGAATCAAACTTTAACCAAACGTAATGTTTGTACCTAGTATAAAGTTAAAAAGTTTAAACAATTTTAAAATATCACTATATTTAGGCGAGTAAACGAAAAATGTTCATTTCAGACTCTAAAAACGTAGAAATCGTGTTTCAAGTTGAAATACGCCTTGTAAACGAAAAATGTTTATTTCAGACTCTAATAACGTAGAAATCGTGTTTCAAGTTGAAATACGCCTTGGGACCATATCTCACCTAAAGTAAATGGTAGAATCAAACTTTAACCAAACGTAATGTTTGTACCTAGGGTAAAGTTAAAAAGTTTAAACAATTTGAAAATATCACTATTTTTAGGCGAGTAAACGAAAAATATTCGTCTCAGACTCTAAAACCGCAGAAATCGTGTTTCAAGTTGAAATACGCCTTGGTACCATATCTCACCTAAAGTAAATGGTAGAATCAAACTTTAACCAAACGTAATGTTTGTACCTAGTATAAAGTTAAAAAGTTTAAACAATTTTAAAATATCACTATATTTAGGCGAGTAAACGAAAAATGTTCGTCTCAGACTCTAAAACCGCAGAAATCGTATTTCAAGTTGAAATACGCCTTGGTACCATATCTCACCTAAAGTAAATGGTAGAATCAAACTTTAACCAAACGTAATGTTTGTACCTAGTATAAAGTTAAAAAGTTTAAACAATTTTAAAATATCACTATATTTAGGCGAGTAAACGAAAAATGTTCATTTCAGACTCTAAAAACGTAGAAATCGTGTTTCAAGTTGAAATACGCCTTGTAAACGAAAAATGTTTATTTCAGACTCTAATAACGTAGAAATCGTGTTTCAAGTTGAAATACGCCTTGGGACCATATCTCACCTAAAGTAAATGGTAGAATCAAACTTTAACCAAACGTAATGTTTGTACCTAGGGTAAAGTTAAAAAGTTTAAACAATTTGAAAATATCACTATATTTAGGCGAGTAAACGAAAAATGTTCATTTCAGACTCTAAAAACGTAGAAATCGTGTTTCAAGTTGAAATACGCCTTGTAAACGAAAAATGTTTATTTCAGACTCTAATAACGTAGAAATCGTGTTTCAAGTTGAAATACGCCTTGGGACCATATCTCACCTAAAGTAAATGGTAGAATCAAACTTTAACCAAACGTAATGTTTGTACCTAGTATAAAGTTAAAAAGTTTAAACAATTTTAAAATATCACTATATTTAGGCGAGTAAACGAAAAATATTCATTTCAGACTCTAAAAACGTAGAAATCGTGTTTCAAGTTGAAATACGCCTTGTAAACGAAAAATGTTTATTTCAGACTCTAATAACGTAGAAATCGTGTTTCAAGTTGAAATACGCCTTGGGACCATATCTCACCTAAAGTAAATGGTAGAATCAAACTTTAACCAAACGTAATGTTTGTACCTAGGGTAAAGTTAAAAAGTTTAAACAATTTGAAAATATCACTATTTTTAGGCGAGTAAACGAAAAATATTCGTCTCAGACTCTAAAACCGCAGAAATCGTGTTTCAAGTTGAAATACGCCTTGGTACCATATCTCACCTAAAGTAAATGGTAGAATCAAACTTTAACCAAACGTAATGTTTGTACCTAGGGTAAAGTTAAAAAGTTTAAACAATTTGAAAATATCACTATATTTAGGCGAGTAAACGAAAAATGTTCATTTCAGACTCTAAAAACGTAGAAATCGTGTTTCAAGTTGAAATACGCCTTGTAAACGAAAAATGTTTATTTCAGACTCTAATAACGTAGAAATCGTGTTTCAAGTTGAAATACGCCTTGGGACCATATCTCACCTAAAGTAAATGGTAGAATCAAACTTTAACCAAACGTAATGTTTGTACCTAGGGTAAAGTTAAAAAGTTTAAACAATTTGAAAATATCACTATATTTAGGCGAGTAAACGAAAAATGTTCGTCTCAGACTCTAAAACCGCAGAAATCGTATTTCAAGTTGAAATACGCCTTGGTACCATATCTCACCTAAAGTAAATGGTAGAATCAAACTTTAACCAAACGTAATGTTTGTACCTAGTATAAAGTTAAAAAGTTTAAACAATTTTAAAATATCACTATATTTAGGCGAGTAAACGAAAAATGTTCATTTCAGACTCTAAAAACGTAGAAATCGTGTTTCAAGTTGAAATACGCCTTGTAAACGAAAAATGTTTATTTCAGACTCTAATAACGTAGAAATCGTGTTTCAAGTTGAAATACGCCTTGGGACCATATCTCACCTAAAGTAAATGGTAGAATCAAACTTTAACCAAACGTAATGTTTGTACCTAGGGTAAAGTTAAAAAGTTTAAACAATTTGAAAATATCACTATATTTAGGCGAGTAAACGAAAAATGTTCATTTCAGACTCTAAAAACGTAGAAATCGTGTTTCAAGTTGAAATACGCCTTGTAAACGAAAAATGTTTATTTCAGACTCTAATAACGTAGAAATCGTGTTTCAAGTTGAAATACGCCTTGGGACCATATCTCACCTAAAGTAAATGGTAGAATCAAACTTTAACCAAACGTAATGTTTGTACCTAGGGTAAAGTTAAAAAGTTTAAACAATTTGAAAATATCACTATATTTAGGCGAGTAAACGAAAAATGTTCGTCTCAGACTCTAAAACCGCAGAAATCGTATTTCAAGTTGAAATACGCCTTGGTACCATATCTCACCTAAAGTAAATGGTAGAATCAAACTTTAACCAAACGTAATGTTTGTACCTAGTATAAAGTTAAAAAGTTTAAACAATTTTATAATATCACTATATTTAGGCGAGTAAACGAAAAATGTTCATTTCAGACTCTAAAAACGTAGAAATCGTGTTTCAAGTTGAAATACGCCTTGTAAACGAAAAATGTTTATTTCAGACTCTAATAACGTAGAAATCGTGTTTCAAGTTGAAATACGCCTTGGGACCATATCTCACCTAAAGTAAATGGTAGAATCAAACTTTAACCAAACGTAATGTTTGTACCTAGGGTAAAGTTAAAAAGTTTAAACAATTTGAAAATATCACTATATTTAGGCGAGTAAACGAAAAATGTTCATTTCAGACTCTAAAAACGTAGAAATCGTGTTTCAAGTTGAAATACGCCTTGTAAACGAAAAATGTTTATTTCAGACTCTAATAACGTAGAAATCGTGTTTCAAGTTGAAATACGCCTTGGGACCATATCTCACCTAAAGTAAATGGTAGAATCAAACTTTAACCAAACGTAATGTTTGTACCTAGGGTAAAGTTAAAAAGTTTAAACAATTTGAAAATATCACTATATTTAGGCGAGTAAACGAAAAATGTTCGTCTCAGACTCTAAAACCGCAGAAATCGTATTTCAAGTTGAAATACGCCTTGGTACCATATCTCACCTAAAGTAAATGGTAGAATCAAACTTTAACCAAACGTAATGTTTGTACCTAGGGTAAAGTTAAAAAGTTTAAACAATTTGAAAATATCACTATATTTAGGCGAGTAAACGAAAAATGTTCATTTCAGACTCTAAAAACGTAGAAATCGTGTTTCAAGTTGAAATACGCCTTGTAAACGAAAAATGTTTATTTCAGACTCTAATAACGTAGAAATCGTGTTTCAAGTTGAAATACGCCTTGGGACCATATCTCACCTAAAGTAAATGGTAGAATCAAACTTTAACCAAACGTAATGTTTGTACCTAGGGTAAAGTTAAAAAGTTTAAACAATTTGAAAATATCACTATATTTAGGCGAGTAAACGAAAAATGTTCATTTCAGACTCTAAAAACGTAGAAATCGTGTTTCAAGTTGAAATACGCCTTGTAAACGAAAAATGTTTATTTCAGACTCTAATAACGTAGAAATCGTGTTTCAAGTTGAAATACGCCTTGGGACCATATCTCACCTAAAGTAAATGGTAGAATCAAACTTTAACCAAACGTAATGTTTGTACCTAGGGTAAAGTTAAAAAGTTTAAACAATTTGAAAATATCACTATATTTAGGCGAGTAAACGAAAAATGTTCGTCTCAGACTCTAAAACCGCAGAAATCGTATTTCAAGTTGAAATACGCCTTGGTACCATATCTCACCTAAAGTAAATGGTAGAATCAAACTTTAACCAAACGTAATGTTTGTACCTAGTATAAAGTTAAAAAGTTTAAACAATTTTATAATATCACTATATTTAGGCGAGTAAACGAAAAATGTTCATTTCAGACTCTAAAAACGTAGAAATCGTGTTTCAAGTTGAAATACGCCTTGTAAACGAAAAATGTTTATTTCAGACTCTAATAACGTAGAAATCGTGTTTCAAGTTGAAATACGCCTTGGGACCATATCTCACCTAAAGTAAATGGTAGAATCAAACTTTAACCAAACGTAATGTTTGTACCTAGGGTAAAGTTAAAAAGTTTAAACAATTTGAAAATATCACTATATTTAGGCGAGTAAACGAAAAATGTTCATTTCAGACTCTAAAAACGTAGAAATCGTGTTTCAAGTTGAAATACGCCTTGTAAACGAAAAATGTTTATTTCAGACTCTAATAACGTAGAAATCGTGTTTCAAGTTGAAATACGCCTTGGGACCATATCTCACCTAAAGTAAATGGTAGAATCAAACTTTAACCAAACGTAATGTTTGTACCTAGGGTAAAGTTAAAAAGTTTAAACAATTTGAAAATATCACTATATTTAGGCGAGTAAACGAAAAATGTTCGTCTCAGACTCTAAAACCGCAGAAATCGTATTTCAAGTTGAAATACGCCTTGGTACCATATCTCACCTAAAGTAAATGGTAGAATCAAACTTTAACCAAACGTAATGTTTGTACCTAGTATAAAGTTAAAAAGTTTAAACAATTTTAAAATATCACTATATTTAGGCGAGTAAACGAAAAATGTTCATTTCAGACTCTAAAAACGTAGAAATCGTGTTTCAAGTTGAAATACGCCTTGTAAACGAAAAATGTTTATTTCAGACTCTAATAACGTAGAAATCGTGTTTCAAGTTGAAATACGCCTTGGGACCATATCTCACCTAAAGTAAATGGTAGAATCAAACTTTAACCAAACGTAATGTTTGTACCTAGGGTAAAGTTAAAAAGTTTAAACAATTTGAAAATATCACTATATTTAGGCGAGTAAACGAAAAATGTTCATTTCAGACTCTAAAAACGTAGAAATCGTGTTTCAAGTTGAAATACGCCTTGTAAACGAAAAATGTTTATTTCAGACTCTAATAACGTAGAAATCGTGTTTCAAGTTGAAATACGCCTTGGGACCATATCTCACCTAAAGTAAATGGTAGAATCAAACTTTAACCAAACGTAATGTTTGTACCTAGGGTAAAGTTAAAAAGTTTAAACAATTTGAAAATATCACTATATTTAGGCGAGTAAACGAAAAATGTTCGTCTCAGACTCTAAAACCGCAGAAATCGTATTTCAAGTTGAAATACGCCTTGGTACCATATCTCACCTAAAGTAAATGGTAGAATCAAACTTTAACCAAACGTAATGTTTGTACCTAGTATAAAGTTAAAAAGTTTAAACAATTTTAAAATATCACTATATTTAGGCGAGTAAACGAAAAATGTTCATTTCAGACTCTAAAAACGTAGAAATCGTGTTTCAAGTTGAAATACGCCTTGTAAACGAAAAATGTTTATTTCAGACTCTAATAACGTAGAAATCGTGTTTCAAGTTGAAATACGCCTTGGGACCATATCTCACCTAAAGTAAATGGTAGAATCAAACTTTAACCAAACGTAATGTTTGTACCTAGGGTAAAGTTAAAAAGTTTAAACAATTTGAAAATATCACTATATTTAGGCGAGTAAACGAAAAATGTTCATTTCAGACTCTAAAAACGTAGAAATCGTGTTTCAAGTTGAAATACGCCTTGTAAACGAAAAATGTTTATTTCAGACTCTAATAACGTAGAAATCGTGTTTTAAGTTGAAATACGCCTTGGGACCATATCTCACCTAAAGTAAATGGTAGAATCAAACTTTAACCAAACGTAATGTTTGTACCTAGGGTAAAGTTAAAAAGTTTAAACAATTTGAAAATATCACTATATTTAGGCGAGTAAACGAAAAATGTTCGTCTCAGACTCTAAAACCGCAGAAATCGTATTTCAAGTTGAAATACGCCTTGGTACCATATCTCACCTAAAGTAAATGGTAGAATCAAACTTTAACCAAACGTAATGTTTGTACCTAGTATAAAGTTAAAAAGTTTAAACAATTTTATAATATCACTATATTTAGGCGAGTAAACGAAAAATGTTCATTTCAGACTCTAAAAACGTAGAAATCGTGTTTCAAGTTGAAATACGCCTTGTAAACGAAAAATGTTTATTTCAGACTCTAATAACGTAGAAATCGTGTTTCAAGTTGAAATACGCCTTGGGACCATATCTCACCTAAAGTAAATGGTAGAATCAAACTTTAACCAAACGTAATGTTTGTACCTAGGGTAAAGTTAAAAAGTTTAAACAATTTGAAAATATCACTATATTTAGGCGAGTAAACGAAAAATGTTCATTTCAGACTCTAAAAACGTAGAAATCGTGTTTCAAGTTGAAATACGCCTTGTAAACGAAAAATGTTTATTTCAGACTCTAATAACGTAGAAATCGTGTTTCAAGTTGAAATACGCCTTGGGACCATATCTCACCTAAAGTAAATGGTAGAATCAAACTTTAACCAAACGTAATGTTTGTACCTAGTATAAAGTTAAAAAGTTTAAACAATTTTAAAATATCACTATATTTAGGCGAGTAAACGAAAAATGTTCATTTCAGACTCTAAAAACGTAGAAATCGTGTTTCAAGTTGAAATACGCCTTGTAAACGAAAAATGTTTATTTCAGACTCTAATAACGTAGAAATCGTGTTTCAAGTTGAAATACGCCTTGGGACCATATCTCACCTAAAGTAAATGGTAGAATCAAACTTTAACCAAACGTAATGTTTGTACCTAGGGTAAAGTTAAAAAGTTTAAACAATTTGAAAATATCACTATTTTTAGGCGAGTAAACGAAAAATATTCGTCTCAGACTCTAAAACCGCAGAAATCGTGTTTCAAGTTGAAATACGCCTTGGTACCATATCTCACCTAAAGTAAATGGTAGAATCAAACTTTAACCAAACGTAATGTTTGTACCTAGTATAAAGTTAAAAAGTTTAAACAATTTTAAAATATCACTATATTTAGGCGAGTAAACGAAAAATGTTCATTTCAGACTCTAAAAACGTAGAAATCGTGTTTCAAGTTGAAATACGCCTTGTAAACGAAAAATGTTTATTTCAGACTCTAATAACGTAGAAATCGTGTTTCAAGTTGAAATACGCCTTGGGACCATATCTCACCTAAAGTAAATGGTAGAATCAAACTTTAACCAAACGTAATGTTTGTACCTAGGGTAAAGTTAAAAAGTTTAAACAATTTGAAAATATCACTATTTTTAGGCGAGTAAACGAAAAATATTCGTCTCAGACTCTAAAACCGCAGAAATCGTGTTTCAAGTTGAAATACGCCTTGGTACCATATCTCACCTAAAGTAAATGGTAGAATCAAACTTTAACCAAACGTAATGTTTGTACCTAGTATAAAGTTAAAAAGTTTAAACAATTTTAAAATATCACTATATTTAGGCGAGTAAACGAAAAATGTTCGTCTCAGACTCTAAAACCGCAGAAATCGTATTTCAAGTTGAAATACGCCTTGGTACCATATCTCACCTAAAGTAAATGGTAGAATCAAACTTTAACCAAACGTAATGTTTGTACCTAGTATAAAGTTAAAAAGTTTAAACAATTTTAAAATATCACTATATTTAGGCGAGTAAACGAAAAATGTTCATTTCAGACTCTAAAAACGTAGAAATCGTGTTTCAAGTTGAAATACGCCTTGTAAACGAAAAATGTTTATTTCAGACTCTAATAACGTAGAAATCGTGTTTCAAGTTGAAATACGCCTTGGGACCATATCTCACCTAAAGTAAATGGTAGAATCAAACTTTAACCAAACGTAATGTTTGTACCTAGGGTAAAGTTAAAAAGTTTAAACAATTTGAAAATATCACTATATTTAGGCGAGTAAACGAAAAATGTTCATTTCAGACTCTAAAAACGTAGAAATCGTGTTTCAAGTTGAAATACGCCTTGTAAACGAAAAATGTTTATTTCAGACTCTAATAACGTAGAAATCGTGTTTCAAGTTGAAATACGCCTTGGGACCATATCTCACCTAAAGTAAATGGTAGAATCAAACTTTAACCAAACGTAATGTTTGTACCTAGTATAAAGTTAAAAAGTTTAAACAATTTTAAAATATCACTATATTTAGGCGAGTAAACGAAAAATATTCATTTCAGACTCTAAAAACGTAGAAATCGTGTTTCAAGTTGAAATACGCCTTGTAAACGAAAAATGTTTATTTCAGACTCTAATAACGTAGAAATCGTGTTTCAAGTTGAAATACGCCTTGGGACCATATCTCACCTAAAGTAAATGGTAGAATCAAACTTTAACCAAACGTAATGTTTGTACCTAGGGTAAAGTTAAAAAGTTTAAACAATTTGAAAATATCACTATTTTTAGGCGAGTAAACGAAAAATATTCGTCTCAGACTCTAAAACCGCAGAAATCGTGTTTCAAGTTGAAATACGCCTTGGTACCATATCTCACCTAAAGTAAATGGTAGAATCAAACTTTAACCAAACGTAATGTTTGTACCTAGTATAAAGTTAAAAAGTTTAAACAATTTTAAAATATCACTATATTTAGGCGAGTAAACGAAAAATGTTCATTTCAGACTCTAAAAACGTAGAAATCGTGTTTCAAGTTGAAATACGCCTTGTAAACGAAAAATGTTTATTTCAGACTCTAATAACGTAGAAATCGTGTTTCAAGTTGAAATACGCCTTGGGACCATATCTCACCTAAAGTAAATGGTAGAATCAAACTTTAACCAAACGTAATGTTTGTACCTAGGGTAAAGTTAAAAAGTTTAAACAATTTGAAAATATCACTATTTTTAGGCGAGTAAACGAAAAATATTCGTCTCAGACTCTAAAACCGCAGAAATCGTGTTTCAAGTTGAAATACGCCTTGGTACCATATCTCACCTAAAGTAAATGGTAGAATCAAACTTTAACCAAACGTAATGTTTGTACCTAGTATAAAGTTAAAAAGTTTAAACAATTTTAAAATATCACTATATTTAGGCGAGTAAACGAAAAATGTTCGTCTCAGACTCTAAAACCGCAGAAATCGTATTTCAAGTTGAAATACGCCTTGGTACCATATCTCACCTAAAGTAAATGGTAGAATCAAACTTTAACCAAACGTAATGTTTGTACCTAGTATAAAGTTAAAAAGTTTAAACAATTTTAAAATATCACTATATTTAGGCGAGTAAACGAAAAATGTTCATTTCAGACTCTAAAAACGTAGAAATCGTGTTTCAAGTTGAAATACGCCTTGTAAACGAAAAATGTTTATTTCAGACTCTAATAACGTAGAAATCGTGTTTCAAGTTGAAATACGCCTTGGGACCATATCTCACCTAAAGTAAATGGTAGAATCAAACTTTAACCAAACGTAATGTTTGTACCTAGGGTAAAGTTAAAAAGTTTAAACAATTTGAAAATATCACTATATTTAGGCGAGTAAACGAAAAATGTTCATTTCAGACTCTAAAAACGTAGAAATCGTGTTTCAAGTTGAAATACGCCTTGTAAACGAAAAATGTTTATTTCAGACTCTAATAACGTAGAAATCGTGTTTCAAGTTGAAATACGCCTTGGGACCATATCTCACCTAAAGTAAATGGTAGAATCAAACTTTAACCAAACGTAATGTTTGTACCTAGGGTAAAGTTAAAAAGTTTAAACAATTTGAAAATATCACTATATTTAGGCGAGTAAACGAAAAATGTTCGTCTCAGACTCTAAAACCGCAGAAATCGTATTTCAAGTTGAAATACGCCTTGGTACCATATCTCACCTAAAGTAAATGGTAGAATCAAACTTTAACCAAACGTAATGTTTGTACCTAGTATAAAGTTAAAAAGTTTAAACAATTTTATAATATCACTATATTTAGGCGAGTAAACGAAAAATGTTCATTTCAGACTCTAAAAACGTAGAAATCGTGTTTCAAGTTGAAATACGCCTTGTAAACGAAAAATGTTTATTTCAGACTCTAATAACGTAGAAATCGTGTTTCAAGTTGAAATACGCCTTGGGACCATATCTCACCTAAAGTAAATGGTAGAATCAAACTTTAACCAAACGTAATGTTTGTACCTAGGGTAAAGTTAAAAAGTTTAAACAATTTGAAAATATCACTATATTTAGGCGAGTAAACGAAAAATGTTCATTTCAGACTCTAAAAACGTAGAAATCGTGTTTCAAGTTGAAATACGCCTTGTAAACGAAAAATGTTTATTTCAGACTCTAATAACGTAGAAATCGTGTTTCAAGTTGAAATACGCCTTGGGACCATATCTCACCTAAAGTAAATGGTAGAATCAAACTTTAACCAAACGTAATGTTTGTACCTAGTATAAAGTTAAAAAGTTTAAACAATTTTAAAATATCACTATATTTAGGCGAGTAAACGAAAAATATTCATTTCAGACTCTAAAAACGTAGAAATCGTGTTTCAAGTTGAAATACGCCTTGTAAACGAAAAATGTTTATTTCAGACTCTAATAACGTAGAAATCGTGTTTCAAGTTGAAATACGCCTTGGGACCATATCTCACCTAAAGTAAATGGTAGAATCAAACTTTAACCAAACGTAATGTTTGTACCTAGGGTAAAGTTAAAAAGTTTAAACAATTTGAAAATATCACTATTTTTAGGCGAGTAAACGAAAAATATTCGTCTCAGACTCTAAAACCGCAGAAATCGTGTTTCAAGTTGAAATACGCCTTGGTACCATATCTCACCTAAAGTAAATGGTAGAATCAAACTTTAACCAAACGTAATGTTTGTACCTAGTATAAAGTTAAAAAGTTTAAACAATTTTAAAATATCACTATATTTAGGCGAGTAAACGAAAAATGTTCATTTCAGACTCTAAAAACGTAGAAATCGTGTTTCAAGTTGAAATACGCCTTGTAAACGAAAAATGTTTATTTCAGACTCTAATAACGTAGAAATCGTGTTTCAAGTTGAAATACGCCTTGGGACCATATCTCACCTAAAGTAAATGGTAGAATCAAACTTTAACCAAACGTAATGTTTGTACCTAGGGTAAAGTTAAAAAGTTTAAACAATTTGAAAATATCACTATTTTTAGGCGAGTAAACGAAAAATATTCGTCTCAGACTCTAAAACCGCAGAAATCGTGTTTCAAGTTGAAATACGCCTTGGTACCATATCTCACCTAAAGTAAATGGTAGAATCAAACTTTAACCAAACGTAATGTTTGTACCTAGTATAAAGTTAAAAAGTTTAAACAATTTTAAAATATCACTATATTTAGGCGAGTAAACGAAAAATGTTCGTCTCAGACTCTAAAACCGCAGAAATCGTATTTCAAGTTGAAATACGCCTTGGTACCATATCTCACCTAAAGTAAATGGTAGAATCAAACTTTAACCAAACGTAATGTTTGTACCTAGTATAAAGTTAAAAAGTTTAAACAATTTTAAAATATCACTATATTTAGGCGAGTAAACGAAAAATGTTCATTTCAGACTCTAAAAACGTAGAAATCGTGTTTCAAGTTGAAATACGCCTTGTAAACGAAAAATGTTTATTTCAGACTCTAATAACGTAGAAATCGTGTTTCAAGTTGAAATACGCCTTGGGACCATATCTCACCTAAAGTAAATGGTAGAATCAAACTTTAACCAAACGTAATGTTTGTACCTAGGGTAAAGTTAAAAAGTTTAAACAATTTGAAAATATCACTATATTTAGGCGAGTAAACGAAAAATGTTCATTTCAGACTCTAAAAACGTAGAAATCGTGTTTCAAGTTGAAATACGCCTTGTAAACGAAAAATGTTTATTTCAGACTCTAATAACGTAGAAATCGTGTTTCAAGTTGAAATACGCCTTGGGACCATATCTCACCTAAAGTAAATGGTAGAATCAAACTTTAACCAAACGTAATGTTTGTACCTAGGGTAAAGTTAAAAAGTTTAAACAATTTGAAAATATCACTATATTTAGGCGAGTAAACGAAAAATGTTCGTCTCAGACTCTAAAACCGCAGAAATCGTATTTCAAGTTGAAATACGCCTTGGTACCATATCTCACCTAAAGTAAATGGTAGAATCAAACTTTAACCAAACGTAATGTTTGTACCTAGTATAAAGTTAAAAAGTTTAAACAATTTTATAATATCACTATATTTAGGCGAGTAAACGAAAAATGTTCATTTCAGACTCTAAAAACGTAGAAATCGTGTTTCAAGTTGAAA
The DNA here is from genome assembly GCA_947425015.1 of Pterostichus niger. Lineage (NCBI taxonomy): Eukaryota > Metazoa > Arthropoda > Insecta > Coleoptera > Carabidae > Pterostichus > Pterostichus niger. The sequence goes on from OX380336.1 coordinate 19,859,473, forward strand.
TACGCCTTGTAAACGAAAAATGTTTATTTCAGACTCTAATAACGTAGAAATCGTGTTTCAAGTTGAAATACGCCTTGGGACCATATCTCACCTAAAGTAAATGGTAGAATCAAACTTTAACCAAACGTAATGTTTGTACCTAGGGTAAAGTTAAAAAGTTTAAACAATTTGAAAATATCACTATATTTAGGCGAGTAAACGAAAAATGTTCATTTCAGACTCTAAAAACGTAGAAATCGTGTTTCAAGTTGAAATACGCCTTGTAAACGAAAAATGTTTATTTCAGACTCTAATAACGTAGAAATCGTGTTTCAAGTTGAAATACGCCTTGGGACCATATCTCACCTAAAGTAAATGGTAGAATCAAACTTTAACCAAACGTAATGTTTGTACCTAGGGTAAAGTTAAAAAGTTTAAACAATTTGAAAATATCACTATATTTAGGCGAGTAAACGAAAAATGTTCGTCTCAGACTCTAAAACCGCAGAAATCGTATTTCAAGTTGAAATACGCCTTGGTACCATATCTCACCTAAAGTAAATGGTAGAATCAAACTTTAACCAAACGTAATGTTTGTACCTAGTATAAAGTTAAAAAGTTTAAACAATTTTAAAATATCACTATATTTAGGCGAGTAAACGAAAAATGTTCATTTCAGACTCTAAAAACGTAGAAATCGTGTTTCAAGTTGAAATACGCCTTGTAAACGAAAAATGTTTATTTCAGACTCTAATAACGTAGAAATCGTGTTTCAAGTTGAAATACGCCTTGGGACCATATCTCACCTAAAGTAAATGGTAGAATCAAACTTTAACCAAACGTAATGTTTGTACCTAGGGTAAAGTTAAAAAGTTTAAACAATTTGAAAATATCACTATATTTAGGCGAGTAAACGAAAAATGTTCATTTCAGACTCTAAAAACGTAGAAATCGTGTTTCAAGTTGAAATACGCCTTGTAAACGAAAAATGTTTATTTCAGACTCTAATAACGTAGAAATCGTGTTTTAAGTTGAAATACGCCTTGGGACCATATCTCACCTAAAGTAAATGGTAGAATCAAACTTTAACCAAACGTAATGTTTGTACCTAGGGTAAAGTTAAAAAGTTTAAACAATTTGAAAATATCACTATATTTAGGCGAGTAAACGAAAAATGTTCGTCTCAGACTCTAAAACCGCAGAAATCGTATTTCAAGTTGAAATACGCCTTGGTACCATATCTCACCTAAAGTAAATGGTAGAATCAAACTTTAACCAAACGTAATGTTTGTACCTAGTATAAAGTTAAAAAGTTTAAACAATTTTAAAATATCACTATATTTAGGCGAGTAAACGAAAAATGTTCATTTCAGACTCTAAAAACGTAGAAATCGTGTTTCAAGTTGAAATACGCCTTGTAAACGAAAAATGTTTATTTCAGACTCTAATAACGTAGAAATCGTGTTTCAAGTTGAAATACGCCTTGGGACCATATCTCACCTAAAGTAAATGGTAGAATCAAACTTTAACCAAACGTAATGTTTGTACCTAGGGTAAAGTTAAAAAGTTTAAACAATTTGAAAATATCACTATATTTAGGCGAGTAAACGAAAAATGTTCATTTCAGACTCTAAAAACGTAGAAATCGTGTTTCAAGTTGAAATACGCCTTGTAAACGAAAAATGTTTATTTCAGACTCTAATAACGTAGAAATCGTGTTTCAAGTTGAAATACGCCTTGGGACCATATCTCACCTAAAGTAAATGGTAGAATCAAACTTTAACCAAACGTAATGTTTGTACCTAGTATAAAGTTAAAAAGTTTAAACAATTTTAAAATATCACTATATTTAGGCGAGTAAACGAAAAATGTTCATTTCAGACTCTAAAAACGTAGAAATCGTGTTTCAAGTTGAAATACGCCTTGTAAACGAAAAATGTTTATTTCAGACTCTAATAACGTAGAAATCGTGTTTCAAGTTGAAATACGCCTTGGGACCATATCTCACCTAAAGTAAATGGTAGAATCAAACTTTAACCAAACGTAATGTTTGTACCTAGGGTAAAGTTAAAAAGTTTAAACAATTTGAAAATATCACTATATTTAGGCGAGTAAACGAAAAATGTTCATTTCAGACTCTAAAAACGTAGAAATCGTGTTTCAAGTTGAAATACGCCTTGTAAACGAAAAATGTTTATTTCAGACTCTAAAAACGTAGAAATCGTGTTTTAAGTTGAAATACGCCTTGGGACCATATCTCACCTAAAGTAAATGGTAGAATCAAACTTTAACCAAACGTAATGTTTGTACCTAGGGTAAAGTTAAAAAGTTTAAACAATTTGAAAATATCACTATATTTAGGCGAGTAAACGAAAAATGTTCGTCTCAGACTCTAAAACCGCAGAAATCGTATTTCAAGTTGAAATACGCCTTGGTACCATATCTCACCTAAAGTAAATGGTAGAATCAAACTTTAACCAAACGTAATGTTTGTACCTAGTATAAAGTTAAAAAGTTTAAACAATTTTATAATATCACTATATTTAGGCGAGTAAACGAAAAATGTTCATTTCAGACTCTAAAAACGTAGAAATCGTGTTTCAAGTTGAAATACGCCTTGTAAACGAAAAATGTTTATTTCAGACTCTAATAACGTAGAAATCGTGTTTCAAGTTGAAATACGCCTTGGGACCATATCTCACCTAAAGTAAATGGTAGAATCAAACTTTAACCAAACGTAATGTTTGTACCTAGGGTAAAGTTAAAAAGTTTAAACAATTTGAAAATATCACTATATTTAGGCGAGTAAACGAAAAATGTTCATTTCAGACTCTAAAAACGTAGAAATCGTGTTTCAAGTTGAAATACGCCTTGTAAACGAAAAATGTTTATTTCAGACTCTAATAACGTAGAAATCGTGTTTCAAGTTGAAATACGCTTTGGGACCATATCTCACCTAAAGTAAATGGTAGAATCAAACTTTAACCAAACGTAATGTTTGTACCTAGGGTAAAGTTAAAAAGTTTAAACAATTTGAAAATATCACTATATTTAGGCGAGTAAACGAAAAATGTTCGTCTCAGACTCTAAAACCGCAGAAATCGTATTTCAAGTTGAAATACGCCTTGGTACCATATCTCACCTAAAGTAAATGGTAGAATCAAACTTTAACCAAACGTAATGTTTGTACCTAGTATAAAGTTAAAAAGTTTAAACAATTTTAAAATATCACTATATTTAGGCGAGTAAACGAAAAATGTTCATTTCAGACTCTAAAAACGTAGAAATCGTGTTTCAAGTTGAAATACGCCTTGTAAACGAAAAATGTTTATTTCAGACTCTAATAACGTAGAAATCGTGTTTCAAGTTGAAATACGCCTTGGGACCATATCTCACCTAAAGTAAATGGTAGAATCAAACTTTAACCAAACGTAATGTTTGTACCTAGGGTAAAGTTAAAAAGTTTAAACAATTTGAAAATATCACTATATTTAGGCGAGTAAACGAAAAATGTTCATTTCAGACTCTAAAAACGTAGAAATCGTGTTTCAAGTTGAAATACGCCTTGTAAACGAAAAATGTTTATTTCAGACTCTAATAACGTAGAAATCGTGTTTCAAGTTGAAATACGCCTTGGGACCATATCTCACCTAAAGTAAATGGTAGAATCAAACTTTAACCAAACGTAATGTTTGTACCTAGTATAAAGTTAAAAAGTTTAAACAATTTTAAAATATCACTATATTTAGGCGAGTAAACGAAAAATGTTCATTTCAGACTCTAAAAACGTAGAAATCGTGTTTCAAGTTGAAATACGCCTTGTAAACGAAAAATGTTTATTTCAGACTCTAATAACGTAGAAATCGTGTTTCAAGTTGAAATACGCCTTGGGACCATATCTCACCTAAAGTAAATGGTAGAATCAAACTTTAACCAAACGTAATGTTTGTACCTAGGGTAAAGTTAAAAAGTTTAAACAATTTGAAAATATCACTATTTTTAGGCGAGTAAACGAAAAATATTCGTCTCAGACTCTAAAACCGCAGAAATCGTGTTTCAAGTTGAAATACGCCTTGGTACCATATCTCACCTAAAGTAAATGGTAGAATCAAACTTTAACCAAACGTAATGTTTGTACCTAGTATAAAGTTAAAAAGTTTAAACAATTTTAAAATATCACTATATTTAGGCGAGTAAACGAAAAATGTTCGTCTCAGACTCTAAAACCGCAGAAATCGTATTTCAAGTTGAAATACGCCTTGGTACCATATCTCACCTAAAGTAAATGGTAGAATCAAACTTTAACCAAACGTAATGTTTGTACCTAGTATAAAGTTAAAAAGTTTAAACAATTTTAAAATATCACTATATTTAGGCGAGTAAACGAAAAATGTTCATTTCAGACTCTAAAAACGTAGAAATCGTGTTTCAAGTTGAAATACGCCTTGTAAACGAAAAATGTTTATTTCAGACTCTAATAACGTAGAAATCGTGTTTCAAGTTGAAATACGCCTTGGGACCATATCTCACCTAAAGTAAATGATAGAATCAAACTTTAACCAAACGTAATGTTTGTACCTAGTATAAAGTTAAAAAGTTTAAACAATTTTAAAATATCACTATATTTAGGCGAGTAAACGAAAAATGTTCATTTCAGACTCTAAAAACGTAGAAATCGTGTTTCAAGTTGAAATACGCCTTGTAAACGAAAAATGTTTATTTCAGACTCTAATAACGTAGAAATCGTGTTTCAAGTTGAAATACGCCTTGGGACCATATCTCACCTAAAGTAAATGGTAGAATCAAACTTTAACCAAACGTAATGTTTGTACCTAGGGTAAAGTTAAAAAGTTTAAACAATTTGAAAATATCACTATTTTTAGGCGAGTAAACGAAAAATATTCGTCTCAGACTCTAAAACCGCAGAAATCGTGTTTCAAGTTGAAATACGCCTTGGTACCATATCTCACCTAAAGTAAATGGTAGAATCAAACTTTAACCAAACGTAATGTTTGTACCTAGTATAAAGTTAAAAAGTTTAAACAATTTTAAAATATCACTATATTTAGGCGAGTAAACGAAAAATGTTCATTTCAGACTCTAAAAACGTAGAAATCGTGTTTCAAGTTGAAATACGCCTTGTAAACGAAAAATGTTTATTTCAGACTCTAATAACGTAGAAATCGTGTTTCAAGTTGAAATACGCCTTGGGACCATATCTCACCTAAAGTAAATGGTAGAATCAAACTTTAACCAAACGTAATGTTTGTACCTAGGGTAAAGTTAAAAAGTTTAAACAATTTGAAAATATCACTATTTTTAGGCGAGTAAACGAAAAATATTCGTCTCAGACTCTAAAACCGCAGAAATCGTGTTTCAAGTTGAAATACGCCTTGGTACCATATCTCACCTAAAGTAAATGGTAGAATCAAACTTTAACCAAACGTAATGTTTGTACCTAGTATAAAGTTAAAAAGTTTAAACAATTTTAAAATATCACTATATTTAGGCGAGTAAACGAAAAATGTTCGTCTCAGACTCTAAAACCGCAGAAATCGTATTTCAAGTTGAAATACGCCTTGGTACCATATCTCACCTAAAGTAAATGGTAGAATCAAACTTTAACCAAACGTAATGTTTGTACCTAGTATAAAGTTAAAAAGTTTAAACAATTTTAAAATATCACTATATTTAGGCGAGTAAACGAAAAATGTTCATTTCAGACTCTAAAAACGTAGAAATCGTGTTTCAAGTTGAAATACGCCTTGTAAACGAAAAATGTTTATTTCAGACTCTAATAACGTAGAAATCGTGTTTCAAGTTGAAATACGCCTTGGGACCATATCTCACCTAAAGTAAATGGTAGAATCAAACTTTAACCAAACGTAATGTTTGTACCTAGGGTAAAGTTAAAAAGTTTAAACAATTTGAAAATATCACTATATTTAGGCGAGTAAACGAAAAATGTTCATTTCAGACTCTAAAAACGTAGAAATCGTGTTTCAAGTTGAAATACGCCTTGTAAACGAAAAATGTTTATTTCAGACTCTAAAAACGTAGAAATCGTGTTTTAAGTTGAAATACGCCTTGGGACCATATCTCACCTAAAGTAAATGGTAGAATCAAACTTTAACCAAACGTAATGTTTGTACCTAGGGTAAAGTTAAAAAGTTTAAACAATTTGAAAATATCACTATATTTAGGCGAGTAAACGAAAAATGTTCGTCTCAGACTCTAAAACCGCAGAAATCGTATTTCAAGTTGAAATACGCCTTGGTACCATATCTCACCTAAAGTAAATGGTAGAATCAAACTTTAACCAAACGTAATGTTTGTACCTAGTATAAAGTTAAAAAGTTTAAACAATTTTATAATATCACTATATTTAGGCGAGTAAACGAAAAATGTTCATTTCAGACTCTAAAAACGTAGAAATCGTGTTTCAAGTTGAAATACGCCTTGTAAACGAAAAATGTTTATTTCAGACTCTAATAACGTAGAAATCGTGTTTCAAGTTGAAATACGCCTTGGGACCATATCTCACCTAAAGTAAATGGTAGAATCAAACTTTAACCAAACGTAATGTTTGTACCTAGGGTAAAGTTAAAAAGTTTAAACAATTTGAAAATATCACTATATTTAGGCGAGTAAACGAAAAATGTTCATTTCAGACTCTAAAAACGTAGAAATCGTGTTTCAAGTTGAAATACGCCTTGTAAACGAAAAATGTTTATTTCAGACTCTAATAACGTAGAAATCGTGTTTCAAGTTGAAATACGCCTTGGGACCATATCTCACCTAAAGTAAATGGTAGAATCAAACTTTAACCAAACGTAATGTTTGTACCTAGGGTAAAGTTAAAAAGTTTAAACAATTTGAAAATATCACTATATTTAGGCGAGTAAACGAAAAATGTTCGTCTCAGACTCTAAAACCGCAGAAATCGTATTTCAAGTTGAAATACGCCTTGGTACCATATCTCACCTAAAGTAAATGGTAGAATCAAACTTTAACCAAACGTAATGTTTGTACCTAGTATAAAGTTAAAAAGTTTAAACAATTTTAAAATATCACTATATTTAGGCGAGTAAACGAAAAATGTTCATTTCAGACTCTAAAAACGTAGAAATCGTGTTTCAAGTTGAAATACGCCTTGTAAACGAAAAATGTTTATTTCAGACTCTAATAACGTAGAAATCGTGTTTCAAGTTGAAATACGCCTTGGGACCATATCTCACCTAAAGTAAATGGTAGAATCAAACTTTAACCAAACGTAATGTTTGTACCTAGGGTAAAGTTAAAAAGTTTAAACAATTTGAAAATATCACTATATTTAGGCGAGTAAACGAAAAATGTTCATTTCAGACTCTAAAAACGTAGAAATCGTGATTCAAGTTGAAATACGCCTTGTAAACGAAAAATGTTTATTTCAGACTCTAATAACGTAGAAATCGTGTTTTAAGTTGAAATACGCCTTGGGACCATATCTCACCTAAAGTAAATGGTAGAATCAAACTTTAACCAAACGTAATGTTTGTACCTAGGGTAAAGTTAAAAAGTTTAAACAATTTGAAAATATCACTATATTTAGGCGAGTAAACGAAAAATGTTCATTTCAGACTCTAAAAACGTAGAAATCGTGTTTCAAGTTGAAATACGCCTTGTAAACGAAAAATGTTTATTTCAGACTCTAATAACGTAGAAATCGTGTTTCAAGTTGAAATACGCCTTGGGACCATATCTCACCTAAAGTAAATGGTAGAATCAAACTTTAACCAAACGTAATGTTTGTACCTAGGGTAAAGTTAAAAAGTTTAAACAATTTGAAAATATCACTATATTTAGGCGAGTAAACGAAAAATGTTCATTTCAGACTCTAAAAACGTAGAAATCGTGTTTCAAGTTGAAATACGCCTTGTAAACGAAAAATGTTTATTTCAGACTCTAATAACGTAGAAATCGTGTTTCAAGTTGAAATACGCCTTGGGACCATATCTCACCTAAAGTAAATGGTAGAATCAAACTTTAACCAAACGTAATGTTTGTACCTAGTATAAAGTTAAAAAGTTTAAACAATTTTAAAATATCACTATATTTAGGCGAGTAAACGAAAAATGTTCATTTCAGACTCTAAAAACGTAGAAATCGTGTTTCAAGTTGAAATACGCCTTGTAAACGAAAAATGTTTATTTCAGACTCTAATAACGTAGAAATCGTGTTTCAAGTTGAAATACGCCTTGGGACCATATCTCACCTAAAGTAAATGGTAGAATCAAACTTTAACCAAACGTAATGTTTGTACCTAGGGTAAAGTTAAAAAGTTTAAACAATTTGAAAATATCACTATTTTTAGGCGAGTAAACGAAAAATATTCGTCTCAGACTCTAAAACCGCAGAAATCGTGTTTCAAGTTGAAATACGCCTTGGTACCATATCTCACCTAAAGTAAATGGTAGAATCAAACTTTAACCAAACGTAATGTTTGTACCTAGTATAAAGTTAAAAAGTTTAAACAATTTTAAAATATCACTATATTTAGGCGAGTAAACGAAAAATGTTCATTTCAGACTCTAAAAACGTAGAAATCGTGTTTCAAGTTGAAATACGCCTTGTAAACGAAAAATGTTTATTTCAGACTCTAATAACGTAGAAATCGTGTTTCAAGTTGAAATACGCCTTGGGACCATATCTCACCTAAAGTAAATGGTAGAATCAAACTTTAACCAAACGTAATGTTTGTACCTAGGGTAAAGTTAAAAAGTTTAAACAATTTGAAAATATCACTATTTTTAGGCGAGTAAACGAAAAATATTCGTCTCAGACTCTAAAACCGCAGAAATCGTGTTTCAAGTTGAAATACGCCTTGGTACCATATCTCACCTAAAGTAAATGGTAGAATCAAACTTTAACCAAACGTAATGTTTGTACCTAGTATAAAGTTAAAAAGTTTAAACAATTTTAAAATATCACTATATTTAGGCGAGTAAACGAAAAATGTTCGTCTCAGACTCTAAAACCGCAGAAATCGTATTTCAAGTTGAAATACGCCTTGGTACCATATCTCACCTAAAGTAAATGGTAGAATCAAACTTTAACCAAACGTAATGTTTGTACCTAGTATAAAGTTAAAAAGTTTAAACAATTTTAAAATATCACTATATTTAGGCGAGTAAACGAAAAATGTTCATTTCAGACTCTAAAAACGTAGAAATCGTGTTTCAAGTTGAAATACGCCTTGTAAACGAAAAATGTTTATTTCAGACTCTAATAACGTAGAAATCGTGTTTCAAGTTGAAATACGCCTTGGGACCATATCTCACCTAAAGTAAATGGTAGAATCAAACTTTAACCAAACGTAATGTTTGTACCTAGGGTAAAGTTAAAAAGTTTAAACAATTTGAAAATATCACTATATTTAGGCGAGTAAACGAAAAATGTTCATTTCAGACTCTAAAAACGTAGAAATCGTGTTTCAAGTTGAAATACGCCTTGTAAACGAAAAATGTTTATTTCAGACTCTAAAAACGTAGAAATCGTGTTTTAAGTTGAAATACGCCTTGGGACCATATCTCACCTAAAGTAAATGGTAGAATCAAACTTTAACCAAACGTAATGTTTGTACCTAGGGTAAAGTTAAAAAGTTTAAACAATTTGAAAATATCACTATATTTAGGCGAGTAAACGAAAAATGTTCGTCTCAGACTCTAAAACCGCAGAAATCGTATTTCAAGTTGAAATACGCCTTGGTACCATATCTCACCTAAAGTAAATGGTAGAATCAAACTTTAACCAAACGTAATGTTTGTACCTAGTATAAAGTTAAAAAGTTTAAACAATTTTATAATATCACTATATTTAGGCGAGTAAACGAAAAATGTTCATTTCAGACTCTAAAAACGTAGAAATCGTGTTTCAAGTTGAAATACGCCTTGTAAACGAAAAATGTTTATTTCAGACTCTAATAACGTAGAAATCGTGTTTCAAGTTGAAATACGCCTTGGGACCATATCTCACCTAAAGTAAATGGTAGAATCAAACTTTAACCAAACGTAATGTTTGTACCTAGGGTAAAGTTAAAAAGTTTAAACAATTTGAAAATATCACTATATTTAGGCGAGTAAACGAAAAATGTTCATTTCAGACTCTAAAAACGTAGAAATCGTGTTTCAAGTTGAAATACGCCTTGTAAACGAAAAATGTTTATTTCAGACTCTAATAACGTAGAAATCGTGTTTCAAGTTGAAATACGCCTTGGGACCATATCTCACCTAAAGTAAATGGTAGAATCAAACTTTAACCAAACGTAATGTTTGTACCTAGGGTAAAGTTAAAAAGTTTAAACAATTTGAAAATATCACTATATTTAGGCGAGTAAACGAAAAATGTTCGTCTCAGACTCTAAAACCGCAGAAATCGTATTTCAAGTTGAAATACGCCTTGGTACCATATCTCACCTAAAGTAAATGGTAGAATCAAACTTTAACCAAACGTAATGTTTGTACCTAGTATAAAGTTAAAAAGTTTAAACAATTTTAAAATATCACTATATTTAGGCGAGTAAACGAAAAATGTTCATTTCAGACTCTAAAAACGTAGAAATCGTGTTTCAAGTTGAAATACGCCTTGTAAACGAAAAATGTTTATTTCAGACTCTAATAACGTAGAAATCGTGTTTCAAGTTGAAATACGCCTTGGGACCATATCTCACCTAAAGTAAATGGTAGAATCAAACTTTAACCAAACGTAATGTTTGTACCTAGGGTAAAGTTAAAAAGTTTAAACAATTTGAAAATATCACTATATTTAGGCGAGTAAACGAAAAATGTTCATTTCAGACTCTAAAAACGTAGAAATCGTGATTCAAGTTGAAATACGCCTTGTAAACGAAAAATGTTTATTTCAGACTCTAATAACGTAGAAATCGTGTTTTAAGTTGAAATACGCCTTGGGACCATATCTCACCTAAAGTAAATGGTAGAATCAAACTTTAACCAAACGTAATGTTTGTACCTAGGGTAAAGTTAAAAAGTTTAAACAATTTGAAAATATCACTATATTTAGGCGAGTAAACGAAAAATGTTCATTTCAGACTCTAAAAACGTAGAAATCGTGTTTCAAGTTGAAATACGCCTTGTAAACGAAAAATGTTTATTTCAGACTCTAATAACGTAGAAATCGTGTTTCAAGTTGAAATACGCCTTGGGACCATATCTCACCTAAAGTAAATGGTAGAATCAAACTTTAACCAAACGTAATGTTTGTACCTAGGGTAAAGTTAAAAAGTTTAAACAATTTGAAAATATCACTATATTTAGGCGAGTAAACGAAAAATGTTCATTTCAGACTCTAAAAACGTAGAAATCGTGTTTCAAGTTGAAATACGCCTTGTAAACGAAAAATGTTTATTTCAGACTCTAATAACGTAGAAATCGTGTTTCAAGTTGAAATACGCCTTGGGACCATATCTCACCTAAAGTAAATGGTAGAATCAAACTTTAACCAAACGTAATGTTTGTACCTAGTATAAAGTTAAAAAGTTTAAACAATTTTAAAATATCACTATATTTAGGCGAGTAAACGAAAAATGTTCATTTCAGACTCTAAAAACGTAGAAATCGTGTTTCAAGTTGAAATACGCCTTGTAAACGAAAAATGTTTATTTCAGACTCTAATAACGTAGAAATCGTGTTTCAAGTTGAAATACGCCTTGGGACCATATCTCACCTAAAGTAAATGGTAGAATCAAACTTTAACCAAACGTAATGTTTGTACCTAGGGTAAAGTTAAAAAGTTTAAACAATTTGAAAATATCACTATTTTTAGGCGAGTAAACGAAAAATATTCGTCTCAGACTCTAAAACCGCAGAAATCGTGTTTCAAGTTGAAATACGCCTTGGTACCATATCTCACCTAAAGTAAATGGTAGAATCAAACTTTAACCAAACGTAATGTTTGTACCTAGTATAAAGTTAAAAAGTTTAAACAATTTTAAAATATCACTATATTTAGGCGAGTAAACGAAAAATGTTCATTTCAGACTCTAAAAACGTAGAAATCGTGTTTCAAGTTGAAATACGCCTTGTAAACGAAAAATGTTTATTTCAGACTCTAATAACGTAGAAATCGTGTTTCAAGTTGAAATACGCCTTGGGACCATATCTCACCTAAAGTAAATGGTAGAATCAAACTTTAACCAAACGTAATGTTTGTACCTAGGGTAAAGTTAAAAAGTTTAAACAATTTGAAAATATCACTATTTTTAGGCGAGTAAACGAAAAATATTCGTCTCAGACTCTAAAACCGCAGAAATCGTGTTTCAAGTTGAAATACGCCTTGGTACCATATCTCACCTAAAGTAAATGGTAGAATCAAACTTTAACCAAACGTAATGTTTGTACCTAGTATAAAGTTAAAAAGTTTAAACAATTTTAAAATATCACTATATTTAGGCGAGTAAACGAAAAATGTTCGTCTCAGACTCTAAAACCGCAGAAATCGTATTTCAAGTTGAAATACGCCTTGGTACCATATCTCACCTAAAGTAAATGGTAGAATCAAACTTTAACCAAACGTAATGTTTGTACCTAGTATAAAGTTAAAAAGTTTAAACAATTTTAAAATATCACTATATTTAGGCGAGTAAACGAAAAATGTTCATTTCAGACTCTAAAAACGTAGAAATCGTGTTTCAAGTTGAAATACGCCTTGTAAACGAAAAATGTTTATTTCAGACTCTAATAACGTAGAAATCGTGTTTCAAGTTGAAATACGCCTTGGGACCATATCTCACCTAAAGTAAATGGTAGAATCAAACTTTAACCAAACGTAATGTTTGTACCTAGTATAAAGTTAAAAAGTTTAAACAATTTGAAAATATCACTATATTTAGGCGAGTAAACGAAAAATGTTCATTTCAGACTCTAAAAACGTAGAAATCGTGTTTCAAGTTGAAATACGCCTTGTAAACGAAAAATGTTTATTTCAGACTCTAATAACGTAGAAATCGTGTTTCAAGTTGAAATACGCCTTGGGACCATATCTCACCTAAAGTAAATGGTAGAATCAAACTTTAACCAAACGTAATGTTTGTACCTAGGGTAAAGTTAAAAAGTTTAAACAATTTGAAAATATCACTATATTTAGGCGAGTAAACGAAAAATGTTCGTCTCAGACTCTAAAACCGCAGAAATCGTATTTCAAGTTGAAATACGCCTTGGTACCATATCTCACCTAAAGTAAATGGTAGAATCAAACTTTAACCAAACGTAATGTTTGTACCTAGGGTAAAGTTAAAAAGTTTAAACAATTTGAAAATATCACTATATTTAGGCGAGTAAACGAAAAATGTTCATTTCAGACTCTAAAAACGTAGAAATCGTGTTTCAAGTTGAAATACGCCTTGTAAACGAAAAATGTTTATTTCAGACTCTAATAACGTAGAAATCGTGTTTCAAGTTGAAATACGCCTTGGGACCATATCTCACCTAAAGTAAATGGTAGAATCAAACTTTAACCAAACGTAATGTTTGTACCTAGGGTAAAGTTAAAAAGTTTAAACAATTTGAAAATATCACTATATTTAGGCGAGTAAACGAAAAATGTTCGTCTCAGACTCTAAAACCGCAGAAATCGTATTTCAAGTTGAAATACGCCTTGGTACCATATCTCACCTAAAGTAAATGGTAGAATCAAACTTTAACCAAACGTAATGTTTGTACCTAGTATAAAGTTAAAAAGTTTAAACAATTTTAAAATATCACTATATTTAGGCGAGTAAACGAAAAATGTTCATTTCAGACTCTAAAAACGTAGAAATCGTGTTTCAAGTTGAAATACGCCTTGTAAACGAAAAATGTTTATTTCAGACTCTAATAACGTAGAAATCGTGTTTCAAGTTGAAATACGCCTTGGGACCATATCTCACCTAAAGTAAATGGTAGAATCAAACTTTAACCAAACGTAATGTTTGTACCTAGGGTAAAGTTAAAAAGTTTAAACAATTTGAAAATATCACTATATTTAGGCGAGTAAACGAAAAATGTTCATTTCAGACTCTAAAAACGTAGAAATCGTGTTTCAAGTTGAAATACGCCTTGTAAACGAAAAATGTTTATTTCAGACTCTAATAACGTAGAAATCGTGTTTCAAGTTGAAATACGCCTTGGGACCATATCTCACCTAAAGTAAATGGTAGAATCAAACTTTAACCAAACGTAATGTTTGTACCTAGGGTAAAGTTAAAAAGTTTAAACAATTTGAAAATATCACTATATTTAGGCGAGTAAACGAAAAATGTTCGTCTCAGACTCTAAAACCGCAGAAATCGTATTTCAAGTTGAAATACGCCTTGGTACCATATCTCACCTAAAGTAAATGGTAGAATCAAACTTTAACCAAACGTAATGTTTGTACCTAGTATAAAGTTAAAAAGTTTAAACAATTTTAAAATATCACTATATTTAGGCGAGTAAACGAAAAATGTTCATTTCAGACTCTAAAAACGTAGAAATCGTGTTTCAAGTTGAAATACGCCTTGTAAACGAAAAATGTTTATTTCAGACTCTAATAACGTAGAAATCGTGTTTCAAGTTGAAATACGCCTTGGGACCATATCTCACCTAAAGTAAATGGTAGAATCAAACTTTAACCAAACGTAATGTTTGTACCTAGGGTAAAGTTAAAAAGTTTAAACAATTTGAAAATATCACTATATTTAGGCGAGTAAACGAAAAATGTTCATTTCAGACTCTAAAAACGTAGAAATCGTGTTTCAAGTTGAAATACGCCTTGTAAACGAAAAATGTTTATTTCAGACTCTAATAACGTAGAAATCGTGTTTTAAGTTGAAATACGCCTTGGGACCATATCTCACCTAAAGTAAATGGTAGAATCAAACTTTAACCAAACGTAATGTTTGTACCTAGGGTAAAGTTAAAAAGTTTAAACAATTTGAAAATATCACTATATTTAGGCGAGTAAACGAAAAATGTTCGTCTCAGACTCTAAAACCGCAGAAATCGTATTTCAAGTTGAAATACGCCTTGGTACCATATCTCACCTAAAGTAAATGGTAGAATCAAACTTTAACCAAACGTAATGTTTGTACCTAGTATAAAGTTAAAAAGTTTAAACAATTTTATAATATCACTATATTTAGGCGAGTAAACGAAAAATGTTCATTTCAGACTCTAAAAACGTAGAAATCGTGTTTCAAGTTGAAATACGCCTTGTAAACGAAAAATGTTTATTTCAGACTCTAATAACGTAGAAATCGTGTTTCAAGTTGAAATACGCCTTGGGACCATATCTCACCTAAAGTAAATGGTAGAATCAAACTTTAACCAAACGTAATGTTTGTACCTAGGGTAAAGTTAAAAAGTTTAAACAATTTGAAAATATCACTATATTTAGGCGAGTAAACGAAAAATGTTCATTTCAGACTCTAAAAACGTAGAAATCGTGTTTCAAGTTGAAATACGCCTTGTAAACGAAAAATGTTTATTTCAGACTCTAATAACGTAGAAATCGTGTTTCAAGTTGAAATACGCCTTGGGACCATATCTCACCTAAAGTAAATGGTAGAATCAAACTTTAACCAAACGTAATGTTTGTACCTAGTATAAAGTTAAAAAGTTTAAACAATTTTAAAATATCACTATATTTAGGCGAGTAAACGAAAAATGTTCATTTCAGACTCTAAAAACGTAGAAATCGTGTTTCAAGTTGAAATACGCCTTGTAAACGAAAAATGTTTATTTCAGACTCTAATAACGTAGAAATCGTGTTTCAAGTTGAAATACGCCTTGGGACCATATCTCACCTAAAGTAAATGGTAGAATCAAACTTTAACCAAACGTAATGTTTGTACCTAGGGTAAAGTTAAAAAGTTTAAACAATTTTAAAATATCACTATATTTAGGCGAGTAAACGAAAAATGTTCATTTCAGACTCTAAAAACGTAGAAATCGTGTTTCAAGTTGAAATACGCCTTGTAAACGAAAAATGTTTATTTCAGACTCTAATAACGTAGAAATCGTGTTTTAACTTGAAATACGCCTTGGGACCATATCTCACCTAAAGTAAATGGTAGAATCAAACTTTAACCAAACGTAATGTTTGTACCTAGGGTAAAGTTAAAAAGTTTAAACAATTTGAAAATATCACTATATTTAGGCGAGTAAACGAAAAATGTTCGTCTCAGACTCTAAAACCGCAGAAATCGTATTTCAAGTTGAAATACGCCTTGGTACCATATCTCACCTAAAGTAAATGGTAGAATCAAACTTTAACCAAACGTAATGTTTGTACCTAGTATAAAGTTAAAAAGTTTAAACAATTTTATAATATCACTATATTTAGGCGAGTAAACGAAAAATGTTCATTTCAGACTCTAAAAACGTAGAAATCGTGTTTCAAGTTGAAATACGCCTTGTAAACGAAAAATGTTTATTTCAGACTCTAATAACGTAGAAATCGTGTTTCAAGTTGAAATACGCCTTGGGACCATATCTCACCTAAAGTAAATGGTAGAATCAAACTTTAACCAAACGTAATGTTTGTACCTAGGGTAAAGTTAAAAAGTTTAAACAATTTGAAAATATCACTATATTTAGGCGAGTAAACGAAAAATGTTCATTTCAGACTCTAAAAACGTAGAAATCGTGTTTCAAGTTGAAATACGCCTTGTAAACGAAAAATGTTTATTTCAGACTCTAATAACGTAGAAATCGTGTTTCAAGTTGAAATACGCCTTGGGACCATATCTCACCTAAAGTAAATGGTAGAATCAAACTTTAACCAAACGTAATGTTTGTACCTAGTATAAAGTTAAAAAGTTTAAACAATTTTAAAATATCACTATATTTAGGCGAGTAAACGAAAAATGTTCATTTCAGACTCTAAAAACGTAGAAATCGTGTTTCAAGTTGAAATACGCCTTGTAAACGAAAAATGTTTATTTCAGACTCTAATAACGTAGAAATCGTGTTTCAAGTTGAAATACGCCTTGGGACCATATCTCACCTAAAGTAAATGGTAGAATCAAACTTTAACCAAACGTAATGTTTGTACCTAGGGTAAAGTTAAAAAGTTTAAACAATTTGAAAATATCACTATTTTTAGGCGAGTAAACGAAAAATATTCGTCTCAGACTCTAAAACCGCAGAAATCGTGTTTCAAGTTGAAATACGCCTTGGTACCATATCTCACCTAAAGTAAATGGTAGAATCAAACTTTAACCAAACGTAATGTTTGTACCTAGTATAAAGTTAAAAAGTTTAAACAATTTTAAAATATCACTATATTTAGGCGAGTAAACGAAAAATGTTCATTTCAGACTCTAAAAACGTAGAAATCGTGTTTCAAGTTGAAATACGCCTTGTAAACGAAAAATGTTTATTTCAGACTCTAATAACGTAGAAATCGTGTTTCAAGTTGAAATACGCCTTGGGACCATATCTCACCTAAAGTAAATGGTAGAATCAAACTTTAACCAAACGTAATGTTTGTACCTAGGGTAAAGTTAAAAAGTTTAAACAATTTGAAAATATCACTATTTTTAGGCGAGTAAACGAAAAATATTCGTCTCAGACTCTAAAACCGCAGAAATCGTGTTTCAAGTTGAAATACGCCTTGGTACCATATCTCACCTAAAGTAAATGGTAGAATCAAACTTTAACCAAACGTAATGTTTGTACCTAGTATAAAGTTAAAAAGTTTAAACAATTTTAAAATATCACTATATTTAGGCGAGTAAACGAAAAATGTTCGTCTCAGACTCTAAAACCGCAGAAATCGTATTTCAAGTTGAAATACGCCTTGGTACCATATCTCACCTAAAGTAAATGGTAGAATCAAACTTTAACCAAACGTAATGTTTGTACCTAGTATAAAGTTAAAAAGTTTAAACAATTTTAAAATATCACTATATTTAGGCGAGTAAACGAAAAATGTTCATTTCAGACTCTAAAAACGTAGAAATCGTGTTTCAAGTTGAAATACGCCTTGTAAACGAAAAATGTTTATTTCAGACTCTAATAACGTAGAAATCGTGTTTCAAGTTGAAATACGCCTTGGGACCATATCTCACCTAAAGTAAATGGTAGAATCAAACTTTAACCAAACGTAATGTTTGTACCTAGGGTAAAGTTAAAAAGTTTAAACAATTTGAAAATATCACTATATTTAGGCGAGTAATCGAAAAATGTTCATTTCAGACTCTAAAAACGTAGAAATCGTGTTTCAAGTTGAAATACGCCTTGTAAACGAAAAATGTTTATTTCAGACTCTAATAACGTAGAAATCGTGTTTCAAGTTGAAATACGCCTTGGGACCATATCTCACCTAAAGTAAATGGTAGAATCAAACTTTAACCAAACGTAATGTTTGTACCTAGGGTAAAGTTAAAAAGTTTAAACAATTTGAAAATATCACTATATTTAGGCGAGTAAACGAAAAATGTTCGTCTCAGACTCTAAAACCGCAGAAATCGTATTTCAAGTTGAAATACGCCTTGGTACCATATCTCACCTAAAGTAAATGGTAGAATCAAACTTTAACCAAACGTAATGTTTGTACCTAGTATAAAGTTAAAAAGTTTAAACAATTTTATAATATCACTATATTTAGGCGAGTAAACGAAAAATGTTCATTTCAGACTCTAAAAACGTAGAAATCGTGTTTCAAGTTGAAATACGCCTTGTAAACGAAAAATGTTTATTTCAGACTCTAATAACGTAGAAATCGTGTTTCAAGTTGAAATACGCCTTGGGACCATATCTCACCTAAAGTAAATGGTAGAATCAAACTTTAACCAAACGTAATGTTTGTACCTAGGGTAAAGTTAAAAAGTTTAAACAATTTGAAAATATCACTATATTTAGGCGAGTAAACGAAAAATGTTCGTCTCAGACTCTAAAACCGCAGAAATCGTATTTCAAGTTGAAATACGCCTTGGTACCATATCTCACCTAAAGTAAATGGTAGAATCAAACTTTAACCAAACGTAATGTTTGTACCTAGTATAAAGTTAAAAAGTTTAAACAATTTTATAATATCACTATATTTAGGCGAGTAAACGAAAAATGTTCATTTCAGACTCTAAAAACGTAGAAATCGTGTTTCAAGTTGAAATACGCCTTGTAAACGAAAAATGTTTATTTCAGACTCTAATAACGTAGAAATCGTGTTTCAAGTTGAAATACGCCTTGGGACCATATCTCACCTAAAGTAAATGGTAGAATCAAACTTTAACCAAACGTAATGTTTGTACCTAGGGTAAAGTTAAAAAGTTTAAACAATTTGAAAATATCACTATATTTAGGCGAGTAAACGAAAAATGTTCATTTCAGACTCTAAAAACGTAGAAATCGTGTTTCAAGTTGAAATACGCCTTGTAAACGAAAAATGTTTATTTCAGACTCTAATAACGTAGAAATCGTGTTTCAAGTTGAAATACGCCTTGGGACCATATCTCACCTAAAGTAAATGGTAGAATCAAACTTTAACCAAACGTAATGTTTGTACCTAGGGTAAAGTTAAAAAGTTTAAACAATTTGAAAATATCACTATATTTAGGCGAGTAAACGAAAAATGTTCGTCTCAGACTCTAAAACCGCAGAAATCGTATTTCAAGTTGAAATACGCCTTGGTACCATATCTCACCTAAAGTAAATGGTAGAATCAAACTTTAACCAAACGTAATGTTTGTACCTAGTATAAAGTTAAAAAGTTTAAACAATTTTAAAATATCACTATATTTAGGCGAGTAAACGAAAAATGTTCATTTCAGACTCTAAAAACGTAGAAATCGTGTTTCAAGTTGAAATACGCCTTGTAAACGAAAAATGTTTATTTCAGACTCTAATAACGTAGAAATCGTGTTTCAAGTTGAAATACGCCTTGGGACCATATCTCACCTAAAGTAAATGGTAGAATCAAACTTTAACCAAACGTAATGTTTGTACCTAGGGTAAAGTTAAAAAGTTTAAACAATTTGAAAATATCACTATATTTAGGCGAGTAAACGAAAAATGTTCATTTCAGACTCTAAAAACGTAGAAATCGTGTTTCAAGTTGAAATACGCCTTGTAAACGAAAAATGTTTATTTCAGACTCTAATAACGTAGAAATCGTGTTTTAAGTTGAAATACGCCTTGGGACCATATCTCACCTAAAGTAAATGGTAGAATCAAACTTTAACCAAACGTAATGTTTGTACCTAGGGTAAAGTTAAAAAGTTTAAACAATTTGAAAATATCACTATATTTAGGCGAGTAAACGAAAAATGTTCGTCTCAGACTCTAAAACCGCAGAAATCGTATTTCAAGTTGAAATACGCCTTGGTACCATATCTCACCTAAAGTAAATGGTAGAATCAAACTTTAACCAAACGTAATGTTTGTACCTAGTATAAAGTTAAAAAGTTTAAACAATTTTAAAATATCACTATATTTAGGCGAGTAAACGAAAAATGTTCATTTCAGACTCTAAAAACGTAGAAATCGTGTTTCAAGTTGAAATACGCCTTGTAAACGAAAAATGTTTATTTCAGACTCTAATAACGTAGAAATCGTGTTTCAAGTTGAAATACGCCTTGGGACCATATCTCACCTAAAGTAAATGGTAGAATCAAACTTTAACCAAACGTAATGTTTGTACCTAGGGTAAAGTTAAAAAGTTTAAACAATTTGAAAATATCACTATATTTAGGCGAGTAAACGAAAAATGTTCATTTCAGACTCTAAAAACGTAGAAATCGTGTTTCAAGTTGAAATACGCCTTGTAAACGAAAAATGTTTATTTCAGACTCTAATAACGTAGAAATCGTGTTTTAAGTTGAAATACGCCTTGGGACCATATCTCACCTAAAGTAAATGGTAGAATCAAACTTTAACCAAACGTAATGTTTGTACCTAGGGTAAAGTTAAAAAGTTTAAACAATTTGAAAATATCACTATATTTAGGCGAGTAAACGAAAAATGTTCGTCTCAGACTCTAAAACCGCAGAAATCGTATTTCAAGTTGAAATACGCCTTGGTACCATATCTCACCTAAAGTAAATGGTAGAATCAAACTTTAACCAAACGTAATGTTTGTACCTAGTATAAAGTTAAAAAGTTTAAACAATTTTAAAATATCACTATATTTAGGCGAGTAAACGAAAAATGTTCATTTCAGACTCTAAAAACGTAGAAATCGTGTTTCAAGTTGAAATACGCCTTGTAAACGAAAAATGTTTATTTCAGACTCTAATAACGTAGAAATCGTGTTTCAAGTTGAAATACGCCTTGGGACCATATCTCACCTAAAGTAAATGGTAGAATCAAACTTTAACCAAACGTAATGTTTGTACCTAGGGTAAAGTTAAAAAGTTTAAACAATTTGAAAATATCACTATATTTAGGCGAGTAAACGAAAAATGTTCGTCTCAGACTCTAAAACCGCAGAAATCGTATTTCAAGTTGAAATACGCCTTGGTACCATATCTCACCTAAAGTAAATGGTAGAATCAAACTTTAACCAAACGTAATGTTTGTACCTAGTATAAAGTTAAAAAGTTTAAACAATTTTAAAATATCACTATATTTAGGCGAGTAAACGAAAAATGTTCATTTCAGACTCTAAAAACGTAGAAATCGTGTTTCAAGTTGAAATACGCCTTGTAAACGAAAAATGTTTATTTCAGACTCTAATAACGTAGAAATCGTGTTTCAAGTTGAAATACGCTTGGGACCATATCTCACCTAAAGTAAATGGTAGAATCAAACTTTAACCAAACGTAATGTTTGTACCTAGGGTAAAGTTAAAAAGTTTAAACAATTTGAAAATATCTCTATATTTAGGCGAGTAAACGAAAAATGTTCGTCTCAGACTCTAAAACCGCAGAAATCGTGTTTCAAGTTGAAATACGCCTTGGGACCATATCTCACCTAAAGTAAATGGTAGAATCAAACTTTAACCAAACGTAATGTTTGTACCTAGGGTAAAGTTAAAAAGTTTAAACAATTTGAAAATATCACTATATTTAGGCGAGTAAACGAAAAATGTTCGTTTCAGACTCTAAAAACGTAGAAATCGTGTTTCAAGTTGAAATACGCCTTGGTACCATATCTCACCTAAAGTAAATGGTAGAATCAAACTTTAACCAAACGTAATGTTTGTACCTAGTATAAAGTTAAAAAGTTTAAACAATTTTAAAATATCACTATATTTAGGCGAGTAAACGAAAAATGTTCATTTCAGACTCTAAAAACGTAGAAATCGTGTTTCAAGTTGAAATACGCCTTGTAAACGAAAAATGTTTATTTCAGACTCTAATAACGTAGAAATCGTGTTTCAAGTTGAAATACGCCTTGGGACCATATCTCACCTAAAGTAAATGGTAGAATCAAACTTTAACCAAACGTAATGTTTGTAACTAGGGTAAAGTTAAAAAGTTTAAACAATTTGAAAATATCACTATATTTAGGCGAGTAAACGAAAAATGTTCATTTCAGACTCTAAAAACGTAGAAATCGTGTTTCAAGTTGAAATACGCCTTGTAAACGAAAAATGTTTATTTCAGACTCTAATAACGTAGAAATCGTGTTTCAAGTTGAAATACGCCTTGGGACCATATCTCACCTAAAGTAAATGGTAGAATCAAACTTTAACCAAACGTAATGTTTGTACCTAGGGTAAAGTTAAAAAGTTTAAACAATTTGAAAATATCACTATATTTAGGCGAGTAAACGAAAAATGTTCGTCTCAGACTCTAAAACCGCAGAAATCGTATTTCAAGTTGAAATACGCCTTGGTACCATATCTCACCTAAAGTAAATGGTAGAATCAAACTTTAACCAAACGTAATGTTTGTACCTAGTATAAAGTTAAAAAGTTTAAGCAATTTTAAAATATCACTATATTTAGGCGAGTAAACGAAAAATGTTCATTTCAGACTCTAAAAACGTAGAAATCGTGTTTCAAGTTGAAATACGCCTTGTAAACGAAAAATGTTTATTTCAGACTCTAATAACGTAGAAATCGTGTTTCAAGTTGAAATACGCCTTGGGACCATATCTCACCTAAAGTAAATGGTAGAATCAAACTTTAACCAAACGTAATGTTTGTACCTAGGGTAAAGTTAAAAAGTTTAAACAATTTGAAAATATCACTATATTTAGGCGAGTAAACGAAAAATGTTCATTTCAGACTCTAAAAACGTAGAAATCGTGTTTCAAGTTGAAATACGCCTTGTAAACGAAAAATGTTTATTTCAGACTCTAATAACGTAGAAATCGTGTTTTAAGTTGAAATACGCCTTGGGACCATATCTCACCTAAAGTAAATGGTAGAATCAAACTTTAACCAAACGTAATGTTTGTACCTAGGGTAAAGTTAAAAAGTTTAAACAATTTGAAAATATCACTATATTTAGGCGAGTAAACGAAAAATGTTCGTCTCAGACTCTAAAACCGCAGAAATCGTATTTCAAGTTGAAATACGCCTTGGTACCATATCTCACCTAAAGTAAATGGTAGAATCAAACTTTAACCAAACGTAATGTTTGTACCTAGTATAAAGTTAAAAAGTTTAAACAATTTTAAAATATCACTATATTTAGGCGAGTAAACGAAAAATGTTCATTTCAGACTCTAAAAACGTAGAAATCGTGTTTCAAGTTGAAATACGCCTTGTAAACGAAAAATGTTTATTTCAGACTCTAATAACGTAGAAATCGTGTTTCAAGTTGAAATACGCCTTGGGACCATATCTCACCTAAAGTAAATGGTAGAATCAAACTTTAACCAAACGTAATGTTTGTACCTAGGGTAAAGTTAAAAAGTTTAAACAATTTGAAAATATCACTATATTTAGGCGAGTAAACGAAAAATGTTCGTCTCAGACTCTAAAACCGCAGAAATCGTGTTTCAAGTTGAAATACGCCTTGGTACCATATCTCACCTAAAGTAAATGGTAGAATCAAACTTTAACCAAACGTAATGTTTGTACCTAGTATAAAGTTAAAAAGTTTAAACAATTTTAAAATATCACTATATTTAGGCGAGTAAACGAAAAATGTTCATTTCAGACTCTAAAAACGTAGAAATCGTGTTTCAAGTTGAAATACGCCTTGTAAACGAAAAATGTTTATTTCAGACTCTAATAACGTAGAAATCGTGTTTCAAGTTGAAATACGCCTTGGGACCATATCTCACCTAAAGTAAATGGTAGAATCAAACTTTAACCAAACGTAATGTTTGTACCTAGGGTAAAGTTAAAAAGTTTAAACAATTTGAAAATATCTCTATATTTAGGCGAGTAAACGAAAAATGTTCGTCTCAGACTCTAAAACCGCAGAAATCGTGTTTCAAGTTGAAATACGCCTTGGGACCATATCTCACCTAAAGTAAATGGTAGAATCAAACTTTAACCAAACGTAATGTTTGTACCTAGGGTAAAGTTAAAAAGTTTAAACAATTTGAAAATATCACTATATTTAGGCGAGTAAACGAAAAATGTTCGTTTCAGACTCTAAAAACGTAGAAATCGTGTTTCAAGTTGAAATACGCCTTGGTACCATATCTCACCTAAAGTAAATGGTAGAATCAAACTTTAACCAAACGTAATGTTTGTACCTAGTATAAAGTTAAAAAGTTTAAACAATTTTAAAATATCACTATATTTAGGCGAGTAAACGAAAAATGTTCATTTCAGACTCTAAAAACGTAGAAATCGTGTTTCAAGTTGAAATACGCCTTGTAAACGAAAAATGTTTATTTCAGACTCTAATAACGTAGAAATCGTGTTTCAAGTTGAAATACGCCTTGGGACCATATCTCACCTAAAGTAAATGGTAGAATCAAACTTTAACCAAACGTAATGTTTGTAACTAGGGTAAAGTTAAAAAGTTTAAACAATTTGAAAATATCACTATATTTAGGCGAGTAAACGAAAAATGTTCATTTCAGACTCTAAAAACGTAGAAATCGTGTTTCAAGTTGAAATACGCCTTGTAAACGAAAAATGTTTATTTCAGACTCTAATAACGTAGAAATCGTGTTTCAAGTTGAAATACGCCTTGGGACC
Organism: Pterostichus niger; assembly: GCA_947425015.1. Lineage (NCBI taxonomy): Eukaryota > Metazoa > Arthropoda > Insecta > Coleoptera > Carabidae > Pterostichus > Pterostichus niger. The sequence continues at coordinate 19,884,520 of OX380336.1, forward strand.
ATATCTCACCTAAAGTAAATGGTAGAATCAAACTTTAACCAAACGTAATGTTTGTACCTAGGGTAAAGTTAAAAAGTTTAAACAATTTGAAAATATCACTATATTTAGGCGAGTAAACGAAAAATGTTCATTTCAGACTCTAAAAACGTAGAAATCGTGTTTCAAGTTGAAATACGCCTTGTAAACGAAAAATGTTTATTTCAGACTCTAATAACGTAGAAATCGTGTTTTAAGTTGAAATACGCCTTGGGACCATATCTCACCTAAAGTAAATGGTAGAATCAAACTTTAACCAAACGTAATGTTTGTACCTAGGGTAAAGTTAAAAAGTTTAAACAATTTGAAAATATCACTATATTTAGGCGAGTAAACGAAAAATGTTCGTCTCAGACTCTAAAACCGCAGAAATCGTATTTCAAGTTGAAATACGCCTTGGTACCATATCTCACCTAAAGTAAATGGTAGAATCAAACTTTAACCAAACGTAATGTTTGTACCTAGTATAAAGTTAAAAAGTTTAAACAATTTTAAAATATCACTATATTTAGGCGAGTAAACGAAAAATGTTCATTTCAGACTCTAAAACCGCAGAAATCGTATTTCAAGTTGAAATACGCCTTGTAAACGAAAAATGTTTATTTCAGACTCTAATAACGTAGAAATCGTGTTTCAAGTTGAAATACGCCTTGGGACCATATCTCACCTAAAGTAAATGGTAGAATCAAACTTTAACCAAACGTAATGTTTGTACCTAGGGTAAAGTTAAAAAGTTTAAACAATTTGAAAATATCACTATATTTAGGCGAGTAAACGAAAAATGTTCATTTCAGACTCTAAAAACGTAGAAATCGTGTTTCAAGTTGAAATACGCCTTGTAAACGAAAAATGTTTATTTCAGACTCTAATAACGTAGAAATCGTGTTTTAAGTTGAAATACGCCTTGGGACCATATCTCACCTAAAGTAAATGGTAGAATCAAACTTTAACCAAACGTAATGTTTGTACCTAGGGTAAAGTTAAAAAGTTTAAACAATTTGAAAATATCACTATATTTAGGCGAGTAAACGAAAAATGTTCGTCTCAGACTCTAAAACCGCAGAAATCGTATTTCAAGTTGAAATACGCCTTGGTACCATATCTCACCTAAAGTAAATGGTAGAATCAAACTTTAACCAAACGTAATGTTTGTACCTAGTATAAAGTTAAAAAGTTTAAACAATTTTAAAATATCACTATATTTAGGCGAGTAAACGAAAAATGTTCATTTCAGACTCTAAAAACGTAGAAATCGTGTTTCAAGTTGAAATACGCCTTGTAAACGAAAAATGTTTATTTCAGACTCTAATAACGTAGAAATCGTGTTTCAAGTTGAAATACGCCTTGGGACCATATCTCACCTAAAGTAAATGGTAGAATCAAACTTTAACCAAACGTAATGTTTGTACCTAGGGTAAAGTTAAAAAGTTTAAACAATTTGAAAATATCACTATATTTAGGCGAGTAAACGAAAAATGTTCGTCTCAGACTCTAAAACCGCAGAAATCGTGTTTCAAGTTGAAATACGCCTTGGTACCATATCTCACCTAAAGTAAATGGTAGAATCAAACTTTAACCAAACGTAATGTTTGTACCTAGTATAAAGTTAAAAAGTTTAAACAATTTTAAAATATCACTATATTTAGGCGAGTAAACGAAAAATGTTCATTTCAGACTCTAAAAACGTAGAAATCGTGTTTCAAGTTGAAATACGCCTTGTAAACGAAAAATGTTTATTTCAGACTCTAATAACGTAGAAATCGTGTTTCAAGTTGAAATACGCCTTGGGACCATATCTCACCTAAAGTAAATGGTAGAATCAAACTTTAACCAAACGTAATGTTTGTACCTAGGGTAAAGTTAAAAAGTTTAAACAATTTGAAAATATCTCTATATTTAGGCGAGTAAACGAAAAATGTTCGTCTCAGACTCTAAAACCGCAGAAATCGTGTTTCAAGTTGAAATACGCCTTGGGACCATATCTCACCTAAAGTAAATGGTAGAATCAAACTTTAACCAAACGTAATGTTTGTACCTAGGGTAAAGTTAAAAAGTTTAAACAATTTGAAAATATCACTATATTTAGGCGAGTAAACGAAAAATGTTCGTTTCAGACTCTAAAAACGTAGAAATCGTGTTTCAAGTTGAAATACGCCTTGGTACCATATCTCACCTAAAGTAAATGGTAGAATCAAACTTTAACCAAACGTAATGTTTGTACCTAGTATAAAGTTAAAAAGTTTAAACAATTTTAAAATATCACTATATTTAGGCGAGTAAACGAAAAATGTTCATTTCAGACTCTAAAAACGTAGAAATCGTGTTTCAAGTTGAAATACGCCTTGTAAACGAAAAATGTTTATTTCAGACTCTAATAACGTAGAAATCGTGTTTCAAGTTGAAATACGCCTTGGGACCATATCTCACCTAAAGTAAATGGTAGAATCAAACTTTAACCAAACGTAATGTTTGTAACTAGGGTAAAGTTAAAAAGTTTAAACAATTTGAAAATATCACTATATTTAGGCGAGTAAACGAAAAATGTTCATTTCAGACTCTAAAAACGTAGAAATCGTGTTTCAAGTTGAAATACGCCTTGTAAACGAAAAATGTTTATTTCAGACTCTAATAACGTAGAAATCGTGTTTCAAGTTGAAATACGCCTTGGGACCATATCTCACCTAAAGTAAATGGTAGAATCAAACTTTAACCAAACGTAATGTTTGTACCTAGGGTAAAGTTAAATAGTTTAAACAATTTGAAAATATCACTATATTTAGGCGAGTAAACGAAAAATGTTCGTCTCAGACTCTAAAACCGCAGAAATCGTATTTCAAGTTGAAATACGCCTTGGTACCATATCTCACCTAAAGTAAATGGTAGAATCAAACTTTAACCAAACGTAATGTTTGTACCTAGTATAAAGTTAAAAAGTTTAAGCAATTTTAAAATATCACTATATTTAGGCGAGTAAACGAAAAATGTTCATTTCAGACTCTAAAAACGTAGAAATCGTGTTTCAAGTTGAAATACGCCTTGTAAACGAAAAATGTTTATTTCAGACTCTAATAACGTAGAAATCGTGTTTCAAGTTGAAATACGCCTTGGGACCATATCTCACCTAAAGTAAATGGTAGAATCAAACTTTAACCAAACGTAATGTTTGTACCTAGGGTAAAGTTAAAAAGTTTAAACAATTTGAAAATATCACTATATTTAGGCGAGTAAACGAAAAATGTTCATTTCAGACTCTAAAAACGTAGAAATCGTGTTTCAAGTTGAAATACGCCTTGTAAACGAAAAATGTTTATTTCAGACTCTAATAACGTAGAAATCGTGTTTTAAGTTGAAATACGCCTTGGGACCATATCTCACCTAAAGTAAATGGTAGAATCAAACTTTAACCAAACGTAATGTTTGTACCTAGGGTAAAGTTAAAAAGTTTAAACAATTTGAAAATATCACTATATTTAGGCGAGTAAACGAAAAATGTTCGTCTCAGACTCTAAAACCGCAGAAATCGTATTTCAAGTTGAAATACGCCTTGGTACCATATCTCACCTAAAGTAAATGGTAGAATCAAACTTTAACCAAACGTAATGTTTGTACCTAGTATAAAGTTAAAAAGTTTAAACAATTTTAAAATATCACTATATTTAGGCGAGTAAACGAAAAATGTTCATTTCAGACTCTAAAAACGTAGAAATCGTGTTTCAAGTTGAAATACGCCTTGTAAACGAAAAATGTTTATTTCAGACTCTAATAACGTAGAAATCGTGTTTCAAGTTGAAATACGCCTTGGGACCATATCTCACCTAAAGTAAATGGTAGAATCAAACTTTAACCAAACGTAATGTTTGTACCTAGGGTAAAGTTAAAAAGTTTAAACAATTTGAAAATATCACTATATTTAGGCGAGTAAACGAAAAATGTTCGTCTCAGACTCTAAAACCGCAGAAATCGTGTTTCAAGTTGAAATACGCCTTGGTACCATATCTCACCTAAAGTAAATGGTAGAATCAAACTTTAACCAAACGTAATGTTTGTACCTAGTATAAAGTTAAAAAGTTTAAACAATTTTAAAATATCACTATATTTAGGCGAGTAAACGAAAAATGTTCATTTCAGACTCTAAAAACGTAGAAATCGTGTTTCAAGTTGAAATACGCCTTGTAAACGAAAAATGTTTATTTCAGACTCTAATAACGTAGAAATCGTGTTTCAAGTTGAAATACGCCTTGGGACCATATCTCACCTAAAGTAAATGGTAGAATCAAACTTTAACCAAACGTAATGTTTGTACCTAGGGTAAAGTTAAAAAGTTTAAACAATTTGAAAATATCTCTATATTTAGGCGAGTAAACGAAAAATGTTCGTCTCAGACTCTAAAACCGCAGAAATCGTGTTTCAAGTTGAAATACGCCTTGGGACCATATCTCACCTAAAGTAAATGGTAGAATCAAACTTTAACCAAACGTAATGTTTGTACCTAGGGTAAAGTTAAAAAGTTTAAACAATTTGAAAATATCACTATATTTAGGCGAGTAAACGAAAAATGTTCGTTTCAGACTCTAAAAACGTAGAAATCGTGTTTCAAGTTGAAATACGCCTTGGTACCATATCTCACCTAAAGTAAATGGTAGAATCAAACTTTAACCAAACGTAATGTTTGTACCTAGTATAAAGTTAAAAAGTTTAAACAATTTTAAAATATCACTATATTTAGGCGAGTAAACGAAAAATGTTCATTTCAGACTCTAAAAACGTAGAAATCGTGTTTCAAGTTGAAATACGCCTTGTAAACGAAAAATGTTTATTTCAGACTCTAATAACGTAGAAATCGTGTTTCAAGTTGAAATACGCCTTGGGACCATATCTCACCTAAAGTAAATGGTAGAATCAAACTTTAACCAAACGTAATGTTTGTACCTAAGGTAAAGTTAAAAAGTTTAAACAATTTGAAAATATCACTATATTTAGGCGAGTAAACGAAAAATGTTCATTTCAGACTCTAAAAACGTAGAAATCGTGTTTCAAGTTGAAATACGCCTTGTAAACGAAAAATGTTTATTTCAGACTCTAATAACGTAGAAATCGTGTTTCAAGTTGAAATACGCCTTGGGACCATATCTCACCTAAAGTAAATGGTAGAATCAAACTTTAACCAAACGTAATGTTTGTACCTAGGGTAAAGTTAAAAAGTTTAAACAATTTGAAAATATCACTATATTTAGGCGAGTAAACGAAAAATGTTCGTCTCAGACTCTAAAACCGCAGAAATCGTATTTCAAGTTGAAATACGCCTTGGTACCATATCTCACCTAAAGTAAATGGTAGAATCAAACTTTAACCAAACGTAATGTTTGTACCTAGTATAAAGTTAAAAAGTTTAAACAATTTTAAAATATCACTATATTTAGGCGAGTAAACGAAAAATGTTCATTTCAGACTCTAAAAACGTAGAAATCGTGTTTCAAGTTGAAATACGCCTTGTAAACGAAAAATGTTTATTTCAGACTCTAATAACGTAGAAATCGTGTTTCAAGTTGAAATACGCCTTGGGACCATATCTCACCTAAAGTAAATGGTAGAATCAAACTTTAACCAAACGTAATGTTTGTACCTAGGGTAAAGTTAAAAAGTTTAAACAATTTGAAAATATCACTATATTTAGGCGAGTAAACGAAAAATGTTCATTTCAGACTCTAAAAACGTAGAAATCGTGTTTCAAGTTGAAATACGCCTTGTAAACGAAAAATGTTTATTTCAGACTCTAATAACGTAGAAATCGTGTTTTAAGTTGAAATACGCCTTGGGACCATATCTCACCTAAAGTAAATGGTAGAATCAAACTTTAACCAAACGTAATGTTTGTACCTAGGGTAAAGTTAAAAAGTTTAAACAATTTGAAAATATCACTATATTTAGGCGAGTAAACGAAAAATGTTCGTCTCAGACTCTAAAACCGCAGAAATCGTATTTCAAGTTGAAATACGCCTTGGTACCATATCTCACCTAAAGTAAATGGTAGAATCAAACTTTAACCAAACGTAATGTTTGTACCTAGTATAAAGTTAAAAAGTTTAAACAATTTTAAAATATCACTATATTTAGGCGAGTAAACGAAAAATGTTCATTTCAGACTCTAAAAACGTAGAAATCGTGTTTCAAGTTGAAATACGCCTTGTAAACGAAAAATTTTTATTTCAGACTCTAATAACGTAGAAATCGTGTTTCAAGTTGAAATACGCCTTGTAAACGAAAAATGTTTATTTCAGACTCTAATAACGTAGAAATCGTGTTTCAAGTTGAAATACGCCTTGGGACCATATCTCACCTAAAGTAAATGGTAGAATCAAACTTTAACCAAACGTAATGTTTGTACCTAGGGTAAAGTTAAAAAGTTTAAACAATTTGAAAATATCACTATATTTAGGCGAGTAAACGAAAAATGTTCGTCTCAGACTCTAAAACCGCAGAAATCGTATTTCAAGTTGAAATACGCCTTGGTACCATATCTCACCTAAAGTAAATGGTAGAATCAAACTTTAACCAAACGTAATGTTTGTACCTAGTATAAAGTTAAAAAGTTTAAACAATTTTAAAATATCACTATATTTAGGCGAGTAAACGAAAAATGTTCATTTCAGACTCTAAAAACGTAGAAATCGTGTTTCAAGTTGAAATACGCCTTGTAAACGAAAAATGTTTATTTCAGACTCTAATAACGTAGAAATCGTGTTTCAAGTTGAAATACGCCTTGGGACCATATCTCACCTAAAGTAAATGGTAGAATCAAACTTTAACCAAACGTAATGTTTGTACCTAGGGTAAAGTTAAAAAGTTTAAACAATTTGAAAATATCACTATATTTAGGCGAGTAAACGAAAAATGTTCATTTCAGACTCTAAAAACGTAGAAATCGTGTTTCAAGTTGAAATACGCCTTGTAAACGAAAAATGTTTATTTCAGACTCTAATAACGTAGAAATCGTGTTTTAAGTTGAAATACGCCTTGGGACCATATCTCACCTAAAGTAAATGGTAGAATCAAACTTTAACCAAACGTAATGTTTGTACCTAGGGTAAAGTTAAAAAGTTTAAACAATTTGAAAATATCACTATATTTAGGCGAGTAAACGAAAAATGTTCGTCTCAGACTCTAAAACCGCAGAAATCGTATTTCAAGTTGAAATACGCCTTGGTACCATATCTCACCTAAAGTAAATGGTAGAATCAAACTTTAACCAAACGTAATGTTTGTACCTAGTATAAAGTTAAAAAGTTTAAACAATTTTAAAATATCACTATATTTAGGCGAGTAAACGAAAAATGTTCATTTCAGACTCTAAAAACGTAGAAATCGTGTTTCAAGTTGAAATACGCCTTGTAAACGAAAAATTTTTATTTCAGACTCTAATAACGTAGAAATCGTGTTTCAAGTTGAAATACGCCTTGTAAACGAAAAATGTTTATTTCAGACTCTAATAACGTAGAAATCGTGTTTCAAGTTGAAATACGCCTTGGGACCATATCTCACCTAAAGTAAATGGTAGAATCAAACTTTAACCAAACGTAATGTTTGTACCTAGGGTAAAGTTAAAAAGTTTAAACAATTTGAAAATATCACTATATTTAGGCGAGTAAACGAAAAATGTTCGTCTCAGACTCTAAAACCGCAGAAATCGTATTTCAAGTTGAAATACGCCTTGGTACCATATCTCACCTAAAGTAAATGGTAGAATCAAACTTTAACCAAACGTAATGTTTGTACCTAGTATAAAGTTAAAAAGTTTAAACAATTTTAAAATATCACTATATTTAGGCGAGTAAACGAAAAATGTTCATTTCAGACTCTAAAAACGTAGAAATCGTGTTTCAAGTTGAAATACGCCTTGTAAACGAAAAATGTTTATTTCAGACTCTAATAACGTAGAAATCGTGTTTCAAGTTGAAATACGCCTTGGGACCATATCTCACCTAAAGTAAATGGTAGAATCAAACTTTAACCAAACGTAATGTTTGTACCTAGGGTAAAGTTAAAAAGTTTAAACAATTTGAAAATATCACTATATTTAGGCGAGTAAACGAAAAATGTTCATTTCAGACTCTAAAAACGTAGAAATCGTGTTTCAAGTTGAAATACGCCTTGTAAACGAAAAATGTTTATTTCAGACTCTAATAACGTAGAAATCGTGTTTTAAGTTGAAATACGCCTTGGGACCATATCTCACCTAAAGTAAATGGTAGAATCAAACTTTAACCAAACGTAATGTTTGTACCTAGGGTAAAGTTAAAAAGTTTAAACAATTTGAAAATATCACTATATTTAGGCGAGTAAACGAAAAATGTTCGTCTCAGACTCTAAAACCGCAGAAATCGTATTTCAAGTTGAAATACGCCTTGGTACCATATCTCACCTAAAGTAAATGGTAGAATCAAACTTTAACCAAACGTAATGTTTGTACCTAGTATAAAGTTAAAAAGTTTAAACAATTTTAAAATATCACTATATTTAGGCGAGTAAACGAAAAATGTTCATTTCAGACTCTAAAAACGTAGAAATCGTGTTTCAAGTTGAAATACGCCTTGTAAACGAAAAATGTTTATTTCAGACTCTAATAACGTAGAAATCGTGTTTCTAGTTGAAATACGCCTTGTAAACGAAAAATGTTTATTTCAGACTCTAATAACGTAGAAATCGTGTTTCAAGTTGAAATACGCCTTGGGACCATATCTCACCTAAAGTAAATGGTAGAATCAAACTTTAACCAAACGTAATGTTTGTACCTAGGGTAAAGTTAAAAAGTTTAAACAATTTGAAAATATCACTATATTTAGGCGAGTAAACGAAAAATGTTCGTCTCAGACTCTAAAACCGCAGAAATCGTATTTCAAGTTGAAATACGCCTTGGTACCATATCTCACCTAAAGTAAATGGTAGAATCAAACTTTAACCAAACGTAATGTTTGTACCTAGTATAAAGTTTAAAAGTTTAAACAATTTTAAAATATCACTATATTTAGGCGAGTAAACGAAAAATGTTCATTTCAGACTCTAAAAACGTAGAAATCGTGTTTCAAGTTGAAATACGCCTTGTAAACGAAAAATGTTTATTTCAGACTCTAATAACGTAGAAATCGTGTTTCAAGTTGAAATACGCCTTGGGACCATATCTCACCTAAAGTAAATGGTAGAATCAAACTTTAACCAAACGTAATGTTTGTACCTAGGGTAAAGTTAAAAAGTTTAAACAATTTGAAAATATCTCTATATTTAGGCGAGTAAACGAAAAATGTTCGTCTCAGACTCTAAAACCGCAGAAATCGTGTTTCAAGTTGAAATACGCCTTGGGACCATATCTCACCTAAAGTAAATGGTAGAATCAAACTTTAACCAAACGTAATGTTTGTACCTAGGGTAAAGTTAAAAAGTTTAAACAATTTGAAAATATCACTATATTTAGGCGAGTAAACGAAAAATGTTCGTTTCAGACTCTAAAAACGTAGAAATCGTGTTTCAAGTTGAAATACGCCTTGGTACCATATCTCACCTAAAGTAAATGGTAGAATCAAACTTTAACCAAACGTAATGTTTGTACCTAGTATAAAGTTAAAAAGTTTAAACAATTTTAAAATATCACTATATTTAGGCGAGTAAACGAAAAATGTTCATTTCAGACTCTAAAAACGTAGAAATCGTGTTTCAAGTTGAAATACGCCTTGTAAACGAAAAATGTTTATTTCAGACTCTAATAACGTAGAAATCGTGTTTCAAGTTGAAATACGCCTTGTAAACGAAAAATGTTTATTTCAGACTCTAATAACGTAGAAATCGTGTTTCAAGTTGAAATACGCCTTGGGACCATATCTCACCTAAAGTAAATGGTAGAATCAAACTTTAACCAAACGTAATGTTTGTACCTAGGGTAAAGTTAAAAAGTTTAAACAATTTGAAAATATCACTATATTTAGGCGAGTAAACGAAAAATGTTCGTCTCAGACTCTAAAACCGCAGAAATCGTATTTCAAGTTGAAATACGCCTTGGTACCATATCTCACCTAAAGTAAATGGTAGAATCAAACTTTAACCAAACGTAATGTTTGTACCTAGTATAAAGTTTAAAAGTTTAAACAATTTTAAAATATCACTATATTTAGGCGAGTAAACGAAAAATGTTCATTTCAGACTCTAAAAACGTAGAAATCGTGTTTCAAGTTGAAATACGCCTTGTAAACGAAAAATGTTTATTTCAGACTCTAATAACGTAGAAATCGTGTTTCAAGTTGAAATACGCCTTGGGACCATATCTCACCTAAAGTAAATGGTAGAATCAAACTTTAACCAAACGTAATGTTTGTACCTAGGGTAAAGTTAAAAAGTTTAAACAATTTGAAAATATCTCTATATTTAGGCGAGTAAACGAAAAATGTTCGTCTCAGACTCTAAAACCGCAGAAATCGTGTTTCAAGTTGAAATACGCCTTGGGACCATATCTCACCTAAAGTAAATGGTAGAATCAAACTTTAACCAAACGTAATGTTTGTACCTAGGGTAAAGTTAAAAAGTTTAAACAATTTGAAAATATCACTATATTTAGGCGAGTAAACGAAAAATGTTCGTTTCAGACTCTAAAAACGTAGAAATCGTGTTTCAAGTTGAAATACGCCTTGGTACCATATCTCACCTAAAGTAAATGGTAGAATCAAACTTTAACCAAACGTAATGTTTGTACCTAGTATAAAGTTAAAAAGTTTAAACAATTTTAAAATATCACTATATTTAGGCGAGTAAACGAAAAATGTTCATTTCAGACTCTAAAAACGTAGAAATCGTGTTTCAAGTTGAAATACGCCTTGTAAACGAAAAATGTTTATTTCAGACTCTAATAACGTAGAAATCGTGTTTCAAGTTGAAATACGCCTTGGGACCATATCTCACCTAAAGTAAATGGTAGAATCAAACTTTAACCAAACGTAATGTTTGTACCTAGGGTAAAGTTAAAAAGTTTAAACAATTTGAAAATATCACTATATTTAGGCGAGTAAACGAAAAATGTTCATTTCAGACTCTAAAAACGTAGAAATCGTGTTTCAAGTTGAAATACGCCTTGTAAACGAAAAATGTTTATTTCAGACTCTAATAACGTAGAAATCGTGTTTCAAGTTGAAATACGCCTTGGGACCATATCTCACCTAAAGTAAATGGTAGAATCAAACTTTAACCAAACGTAATGTTTGTACCTAGGGTAAAGTTAAAAAGTTTAAACAATTTGAAAATATCACTATATTTAGGCGAGTAAACGAAAAATGTTCGTCTCAGACTCTAAAACCGCAGAAATCGTATTTCAAGTTGAAATACGCCTTGGTACCATATCTCACCTAAAGTAAATGGTAGAATCAAACTTTAACCAAACGTAATGTTTGTACCTAGTATAAAGTTAAAAAGTTTAAACAATTTTAAAATATCACTATATTTAGGCGAGTAAACGAAAAATGTTCATTTCAGACTCTAAAAACGTAGAAATCGTGTTTCAAGTTGAAATACGCCTTGTAAACGAAAAATGTTTATTTCAGACTCTAATAACGTAGAAATCGTGTTTCAAGTTGAAATACGCCTTGGGACCATATCTCACCTAAAGTAAATGGTAGAATCAAACTTTAACCAAACGTAATGTTTGTACCTAGGGTAAAGTTAAAAAGTTTAAACAATTTGAAAATATCTCTATATTTAGGCGAGTAAACGAAAAATGTTCGTCTCAGACTCTAAAACCGCAGAAATCGTGTTTCAAGTTGAAATACGCCTTGGGACCATATCTCACCTAAAGTAAATGGTAGAATCAAACTTTAACCAAACGTAATGTTTGTACCTAGGGTAAAGTTAAAAAGTTTAAACAATTTGAAAATATCACTATATTTAGGCGAGTAAACGAAAAATGTTCGTTTCAGACTCTAAAAACGTAGAAATCGTGTTTCAAGTTGAAATACGCCTTGGTACCATATCTCACCTAAAGTAAATGGTAGAATCAAACTTTAACCAAACGTAATGTTTGTACCTAGTATAAAGTTAAAAAGTTTAAACAATTTTAAAATATCACTATATTTAGGCGAGTAAACGAAAAATGTTCATTTCAGACTCTAAAAACGTAGAAATCGTGTTTCAAGTTGAAATACGCCTTGTAAACGAAAAATGTTTATTTCAGACTCTAATAACGTAGAAATCGTGTTTCAAGTTGAAATACGCCTTGGGACCATATCTCACCTAAAGTAAATGGTAGAATCAAACTTTAACCAAACGTAATGTTTGTACCTAGGGTAAAGTTAAAAAGTTTAAACAATTTGAAAATATCTCTATATTTAGGCGAGTAAACGAAAAATGTTCGTCTCAGACTCTAAAACCGCAGAAATCGTGTTTCAAGTTGAAATACGCCTTGGGACCATATCTCACCTAAAGTAAATGGTAGAATCAAACTTTAACCAAACGTAATGTTTGTACCTAGGGTAAAGTTAAAAAGTTTAAACAATTTGAAAATATCACTATATTTAGGCGAGTAAACGAAACATGTTCGTTTCAGACTCTAAAAACGTAGAAATCGTGTTTCAAGTTGAAATATGCCTTGGTACCATATCTCACCTAAAGTAAATGGTAGAATCAAACTTTAACCAAACGTAATGTTTGTACCTAGTATAAAGTTAAAAAGTTTAAACAATTTTAAAATATCACTATATTTAGGCGAGTAAACGAAAAATGTTCATTTCAGACTCTAAAAACGTAGAAATCGTGTTTCAAGTTGAAATACGCCTTGTAAACGAAAAATGTTTATTTCAGACTCTAATAACGTAGAAATCGTGTTTCAAGTTGAAATACGCCTTGTAAACGAAAAATGTTTATTTCAGACTCTAATAACGTAGAAATCGTGTTTCAAGTTGAAATACGCCTTGGGACCATATCTCACCTAAAGTAAATGGTAGAATCAAACTTTAACCAAACGTAATGTTTGTACCTAGGGTAAAGTTAAAAAGTTTAAACAATTTGAAAATATCACTATATTTAGGCGAGTAAACGAAAAATGTTCGTCTCAGACTCTAAAACCGCAGAAATCGTATTTCAAGTTGAAATACGCCTTGGTACCATATCTCACCTAAAGTAAATGGTAGAATCAAACTTTAACCAAACGTAATGTTTGTACCTAGTATAAAGTTTAAAAGTTTAAACAATTTTAAAATATCACTATATTTAGGCGAGTAAACGAAAAATGTTCATTTCAGACTCTAAAAACGTAGAAATCGTGTTTCAAGTTGAAATACGCCTTGTAAACGAAAAATGTTTATTTCAGACTCTAATAACGTAGAAATCGTGTTTCAAGTTGAAATACGCCTTGGGACCATATCTCACCTAAAGTAAATGGTAGAATCAAACTTTAACCAAACGTAATGTTTGTACCTAGGGTAAAGTTAAAAAGTTTAAACAATTTGAAAATATCTCTATATTTAGGCGAGTAAACGAAAAATGTTCGTCTCAGACTCTAAAACCGCAGAAATCGTGTTTCAAGTTGAAATACGCCTTGGGACCATATCTCACCTAAAGTAAATGGTAGAATCAAACTTTAACCAAACGTAATGTTTGTACCTAGGGTAAAGTTAAAAAGTTTAAACAATTTGAAAATATCACTATATTTAGGCGAGTAAACGAAAAATGTTCGTTTCAGACTCTAAAAACGTAGAAATCGTGTTTCAAGTTGAAATACGCCTTGGTACCATATCTCACCTAAAGTAAATGGTAGAATCAAACTTTAACCAAACGTAATGTTTGTACCTAGTATAAAGTTAAAAAGTTTAAACAATTTTAAAATATCACTATATTTAGGCGAGTAAACGTAAAATGTTCATTTCAGACTCTAAAAACGTAGAAATCGTGTTTCAAGTTGAAATACGCCTTGTAAACGAAAAATGTTTATTTCAGACTCTAATAACGTAGAAATCGTGTTTCAAGTTGAAATACGCCTTGGGACCATATCTCACCTAAAGTAAATGGTAGAATCAAACTTTAACCAAACGTAATGTTTGTACCTAGGGTAAAGTTAAAAAGTTTAAACAATTTGAAAATATCACTATATTTAGGCGAGTAAACGAAAAATGTTCATTTCAGACTCTAAAAACGTAGAAATCGTGTTTCAAGTTGAAATACGCCTTGTAAACGAAAAATGTTTATTTCAGACTCTAATAACGTAGAAATCGTGTTTCAAGTTGAAATACGCCTTGGGACCATATCTCACCTAAAGTAAATGGTAGAATCAAACTTTAACCAAACGTAATGTTTGTACCTAGGGTAAAGTTAAAAAGTTTAAACAATTTGAAAATATCACTATATTTAGGCGAGTAAACGAAAAATGTTCGTCTCAGACTCTAAAACCGCAGAAATCGTATTTCAAGTTGAAATACGCCTTGGTACCATATCTCACCTAAAGTAAATGGTAGAATCAAACTTTAACCAAACGTAATGTTTGTACCTAGTATAAAGTTAAAAAGTTTAAACAATTTTAAAATATCACTATATTTAGGCGAGTAAACGAAAAATGTTCATTTCAGACTCTAAAAACGTAGAAATCGTGTTTCAAGTTGAAATACGCCTTGTAAACGAAAAATGTTTATTTCAGACTCTAATAACGTAGAAATCGTGTTTCAAGTTGAAATACGCCTTGGGACCATATCTCACCTAAAGTAAATGGTAGAATCAAACTTTAACCAAACGTAATGTTTGTACCTAGGGTAAAGTTAAAAAGTTTAAACAATTTGAAAATATCACTATATTTAGGCGAGTAAACGAAAAATGTTCATTTCAGACTCTAAAAACGTAGAAATCGTGTTTCAAGTTGAAATACGCCTTGTAAACGAAAAATGTTTATTTCAGACTCTAATAACGTAGAAATCGTGTTTTAAGTTGAAATACGCCTTGGGACCATATCTCACCTAAAGTAAATGGTAGAATCAAACTTTAACCAAACGTAATGTTTGTACCTAGGGTAAAGTTAAAAAGTTTAAACAATTTGAAAATATCACTATATTTAGGCGAGTAAACGAAAAATGTTCATTTCAGACTCTAAAAACGTAGAAATCGTGTTTCAAGTTGAAATACGCCTTGTAAACGAAAAATGTTTATTTCAGACTCTAATAACGTAGAAATCGTGTTTCAAGTTGAAATACGCCTTGGGACCATATCTCACCTAAAGTAAATGGTAGAATCAAACTTTAACCAAACGTAATGTTTGTACCTAGGGTAAAGTTAAAAAGTTTAAACAATTTGAAAATATCACTATATTTAGGTGAGTAAACGAAAAATGTTCGTCTCAGACTCTAAAACCGCAGAAATCGTATTTCAAGTTGAAATACGCCTTGGTACCATATCTCACCTAAAGTAAATGGTAGAATCAAACTTTAACCAAACGTAATGTTTGTACCTAGTATAAAGTTAAAAAGTTTAAACAATTTTAAAATATCACTATATTTAGGCGAGTAAACGAAAAATGTTCATTTCAGACTCTAAAAACGTAGAAATCGTGTTTCAAGTTGAAATACGGCTTGTAAACGAAAAATGTTTATTTCAGACTCTAATAACGTAGAAATCGTGTTTCAAGTTGAAATACGCCTTGGGACCATATCTCACCTAAAGTAAATGGTAGAATCAAACTTTAACCAAACGTAATGTTTGTACCTAGGGTAAAGTTAAAAAGTTTAAACAATTTGAAAATATCTCTATATTTAGGCGAGTAAACGAAAAATGTTCGTCTCAGACTCTAAAACCGCAGAAATCGTGTTTCAAGTTGAAATACGCCTTGGGACCATATCTCACCTAAAGTAAATGGTAGAATCAAACTTTAACCAAACGTAATGTTTGTACCTAGGGTAAAGTTAAAAAGTTTAAACAATTTGAAAATATCACTATATTTAGGCGAGTAAACGAAAAATGTTCGTTTCAGACTCTAAAAACGTAGAAATCGTGTTTCAAGTTGAAATACGCCTTGGTACCATATCTCACCTAAAGTAAATGGTAGAATCAAACTTTAACCAAACGTAATGTTTGTACCTAGTATAAAGTTAAAAAGTTTAAACAATTTTAAAATATCACTATATTTAGGCGAGTAAACGAAAAATGTTCATTTCAGACTCTAAAAACGTAGAAATCGTGTTTCAAGTTGAAATACGCCTTGTAAACGAAAAATGTTTATTTCAGACTCTAATAACGTAGAAATCGTGTTTCAAGTTGAAATACGCCTTGGGACCATATCTCACCTAAAGTAAATGGTAGAATCAAACTTTAACCAAACGTAATGTTTGTACCTAGGGTAAAGTTAAAAAGTTTAAACAATTTGAAAATATCACTATATTTAGGCGAGTAAACGAAAAATGTTCATTTCAGACTCTAAAAACGTAGAAATCGTGTTTCAAGTTGAAATACGCCTTGTAAACGAAAAATGTTTATTTCAGACTCTAATAACGTAGAAATCGTGTTTCAAGTTGAAATACGCCTTGGGACCATATCTCACCTAAAGTAAATGGTAGAATCAAACTTTAACCAAACGTAATGTTTGTACCTAGGGTAAAGTTAAAAAGTTTAAACAATTTGAAAATATCACTATATTTAGGCGAGTAAACGAAAAATGTTCGTCTCAGACTCTAAAACCGCAGAAATCGTATTTCAAGTTGAAATACGCCTTGGTACCATATCTCACCTAAAGTAAATGGTAGAATCAAACTTTAACCAAACGTAATGTTTGTACCTAGTATAAAGTTAAAAAGTTTAAACAATTTTAAAATATCACTATATTTAGGCGAGTAAACGAAAAATGTTCATTTCAGACTCTAAAAACGTAGAAATCGTGTTTCAAGTTGAAATACGCCTTGTAAACGAAAAATGTTTATTTCAGACTCTAATAACGTAGAAATCGTGTTTCAAGTTGAAATACGCCTTGGGACCATATCTCACCTAAAGTAAATGGTAGAATCAAACTTTAACCAAACGTAATGTTTGTACCTAGGGTAAAGTTAAAAAGTTTAAACAATTTGAAAATATCACTATATTTAGGCGAGTAAACGAAAAATGTTCATTTCAGACTCTAAAAACGTAGAAATCGTGTTTCAAGTTGAAATACGCCTTGTAAACGAAAAATGTTTATTTCAGACTCTAATAACGTAGAAATCGTGTTTTAAGTTGAAATACGCCTTGGGACCATATCTCACCTAAAGTAAATGGTAGAATCAAACTTTAACCAAACGTAATGTTTGTACCTAGGGTAAAGTTAAAAAGTTTAAACAATTTGAAAATATCACTATATTTAGGCGAGTAAACGAAAAATGTTCGTCTCAGACTCTAAAACCGCAGAAATCGTATTTCAAGTTGAAATACGCCTTGGTACCATATCTCACCTAAAGTAAATGGTAGAATCAAACTTTAACCAAACGTAATGTTTGTACCTAGTATAAAGTTAAAAAGTTTAAACAATTTTAAAATATCACTATATTTAGGCGAGTAAACGAAAAATGTTCATTTCAGACTCTAAAAACGTAGAAATCGTGTTTCAAGTTGAAATACGCCTTGTAAACGAAAAATGTTTATTTCAGACTCTAATAACGTAGAAATCGTGTTTCAAGTTGAAATACGCCTTGGGACCATATCTCACCTAAAGTAAATGGTAGAATCAAACTTTAACCAAACGTAATGTTTGTACCTAGGGTAAAGTTAAAAAGTTTAAACAATTTGAAAATATCACTATATTTAGGCGAGTAAACGAAAAATGTTCGTCTCAGACTCTAAAACCGCAGAAATCGTATTTCAAGTTGAAATACGCCTTGGTACCATATCTCACCTAAAGTAAATGGTAGAATCAAACTTTAACCAAACGTAATGTTTGTACCTAGTATAAAGTTAAAAAGTTTAAACAATTTTAAAATATCACTATATTTAGGCGAGTAAACGAAAAATGTTCATTTCAGACTCTAAAAACGTAGAAATCGTGTTTCAAGTTGAAATACGGCTTGTAAACGAAAATTGTTTATTTCAGACTCTAATAACGTAGAAATCGTGTTTCAAGTTGAAATACGCCTTGGGACCATATCTCACCTAAAGTAAATGGTAGAATCAAACTATAACCAAACGTAATGTTTGTACCTAGGGTAAAGTTAAAAAGTTTAAACAATTTGAAAATATCTCTATATTTAGGCGAGTAAACGAAAAATGTTCGTCTCAGACTCTAAAACCGCAGAAATCGTGTTTCAAGTTGAAATACGCCTTGGGACCATATCTCACCTAAAGTAAATGGTAGAATCAAACTTTAACCAAACGTAATGTTTGTACCTAGGGTAAAGTTAAAAAGTTTAAACAATTTGAAAATATCACTATATTTAGGCGAGTAAACGAAAAATGTTCGTTTCAGACTCTAAAAACGTAGAAATCGTGTTTCAAGTTGAAATACGCCTTGGTACCATATCTCACCTAAAGTAAATGGTAGAATCAAACTTTAACCAAACGTAATGTTTGTACCTAGTATAAAGTTAAAAAGTTTAAACAATTTTAAAATATCACTATATTTAGGCGAGTAAACGAAAAATGTTCATTTCAGACTCTAAAAACGTAGAAATCGTGTTTCAAGTTGAAATACGCCTTGTAAACGAAAAATGTTTATTTCAGACTCTAATAACGTAGAAATCGTGTTTCAAGTTGAAATACGCCTTGGGACCATATCTCACCTAAAGTAAATGGTAGAATCAAACTTTAACCAAACGTAATGTTTGTACCTAGGGTAAAGTTAAAAAGTTTAAACAATTTGAAAATATCACTATATTTAGGCGAGTAAACGAAAAATGTTCGTCTCAGACTCTAAAACCGCAGAAATCGTATTTCAAGTTGAAATACGCCTTGGTACCATATCTCACCTAAAGTAAATGGTAGAATCAAACTTTAACCAAACGTAATGTTTGTACCTAGTATAAAGTTAAAAAGTTTAAACAATTTTAAAATATCACTATATTTAGGCGAGTAAACGAAAAATGTTCATTTCAGACTCTAAAAACGTAGAAATCGTGTTTCAAGTTGAAATACGCCTTGTAAACGAAAAATGTTTATTTCAGACTCTAATAACGTAGAAATCGTGTTTCAAGTTGAAATACGCCTTGGGACCATATCTCACCTAAAGTAAATGGTAGAATCAAACTTTAACCAAACGTAATGTTTGTACCTAGGGTAAAGTTAAAAAGTTTAAACAATTTGAAAATATCACTATATTTAGGTGAGTAAACGAAAAATGTTCGTCTCAGACTCTAAAACCGCAGAAATCGTATTTCAAGTTGAAATACGCCTTGGTACCATATCTCACCTAAAGTAAATGGTAGAATCAAACTTTAACCAAACGTAATGTTTGTACCTAGTATAAAGTTAAAAAGTTTAAACAATTTTAAAATATCACTATATTTAGGCGAGTAAACGAAAAATGTTCATTTCAGACTCTAAAAACGTAGAAATCGTGTTTCAAGTTGAAATACGCCTTGTAAACGAAAAATGTTTATTTCAGACTCTAATAACGTAGAAATCGTGTTTCAAGTTGAAATACGCCTTGGGACCATATCTCACCTAAAGTAAATGGTAGAATCAAACTATAACCAAACGTAATGTTTGTACCTAGGGTAAAGTTAAAAAGTTTAAACAATTTGAAAATATCTCTATATTTAGGCGAGTAAACGAAAAATGTTCGTCTCAGACTCTAAAACCGCAGAAATCGTGTTTCAAGTTGAAATACGCCTTGGGACCATATCTCACCTAAAGTAAATGGTAGAATCAAACTTTAACCAAACGTAATGTTTGTACCTAGGGTAAAGTTAAAAAGTTTAAACAATTTGAAAATATCACTATATTTAGGCGAGTAAACGAAAAATGTTCGTTTCAGACTCTAAAAACGTAGAAATCGTGTTTCAAGTTGAAATACGCCTTGGTACCATATCTCACCTAAAGTAAATGGTAGAATCAAACTTTAACCAAACGTAATGTTTGTACCTAGTATAAAGTTAAAAAGTTTAAACAATTTTAAAATATCACTATATTTAGGCGAGTAAACGAAAAATGTTCATTTCAGACTCTAAAAACGTAGAAATCGTGTTTCAAGTTGAAATACGCCTTGTAAACGAAAAATGTTTATTTCAGACTCTAATAACGTAGAAATCGTGTTTCAAGTTGAAATACGCCTTGGGACCATATCTCACCTAAAGTAAATTTTAGAATCAAACTTTAACCAAACGTAATGTTTGTACCTAGGGTAAAGTTAAAAAGTTTAAACAATTTGAAAATATCACTATATTTAGGCGAGTAAACGAAAAATGTTCATTTCAGACTCTAAAAACGTAGAAATCGTGTTTCAAGTTGAAATACGCCTTGTAAACGAAAAATGTTTATTTCAGACTCTAATAACGTAGAAATCGTGTTTCAAGTTGAAATACGCCTTGGGACCATATCTCACCTAAAGTAAATGGTAGAATCAAACTTTAACCAAACGTAATGTTTGTACCTAGGGTAAAGTTAAAAAGTTTAAACAATTTGAAAATATCACTATATTTAGGCGAGTAAACGAAAAATGTTCGTCTCAGACTCTAAAACCGCAGAAATCGTATTTCAAGTTGAAATACGCCTTGGTACCATATCTCACCTAAAGTAAATGGTAGAATCAAACTTTAACCAAACGTAATGTTTGTACCTAGTATAAAGTTAAAAAGTTTAAACAATTTTAAAATATCACTATATTTAGGCGAGTAAACGAAAAATGTTCATTTCAGACTCTAAAAACGTAGAAATCGTGTTTCAAGTTGAAATACGCCTTGTAAACGAAAAATGTTTATTTCAGACTCTAATAACGTAGAAATCGTGTTTCAAGTTGAAATACGCCTTGGGACCATATCTCACCTAAAGTAAATGGTAGAATCAAACTTTAACCAAACGTAATGTTTGTACCTAGGGTAAAGTTAAAAAGTTTAAACAATTTGAAAATATCACTATATTTAGGCGAGTAAACGAAAAATGTTCATTTCAGACTCTAAAAACGTAGAAATCGTGTTTCAAGTTGAAATACGCCTTGTAAACGAAAAATGTTTATTTCAGACTCTAATAACGTAGAAATCGTGTTTCAAGTTGAAATACGCCTTGGGACCATATCTCACCTAAAGTAAATGGTAGAATCAAACTTTAACCAAACGTAATGTTTGTACCTAGGGTAAAGTTAAAAAGTTTAAACAATTTGAAAATATCACTATATTTAGGCGAGTAAACGAAAAATGTTCGTCTCAGACTCTAAAACCGCAGAAATCGTATTTCAAGTTGAAATACGCCTTGGTACCATATCTCACCTAAAGTAAATGGTAGAATCAAACTTTAACCAAACGTAATGTTTGTACCTAGTATAAAGTTAAAAAGTTTAAACAATTTTAAAATATCACTATATTTAGGCGAGTAAACGAAAAATGTTCATTTCAGACTCTAAAAACGTAGAAATCGTGTTTCAAGTTGAAATACGCCTTGTAAACGAAAAATGTTTATTTCAGACTCTAATAACGTAGAAATCGTGTTTCAAGTTGAAATACGCCTTGGGACCATATCTCACCTAAAGTAAATGGTAGAATCAAACTTTAACCAAACGTAATGTTTGTACCTAGGGTAAAGTTAAAAAGTTTAAACAATTTGAAAATATCACTATATTTAGGCGAGTAAACGAAAAATGTTCATTTCAGACTCTAAAAACGTAGAAATCGTGTTTCAAGTTGAAATACGCCTTGTAAACGAAAAATGTTTATTTCAGACTCTAATAACGTAGAAATCGTGTTTTAAGTTGAAATACGCCTTGGGACCATATCTCACCTAAAGTAAATGGTAGAATCAAACTTTAACCAAACGTAATGTTTGTACCTAGGGTAAAGTTAAAAAGTTTAAACAATTTGAAAATATCACTATATTTAGGCGAGTAAACGAAAAATGTTCGTCTCAGACTCTAAAACCGCAGAAATCGTATTTCAAGTTGAAATACGCCTTGGTACCATATCTCACCTAAAGTAAATGGTAGAATCAAACTTTAACCAAACGTAATGTTTGTACCTAGTATAAAGTTAAAAAGTTTAAACAATTTTAAAATATCACTATATTTAGGCGAGTAAACGAAAAATGTTCATTTCAGACTCTAAAAACGTAGAAATCGTGTTTCAAGTTGAAATACGCCTTGTAAACGAAAAATGTTTATTTCAGACTCTAATAACGTAGAAATCGTGTTTCAAGTTGAAATACGCCTTGGGACCATATCTCACCTAAAGTAAATGGTAGAATCAAACTTTAACCAAACGTAATGTTTGTACCTAGGGTAAAGTTAAAAAGTTTAAACAATTTGAAAATATCACTATATTTAGGTGAGTAAACGAAAAATGTTCGTCTCAGACTCTAAAACCGCAGAAATCGTATTTCAAGTTGAAATACGCCTTGGTACCATATCTCACCTAAAGTAAATGGTAGAATCAAACTTTAACCAAACGTAATGTTTGTACCTAGTATAAAGTTAAAAAGTTTAAACAATTTTAAAATATCACTATATTTAGGCGAGTAAACGAAAAATGTTCATTTCAGACTCTAAAAACGTAGAAATCGTGTTTCAAGTTGAAATACGGCTTGTAAACGAAAAATGTTTATTTCAGACTCTAATAACGTAGAAATCGTGTTTCAAGTTGAAATACGCCTTGGGACCATATCTCACCTAAAGTAAATGGTAGAATCAAACTATAACCAAACGTAATGTTTGTACCTAGGGTAAAGTTAAAAAGTTTAAACAATTTGAAAATATCTCTATATTTAGGCGAGTAAACGAAAAATGTTCGTCTCAGACTCTAAAACCGCAGAAATCGTGTTTCAAGTTGAAATACGCCTTGGGACCATATCTCACCTAAAGTAAATGGTAGAATCAAACTTTAACCAAACGTAATGTTTGTACCTAGGGTAAAGTTAAAAAGTTTAAACAATTTGAAAATATCACTATATTTAGGCGAGTAAACGAAAAATGTTCGTTTCAGACTCTAAAAACGTAGAAATCGTGTTTCAAGTTGAAATACGCCTTGGTACCATATCTCACCTAAAGTAAATGGTAGAATCAAACTTTAACCAAACGTAATGTTTGTACCTAGTATAAAGTTAAAAAGTTTAAACAATTTTAAAATATCACTATATTTAGGCGAGTAAACGAAAAATGTTCATTTCAGACTCTAAAAACGTAGAAATCGTGTTTCAAGTTGAAATACGCCTTGTAAACGAAAAATGTTTATTTCAGACTCTAATAACGTAGAAATCGTGTTTCAAGTTGAAATACGCCTTGGGACCATATCTCACCTAAAGTAAATGGTAGAATCAAACTTTAACCAAACGTAATGTTTGTACCTAGGGTAAAGTTAAAAAGTTTAAACAATTTGAAAATATCACTATATTTAGGCGAGTAAACGAAAAATGTTCATTTCAGACTCTAAAAACGTAGAAATCGTGTTTCAAGTTGAAATACGCCTTGTAAACGAAAAATGTTTATTTCAGACTCTAATAACGTAGAAATCGTGTTTCAAGTTGAAATACGCCTTGGGACCATATCTCACCTAAAGTAAATGGTAGAATCAAACTTTAACCAAACGTAATGTTTGTACCTAGGGTAAAGTTAAAAAGTTTAAACAATTTGAAAATATCACTATATTTAGGCGAGTAAACGAAAAATGTTCGTCTCAGACTCTAAAACCGCAGAAATCGTATTTCAAGTTGAAATACGCCTTGGTACCATATCTCACCTAAAGTAAATGGTAGAATCAAACTTTAACCAAACGTAATGTTTGTACCTAGTATAAAGTTAAAAAGTTTAAACAATTTTAAAATATCACTATATTTAGGCGAGTAAACGAAAAATGTTCATTTCAGACTCTAAAAACGTAGAAATCGTGTTTCAAGTTGAAATACGCCTTGTAAACGAAAAATGTTTATTTCAGACTCTAATAACGTAGAAATCGTGTTTCAAGTTGAAATACGCCTTGGGACCATATCTCACCTAAAGTAAATGGTAGAATCAAACTTTAACCAAACGTAATGTTTGTACCTAGGGTAAAGTTAAAAAGTTTAAACAATTTGAAAATATCACTATATTTAGGCGAGTAAACGAAAAATGTTCATTTCAGACTCTAAAAACGTAGAAATCGTGTTTCAAGTTGAAATACGCCTTGTAAACGAAAAATGTTTATTTCAGACTCTAATAACGTAGAAATCGTGTTTCAAGTTGAAATACGCCTTGGGACCATATCTCACCTAAAGTAAATGGTAGAATCAAACTTTAACCAAACGTAATGTTTGTACCTAGGGTAAAGTTAAAAAGTTTAAACAATTTGAAAATATCACTATATTTAGGCGAGTAAACGAAAAATGTTCGTCTCAGACTCTAAAACCGCAGAAATCGTATTTCAAGTTGAAATACGCCTTGGTACCATATCTCACCTAAAGTAAATGGTAGAATCAAACTTTAACCAAACGTAATGTTTGTACCTAGTATAAAGTTAAAAAGTTTAAACAATTTTAAAATATCACTATATTTAGGCGAGTAAACGAAAAATGTTCATTTCAGACTCTAAAAACGTAGAAATCGTGTTTCAAGTTGAAATACGCCTTGTAAACGAAAAATGTTTATTTCAGACTCTAATAACGTAGAAATCGTGTTTCAAGTTGAAATACGCCTTGGGACCATATCTCACCTAAAGTAAATGGTAGAATCAAACTTTAACCAAACGTAATGTTTGTACCTAGGGTAAAGTTAAAAAGTTTAAACAATTTGAAAATATCACTATATTTAGGCGAGTAAACGAAAAATGTTCATTTCAGACTCTAAAAACGTAGAAATCGTGTTTCAAGTTGAAATACGCCTTGTAAACGAAAAATGTTTATTTCAGACTCTAATAACGTAGAAATCGTGTTTTAAGTTGAAATACGCCTTGGGACCATATCTCACCTAAAGTAAATGGTAGAATCAAACTTTAACCAAACGTAATGTTTGTACCTAGGGTAAAGTTAAAAAGTTTAAACAATTTGAAAATATCACTATATTTAGGCGAGTAAACGAAAAATGTTCGTCTCAGACTCTAAAACCGCAGAAATCGTATTTCAAGTTGAAATACGCCTTGGTACCATATCTCACCTAAAGTAAATGGTAGAATCAAACTTTAACCAAACGTAATGTTTGTACCTAGTATAAAGTTAAAAAGTTTAAACAATTTTAAAATATCACTATATTTAGGCGAGTAAACGAAAAATGTTCATTTCAGACTCTAAAAACGTAGAAATCGTGTTTCAAGTTGAAATACGCCTTGGAAACGAAAAATGTTTATTTCAGACTCTAATAACGTAGAAATCGTGTTTCAAGTTGAAATACGCCTTGGGACCATATCTCACCTAAAGTAAATGGTAGAATCAAACTTTAACCAAACGTAATGTTTGTACCTAGGGTAAAGTTAAAAAGTTTAAACAATTTGAAAATATCACTATATTTAGGTGAGTAAACGAAAAATGTTCGTCTCAGACTCTAAAACCGCAGAAATCGTATTTCAAGTTGAAATACGCCTTGGTACCATATCTCACCTAAAGTAAATGGTAGAATCAAACTTTAACCAAACGTAATGTTTGTACCTAGTATAAAGTTAAAAAGTTTAAACAATTTTAAAATATCACTATATTTAGGCGAGTAAACGAAAAATGTTCATTTCAGACTCTAAAAACGTAGAAATCGTGTTTCAAGTTGAAATACGGCTTGTAAACGAAAAATGTTTATTTCAGACTCTAATAACGTAGAAATCGTGTTTCAAGTTGAAATACGCCTTGGGACCATATCTCACCTAAAGTAAATGGTAGAATCAAACTTTAACCAAACGTAATGTTTGTACCTAGGGTAAAGTTAAAAAGTTTAAACAATTTGAAAATATCTCTATATTTAGGCGAGTAAACGAAAAATGTTCGTCTCAGACTCTAAAACCGCAGAAATCGTGTTTCAAGTTGAAATACGCCTTGGGACCATATCTCACCTAAAGTAAATGGTAGAATCAAACTTTAACCAAACGTAATGTTTGTACCTAGGGTAAAGTTAAAAAGTTTAAACAATTTGAAAATATCACTATATTTAGGCGAGTAAACGAAAAATGTTCGTTTCAGACTCTAAAAACGTAGAAATCGTGTTTCAAGTTGAAATACGCCTTGGTACCATATCTCACCTAAAGTAAATGGTAGAATCAAACTTTAACCAAACGTAATGTTTGTACCTAGTATAAAGTTAAAAAGTTTAAACAATTTTAAAATATCACTATATTTAGGCGAGTAAACGAAAAATGTTCATTTCAGACTCTAAAAACGTAGAAATCGTGTTTCAAGTTGAAATACGCCTTGTAAACGAAAAATGTTTATTTCAGACTCTAATAACGTAGAAATCGTGTTTCAAGTTGAAATACGCCTTGGGACCATATCTCACCTAAAGTAAATGGTAGAATCAAACTTTAACCAAACGTAATGTTTGTACCTAGGGTAAAGTTAAAAAGTTTAAACAATTTGAAAATATCACTATATTTAGGCGAGTAAACGAAAAATGTTCATTTCAGACTCTAAAAACGTAGAAATCGTGTTTCAAGTTGAAATACGCCTTGTAAACGAAAAATGTTTATTTCAGACTCTAATAACGTAGAAATCGTGTTTCAAGTTGAAATACGCCTTGGGACCATATCTCACCTAAAGTAAATGGTAGAATCAAACTTTAACCAAACGTAATGTTTGTACCTAGGGTAAAGTTAAAAAGTTTAAACAATTTGAAAATATCACTATATTTAGGCGAGTAAACGAAAAATGTTCATTTCAGACTCTAAAAACGTAGAAATCGTGTTTCAAGTTGAAATACGCCTTGTAAACGAAAAATGTTTATTTCAGACTCTAATAACGTAGAAATCGTGTTTTAAGTTGAAATACGCCTTGGGACCATATCTCACCTAAAGTAAATGGTAGAATCAAACTTTAACCAAACGTAATGTTTGTACCTAGGGTAAAGTTAAAAAGTTTAAACAATTTGAAAATATCACTATATTTAGGCGAGTAAACGAAAAATGTTCGTCTCAGACTCTAAAACCGCAGAAATCGTATTTCAAGTTGAAATACGCCTTGGTACCATATCTCACCTAAAGTAAATGGTAGAATCAAACTTTAACCAAACGTAATGTTTGTACCTAGTATAAAGTTAAAAAGTTTAAACAATTTTAAAATATCACTATATTTAGGCGAGTAAACGAAAAATGTTCATTTCAGACTCTAAAAACGTAGAAATCGTGTTTCAAGTTGAAATACGCCTTGTAAACGAAAAATGTTTATTTCAGACTCTAATAACGTAGAAATCGTGTTTCAAGTTGAAATACGCCTTGGGACCATATCTCACCTAAAGTAAATGGTAGAATCAAACTTTAACCAAACGTAATGTTTGTACCTAGGGTAAAGTTAAAAAGTTTAAACAATTTTAAAATATCACTATATTTAGGCGAGTAAACGAAAAATGTTCATTTCAGACTCTAAAAACGTAGAAATCGTGTTTCAAGTTGAAATACGCCTTGTAAACGAAAAATGTTTATTTCAGACTCTAATAACGTAGAAATCGTGTTTCAAGTTGAAATACGCCTTGGGACCATATCTCACCTAAAGTAAATGGTAGAATCAAACTTTAACCAAACGTAATGTTTGTACCTAGGGTAAAGTTAAAAAGTTTAAACAATTTGAAAATATCACTATATTTAGGCGAGTAAACGAAAAATGTTCATTTCAGACTCTAAAAACGTAGAAATCGTGTTTCAAGTTGAAATACGCCTTGTAAACGAAAAATGTTTATTTCAGACTCTAATAACGTAGAAATCGTGTTTCAAGTTGAAATACGCCTTGGGACCATATCTCACCTAAAGTAAATGGTAGAATCAAACTTTAACCAAACGTAATGTTTGTACCTAGGGTAAAGTTAAAAAGTTTAAACAATTTGAAAATATCACTATATTTAGGCGAGTAAACGAAAAATGTTCGTCTCAGACTCTAAAACCGCAGAAATCGTATTTCAAGTTGAAATACGCCTTGGTACCATATCTCACCTAAAGTAAATGGTAGAATCAAACTTTAACCAAACGTAATGTTTGTACCTAGTATAAAGTTAAAAAGTTTAAACAATTTTAAAATATCACTATATTTAGGCGAGTAAACGAAAAATGTTCATTTCAGACTCTAAAAACGTAGAAATCGTGTTTCAAGTTGAAATACGCCTTGTAAACGAAAAATGTTTATTTCAGACTCTAATAACGTAGAAATCGTGTTTCAAGTTGAAATACGCCTTGGGACCATATCTCACCTAAAGTAAATGGTAGAATCAAACTTTAACCAAACGTAATGTTTGTACCTAGGGTAAAGTTAAAAAGTTTAAACAATTTGAAAATATCACTATATTTAGGCGAGTAAACGAAAAATGTTCATTTCAGACTCTAAAAACGTAGAAATCGTGTTTCAAGTTGAAATACGCCTTGTAAACGAAAAATGTTTATTTCAGACTCTAATAACGTAGAAATCGTGTTTTAAGTTGAAATACGCCTTGGGACCATATCTCACCTAAAGTAAATGGTAGAATCAAACTTTAACCAAACGTAATGTTTGTACCTAGGGTAAAGTTAAAAAGTTTAAACAATTTGAAAATATCACTATATTTAGGCGAGTAAACGAAAAATGTTCGTCTCAGACTCTAAAACCGCAGAAATCGTATTTCAAGTTGAAATACGCCTTGGTACCATATCTCACCTAAAGTAAATGGTAGAATCAAACTTTAACCAAACGTAATGTTTGTACCTAGTATAAAGTTAAAAAGTTTAAACAATTTTAAAATATCACTATATTTAGGCGAGTAAACGAAAAATGTTCATTTCAGACTCTAAAAACGTAGAAATCGTGTTTCAAGTTGAAATACGCCTTGTAAACGAAAAATGTTTATTTCAGACTCTAATAACGTAGAAATCGTGTTTCAAGTTGAAATACGCCTTGGGACCATATCTCACCTAAAGTAAATGGTAGAATCAAACTTTAACCAAACGTAATGTTTGTACCTAGGGTAAAGTTAAAAAGTTTAAACAATTTGAAAATATCACTATATTTAGGTGAGTAAACGAAAAATGTTCGTCTCAGACTCTAAAACCGCAGAAATCGTATTTCAAGTTGAAATACGCCTTGGTACCATATCTCACCTAAAGTAAATGGTAGAATCAAACTTTAACCAAACGTAATGTTTGTACCTAGTATAAAGTTAAAAAGTTTAAACAATTTTAAAATATCACTATATTTAGGCGAGTAAACGAAAAATGTTCATTTCAGACTCTAAAAACGTAGAAATCGTGTTTCAAGTTGAAATACGGCTTGTAAACGAAAAATGTTTATTTCAGACTCTAATAACGTAGAAATCGTGTTTCAAGTTGAAATACGCCTTGGGACCATATCTCACCTAAAGTAAATGGTAGAATCAAACTTTAACCAAACGTAATGTTTGTACCTAGGGTAAAGTTAAAAAGTTTAAACAATTTGAAAATATCTCTATATTTAGGCGAGTAAACGAAAAATGTTCGTCTCAGACTCTAAAACCGCAGAAATCGTGTTTCAAGTTGAAATACGCCTTGGGACCATATCTCACCTAAAGTAAATGGTAGAATCAAACTTTAACCAAACGTAATGTTTGTACCTAGGGTAAAGTTAAAAAGTTTAAACAATTTGAAAATATCACTATATTTAGGCGAGTAAACGAAAAATGTTCGTTTCAGACTCTAAAAACGTAGAAATCGTGTTTCAAGTTGAAATACGCCTTGTAAACGAAAAATGTTTATTTCAGACTCTAATAACGTAGAAATCGTGTTTCAAGTTGAAATACGCCTTGGGACCATATCTCACCTAAAGTAAATGGTAGAATCAAACTTTAACCAAACGTAATGTTTGTACCTAGTATAAAGTTAAAAAGTTTAAACAATTTTAAAATATCACTATATTTAGGCGAGTAAACGAAAAATGTTCATTTCAGACTCTAAAAACGTAGAAATCGTGTTTCAAGTTGAAATACGCCTTGTAAACGAAAAATGTTTATTTCAGACTCTAATAACGTAGAAATCGTGTTTCAAGTTGAAATACGCCTTGGGACCATATCTCACCTAAAGTAAATGGTAGAATCAAACTTTAACCAAACGTAATGTTTGTACCTAGGGTAAAGTTAAAAAGTTTAAACAATTTGAAAATATCACTATTTTTAGGCGAGTAAACGAAAAATATTCGTCTCAGACTCTAAAACCGCAGAAATCGTGTTTCAAGTTGAAATACGCCTTGGTACCATATCTCACCTAAAGTAAATGGTAGAATCAAACTTTAACCAAACGTAATGTTTGTACCTAGTATAAAGTTAAAAAGTTTAAACAATTTTAAAATATCACTATATTTAGGCGAGTAAACGAAAAATGTTCATTTCAGACTCTAAAAACGTAGAAATCGTGTTTCAAGTTGAAATACGCCTTGTAAACGAAAAATGTTTATTTCAGACTCTAATAACGTAGAAATCGTGTTTCAAGTTGAAATACGCCTTGGGACCATATCTCACCTAAAGTAAATGGTAGAATCAAACTTTAACCAAACGTAATGTTTGTACCTAGGGTAAAGTTAAAAAGTTTAAACAATTTGAAAATATCACTATATTTAGGCGAGTAAACGAAAAATGTTCATTTCAGACTCTAAAAACGTAGAAATCGTGTTTCAAGTTGAAATACGCCTTGTAAACGAAAAATGTTTATTTCAGACTCTAATAACGTAGAAATCGTGTTTCAAGTTGAAATACGCCTTGGGACCATATCTCACCTAAAGTAAATGGTAGAATCAAACTTTAACCAAACGTAATGTTTGTACCTAGGGTAAAGTTAAAAAGTTTAAACAATTTGAAAATATCACTATATTTAGGCGAGTAAACGAAAAATGTTCGTCTCAGACTCTAAAACCGCAGAAATCGTATTTCAAGTTGAAATACGCCTTGGTACCATATCTCACCTAAAGTAAATGGTAGAATCAAACTTTAACCAAACGTAATGTTTGTACCTAGTATAAAGTTAAAAAGTTTAAACAATTTTAAAATATCACTATATTTAGGCGAGTAAACGAAAAATGTTCATTTCAGACTCTAAAAACGTAGAAATCGTGTTTCAAGTTGAAATACGCCTTGTAAACGAAAAATGTTTATTTCAGACTCTAATAACGTAGAAATCGTGTTTCAAGTTGAAATACGCCTTGTAAACGAAAAATGTTTATTTCAGACTCTAATAACGTAGAAATCGTGTTTCAAGTTGAAATACGCCTTGGGACCATATCTCACCTAAAGTAAATGGTAGAATCAAACTTTAACCAAACGTAATGTTTGTACCTAGGGTAAAGTTAAAAAGTTTAAACAATTTGAAAATATCACTATATTTAGGCGAGTAAACGAAAAATGTTCATTTCAGACTCTAAAAACGTAGAAATCGTGTTTCAAGTTGAAATACGCCTTGTAAACGAAAAATGTTTATTTCAGACTCTAATAACGTAGAAATCGTGTTTTAAGTTGAAATACGCCTTGGGACCATATCTCACCTAAAGTAAATGGTAGAATCAAACTTTAACCAAACGTAATGTTTGTACCTAGGGTAAAGTTAAAAAGTTTAAACAATTTGAAAATATCACTATATTTAGGCGAGTAAACGAAAAATGTTCGTCTCAGACTCTAAAACCGCAGAAATCGTATTTCAAGTTGAAATACGCCTTGGTACCATATCTCACCTAAAGTAAATGGTAGAATCAAACTTTAACCAAACGTAATGTTTGTACCTAGTATAAAGTTAAAAAGTTTAAACAATTTTAAAATATCACTATATTTAGGCGAGTAAACGAAAAATGTTCATTTCAGACTCTAAAAACGTAGAAATCGTGTTTCAAGTTGAAATACGCCTTGTAAACGAAAAATGTTTATTTCAGACTCTAATAACGTAGAAATCGTGTTTCAAGTTGAAATACGCCTTGGGACCATATCTCACCTAAAGTAAATGGTAGAATCAAACTTTAACCAAACGTAATGTTTGTACCTAGGGTAAAGTTAAAAAGTTTAAACAATTTGAAAATATCACTATATTTAGGTGAGTAAACGAAAAATGTTCGTCTCAGACTCTAAAACCGCAGAAATCGTATTTCAAGTTGAAATACGCCTTGGTACCATATCTCACCTAAAGTAAATGGTAGAATCAAACTTTAACCAAACGTAATGTTTGTACCTAGTATAAAGTTAAAAAGTTTAAACAATTTTAAAATATCACTATATTTAGGCGAGTAAACGAATAATGTTCATTTCAGACTCTAAAAACGTAGAAATCGTGTTTCAAGTTGAAATACGGCTTGTAAACGAAAAATGTTTATTTCAGACTCTAATAACGTAGAAATCGTGTTTCAAGTTGAAATACGCCTTGGGACCATATCTCACCTAAAGTAAATGGTAGAATCAAACTTTAACCAAACGTAATGTTTGTACCTAGGGTAAAGTTAAAAAGTTTAAACAATTTGAAAATATCTCTATATTTAGGCGAGTAAACGAAAAATGTTCGTCTCAGACTCTAAAACCGCAGAAATCGTGTTTCAAGTTGAAATACGCCTTGGGACCATATCTCACCTAAAGTAAATGGTAGAATCAAACTTTAACCAAACGTAATGTTTGTACCTAGGGTAAAGTTAAAAAGTTTAAACAATTTGAAAATATCACTATATTTAGGCGAGTAAACGAAAAATGTTCGTTTCAGACTCTAAAAACGTAGAAATCGTGTTTCAAGTTGAAATACGCCTTGGTACCATATCTCACCTAAAGTAAATGGTAGAATCAAACTTTAACCAAACGTAATGTTTGTACCTAGTATAAAGTTAAAAAGTTTAAACAATTTTAAAATATCACTATATTTAGGCGAGTAAACGAAAAATGTTCATTTCAGACTCTAAAAACGTAGAAATCGTGTTTCAAGTTGAAATACGCCTTGTAAACGAAAAATGTTTATTTCAGACTCTAATAACGTAGAAATCGTGTTTTAAGTTGAAATACGCCTTGGGACCATATCTCACCTAAAGTAAATGGTAGAATCAAACTTTAACCAAACGTAATGTTTGTACCTAGGGTAAAGTTAAAAAGTTTAAACAATTTGAAAATATCACTATATTTAGGCGAGTAAACGAAAAATGTTCATTTCAGACTCTAAAAACGTAGAAATCGTGTTTCAAGTTGAAATACGCCTTGTAAACGAAAAATGTTTATTTCAGACTCTAATAACGTAGAAATCGTGTTTCAAGTTGAAATACGCCTTGGGACCATATCTCACCTAAAGTAAATGGTAGAATCAAACTTTAACCAAACGTAATGTTTGTACCTAGGGTAAAGTTAAAAAGTTTAAACAATTTGAAAATATCACTATATTTAGGCGAGTAAACGAAAAATGTTCGTCTCAGACTCTAAAACCGCAGAAATCGTATTTCAAGTTGAAATACGCCTTGGTACCATATCTCACCTAAAGTAAATGGTAGAATCAAACTTTAACCAAACGTAATGTTTGTACCTAGTATAAAGTTAAAAAGTTTAAACAATTTTAAAATATCACTATATTTAGGCGAGTAAACGAAAAATGTTCATTTCAGACTCTAAAAACGTAGAAATCGTGTTTCAAGTTGAAATACGCCTTGTAAACGAAAAATGTTTATTTCAGACTCTAATAACGTAGAAATCGTGTTTCAAGTTGAAATACGCCTTGGGACCATATCTCACCTAAAGTAAATGGTAGAATCAAACTTTAACCAAACGTAATGTTTGTACCTAGGGTAAAGTTAAAAAGTTTAAACAATTTGAAAATATCACTATATTTAGGCGAGTAAACGAAAAATGTTCATTTCAGACTCTAAAAACGTAGAAATCGTGTTTCAAGTTGAAATACGCCTTGTAAACGAAAAATGTTTATTTCAGACTCTAATAACGTAGAAATCGTGTTTTAAGTTGAAATACGCCTTGGGACCATATCTCACCTAAAGTAAATGGTAGAATCAAACTTTAACCAAACGTAATGTTTGTACCTAGGGTAAAGTTAAAAAGTTTAAACAATTTGAAAATATCACTATATTTAGGCGAGTAAACGAAAAATGTTCGTCTCAGACTCTAAAACCGCAGAAATCGTATTTCAAGTTGAAATACGCCTTGGTACCATATCTCACCTAAAGTAAATGGTAGAATCAAACTTTAACCAAACGTAATGTTTGTACCTAGGGTAAAGTTAAAAAGTTTAAACAATTTGAAAATATCACTATATTTAGGCGAGTAAACGAAAAATGTTCGTCTCAGACTCTAAAACCGCAGAAATCGTATTTCAAGTTGAAATACGCCTTGGTACCATATCTCACCTAAAGTAAATGGTAGAATCAAACTTTAACCAAACGTAATGTTTGTACCTAGTATAAAGTTAAAAAGTTTAAACAATTTTAAAATATCACTATATTTAGGCGAGTAAACGAAAAATGTTCATTTCAGACTCTAAAAACGTAGAAATCGTGTTTCAAGTTGAAATACGCCTTGTAAACGAAAAATGTTTATTTCAGACTCTAATAACGTAGAAATCGTGTTTCAAGTTGAAATACGCCTTGGGACCATATCTCACCTAAAGTAAATGGTAGAATCAAACTTTAACCAAACGTAATGTTTGTACCTAGGGTAAAGTTAAAAAGTTTAAACAATTTGAAAATATCACTATATTTAGGTGAGTAAACGAAAAATGTTCGTCTCAGACTCTAAAACCGCAGAAATCGTATTTCAAGTTGAAATACGCCTTGGTACCATATCTCACCTAAAGTAAATGGTAGAATCAAACTTTAACCAAACGTAATGTTTGTACCTAGTATAAAGTTAAAAAGTTTAAACAATTTTAAAATATCACTATATTTAGGCGAGTAAACGAAAAATGTTCATTTCAGACTCTAAAAACGTAGAAATCGTGTTTCAAGTTGAAATACGGCTTGTAAACGAAAAATGTTTATTTCAGACTCTAATAACGTAGAAATCGTGTTTCAAGTTGAAATACGCCTTGGGACCATATCTCACCTAAAGTAAATGGTAGAATCAAACTTTAACCAAACGTAATGTTTGTACCTAGGGTAAAGTTAAAAAGTTTAAACAATTTGAAAATATCTCTATATTTAGGCGAGTAAACGAAAAATGTTCGTCTCAGACTCTAAAACCGCAGAAATCGTGTTTCAAGTTGAAATACGCCTTGGGACCATATCTCACCTAAAGTAAATGGTAGAATCAAACTTTAACCAAACGTAATGTTTGTACCTAGGGTAAAGTTAAAAAGTTTAAACAATTTGAAAATATCACTATATTTAGGCGAGTAAACGAAAAATGTTCGTTTCAGACTCTAAAAACGTAGAAATCGTGTTTCAAGTTGAAATACGCCTTGGTACCATATCTCACCTAAAGTAAATGGTAGAATCAAACTTTAACCAAACGTAATGTTTGTACCTAGTATAAAGTTAAAAAGTTTAAACAATTTTAAAATATCACTATATTTAGGCGAGTAAACGAAAAATGTTCATTTCAGACTCTAAAAACGTAGAAATCGTGTTTCAAGTTGAAATACGCCTTGTAAACGAAAAATGTTTATTTCAGACTCTAATAACGTAGAAATCGTGTTTTAAGTTGAAATACGCCTTGGGACCATATCTCACCTAAAGTAAATGGTAGAATCAAACTTTAACCAAACGTAATGTTTGTACCTAGGGTAAAGTTAAAAAGTTTAAACAATTTGAAAATATCACTATATTTAGGCGAGTAAACGAAAAATGTTCATTTCAGACTCTAAAAACGTAGAAATCGTGTTTCAAGTTGAAATACGCCTTGTAAACGAAAAATGTTTATTTCAGACTCTAATAACGTAGAAATCGTGTTTCAAGTTGAAATACGCCTTGGGACCATATCTCACCTAAAGTAAATGGTAGAATCAAACTTTAACCAAACGTAATGTTTGTACCTAGGGTAAAGTTAAAAAGTTTAAACAATTTGAAAATATCACTATATTTAGGCGAGTAAACGAAAAATGTTCGTCTCAGACTCTAAAACCGCAGAAATCGTATTTCAAGTTGAAATACGCCTTGGTACCATATCTCACCTAAAGTAAATGGTAGAATCAAACTTTAACCAAACGTAATGTTTGTACCTAGTATAAAGTTAAAAAGTTTAAACAATTTTAAAATATCACTATATTTAGGCGAGTAAACGAAAAATGTTCATTTCAGACTCTAAAAACGTAGAAATCGTGTTTCAAGTTGAAATACGCCTTGTAAACGAAAAATGTTTATTTCAGACTCTAATAACGTAGAAATCGTGTTTCAAGTTGAAATACGCCTTGGGACCATATCTCACCTAAAGTAAATGGTAGAATCAAACTTTAACCAAACGTAATGTTTGTACCTAGGGTAAAGTTAAAAAGTTTAAACAATTTGAAAATATCACTATATTTAGGCGAGTAAACGAAAAATGTTCATTTCAGACTCTAAAAACGTAGAAATCGTGTTTCAAGTTGAAATACGCCTTGTAAACGAAAAATGTTTATTTCAGACTCTAATAACGTAGAAATCGTGTTTTAAGTTGAAATACGCCTTGGGACCATATCTCACCTAAAGTAAATGGTAGAATCAAACTTTAACCAAACGTAATGTTTGTACCTAGGGTAAAGTTAAAAAGTTTAAACAATTTGAAAATATCACTATATTTAGGCGAGTAAACGAAAAATGTTCGTCTCAGACTCTAAAACCGCAGAAATCGTATTTCAAGTTGAAATACGCCTTGGTACCATATCTCACCTAAAGTAAATGGTAGAATCAAACTTTAACCAAACGTAATGTTTGTACCTAGTATAAAGTTAAAAAGTTTAAACAATTTTAAAATATCACTATATTTAGGCGAGTAAACGAAAAATGTTCATTTCAGACTCTAAAAACGTAGAAATCGTGTTTCAAGTTGAAATACGCCTTGTAAACGAAAAATGTTTATTTCAGACTCTAATAACGTAGAAATCGTGTTTCAAGTTGAAATACGCCTTGGGACCATATCTCACCTAAAGTAAATGGTAGAATCAAACTTTAACCAAACGTAATGTTTGTACCTAGGGTAAAGTTAAAAAGTTTAAACAATTTGAAAATATCACTATATTTAGGTGAGTAAACGAAAAATGTTCGTCTCAGACTCTAAAACCGCAGAAATCGTATTTCAAGTTGAAATACGCCTTGGTACCATATCTCACCTAAAGTAAATGGTAGAATCAAACTTTAACCAAACGTAATGTTTGTACCTAGTATAAAGTTAAAAAGTTTAAACAATTTTAAAATATCACTATATTTAGGCGAGTAAACGAAAAATGTTCATTTCAGACTCTAAAAACGTAGAAATCGTGTTTCAAGTTGAAATACGGCTTGTAAACGAAAAATGTTTATTTCAGACTCTAATAACGTAGAAATCGTGTTTCAAGTTGAAATACGCCTTGGGACCATATCTCACCTAAAGTAAATGGTAGAATCAAACTTTAACCAAACGTAATGTTTGTACCTAGGGTAAAGTTAAAAAGTTTAAACAATTTGAAAATATCTCTATATTTAGGCGAGTAAACGAAAAATGTTCGTCTCAGACTCTAAAACCGCAGAAATCGTGTTTCAAGTTGAAATACGCCTTGAGACCATATCTCACCTAAAGTAAATGGTAGAATCAAACTTTAACCAAACGTAATGTTTGTACCTAGGGTAAAGTTAAAAAGTTTAAACAATTTGAAAATATCACTATATTTAGGCGAGTAAACGAAAAATGTTCGTTTCAGACTCTAAAAACGTAGAAATCGTGTTTCAAGTTGAAATACGCCTTGGTACCATATCTCACCTAAAGTAAATGGTAGAATCAAACTTTAACCAAACGTAATGTTTGTACCTAGTATAAAGTTAAAAAGTTTAAACAATTTTAAAATATCACTATATTTAGGCGAGTAAACGAAAAATGTTCATTTCAGACTCTAAAAACGTAGAAATCGTGTTTCAAGTTGAAATACGCCTTGTAAACGAAAAATGTTTATTTCAGACTCTAATAACGTAGAAATCGTGTTTCAAGTTGAAATACGCCTTGGGACCATATCTCACCTAAAGTAAATGGTAGAATCAAACTTTAACCAAACGTAATGTTTGTACCTAGGGTAAAGTTAAAAAGTTTAAACAATTTGAAAATATCACTATATTTAGGCGAGTAAACGAAAAATGTTCATTTCAGACTCTAAAAACGTAGAAATCGTGTTTCAAGTTGAAATACGCCTTGTAAACGAAAAATGTTTATTTCAGACTCTAATAACGTAGAAATCGTGTTTCAAGTTGAAATACGCCTTGGGACCATATCTCACCTAAAGTAAATGGTAGAATCAAACTTTAACCAAACGTAATGTTTGTAC
Source organism: Pterostichus niger (assembly GCA_947425015.1). Taxonomy (NCBI): domain Eukaryota; kingdom Metazoa; phylum Arthropoda; class Insecta; order Coleoptera; family Carabidae; genus Pterostichus; species Pterostichus niger. Next base: position 19,923,183 of record OX380336.1, read on the forward strand.
CTAGGGTAAAGTTAAAAAGTTTAAACAATTTGAAAATATCACTATATTTAGGCGAGTAAACGAAAAATGTTCGTCTCAGACTCTAAAACCGCAGAAATCGTATTTCAAGTTGAAATACGCCTTGGTACCATATCTCACCTAAAGTAAATGGTAGAATCAAACTTTAACCAAACGTAATGTTTGTACCTAGTATAAAGTTAAAAAGTTTAAACAATTTTAAAATATCACTATATTTAGGCGAGTAAACGAAAAATGTTCATTTCAGACTCTAAAAACGTAGAAATCGTGTTTCAAGTTGAAATACGCCTTGTAAACGAAAAATGTTTATTTCAGACTCTAATAACGTAGAAATCGTGTTTCAAGTTGAAATACGCCTTGGGACCATATCTCACCTAAAGTAAATGGTAGAATCAAACTTTAACCAAACGTAATGTTTGTACCTAGGGTAAAGTTAAAAAGTTTAAACAATTTGAAAATATCACTATATTTAGGCGAGTAAACGAAAAATGTTCATTTCAGACTCTAAAAACGTAGAAATCGTGTTTCAAGTTGAAATACGCCTTGTAAACGAAAAATGTTTATTTCAGACTCTAATAACGTAGAAATCGTGTTTTAAGTTGAAATACGCCTTGGGACCATATCTCACCTAAAGTAAATGGTAGAATCAAACTTTAACCAAACGTAATGTTTGTACCTAGGGTAAAGTTAAAAAGTTTAAACAATTTGAAAATATCACTATATTTAGGCGAGTAAACGAAAAATGTTCGTCTCAGACTCTAAAACCGCAGAAATCGTATTTCAAGTTGAAATACGCCTTGGTACCATATCTCACCTAAAGTAAATGGTAGAATCAAACTTTAACCAAACGTAATGTTTGTACCTAGTATAAAGTTAAAAAGTTTAAACAATTTTAAAATATCACTATATTTAGGCGAGTAAACGAAAAATGTTCATTTCAGACTCTAAAAACGTAGAAATCGTGTTTCAAGTTGAAATACGCCTTGTAAACGAAAAATGTTTATTTCAGACTCTAATAACGTAGAAATCGTGTTTCAAGTTGAAATACGCCTTGGGACCATATCTCACCTAAAGTAAATGGTAGAATCAAACTTTAACCAAACGTAATGTTTGTACCTAGGGTAAAGTTAAAAAGTTTAAACAATTTGAAAATATCACTATATTTAGGTGAGTAAACGAAAAATGTTCGTCTCAGACTCTAAAACCGCAGAAATCGTATTTCAAGTTGAAATACGCCTTGGTACCATATCTCACCTAAAGTAAATGGTAGAATCAAACTTTAACCAAACGTAATGTTTGTACCTAGTATAAAGTTAAAAAGTTTAAACAATTTTAAAATATCACTATATTTAGGCGAGTAAACGAAAAATGTTCATTTCAGACTCTAAAAACGTAGAAATCGTGTTTCAAGTTGAAATACGGCTTGTAAACGAAAAATGTTTATTTCAGACTCTAATAACGTAGAAATCGTGTTTCAAGTTGAAATACGCCTTGGGACCATATCTCACCTAAAGTAAATGGTAGAATCAAACTTTAACCAAACGTAATGTTTGTACCTAGGGTAAAGTTAAAAAGTTTAAACAATTTGAAAATATCTCTATATTTAGGCGAGTAAACGAAAAATGTTCGTCTCAGACTCTAAAACCGCAGAAATCGTGTTTCAAGTTGAAATACGCCTTGGGACCATATCTCACCTAAAGTAAATGGTAGAATCAAACTTTAACCAAACGTAATGTTTGTACCTAGGGTAAAGTTAAAAAGTTTAAACAATTTGAAAATATCACTATATTTAGGCGAGTAAACGAATAATGTTCATTTCAGACTCTAAAAACGTAGAAATCGTGTTTCAAGTTGAAATACGGCTTGTAAACGAAAAATGTTTATTTCAGACTCTAATAACGTAGAAATCGTGTTTCAAGTTGAAATACGCCTTGGGACCATATCTCACCTAAAGTAAATGGTAGAATCAAACTTTAACCAAACGTAATGTTTGTACCTAGGGTAAAGTTAAAAAGTTTAAACAATTTGAAAATATCTCTATATTTAGGCGAGTAAACGAAAAATGTTCGTCTCAGACTCTAAAACCGCAGAAATCGTGTTTCAAGTTGAAATACGCCTTGGGACCATATCTCACCTAAAGTAAATGGTAGAATCAAACTTTAACCAAACGTAATGTTTGTACCTAGGGTAAAGTTAAAAAGTTTAAACAATTTGAAAATATCACTATATTTAGGCGAGTAAACGAAAAATGTTCGTTTCAGACTCTAAAAACGTAGAAATCGTGTTTCAAGTTGAAATACGCCTTGGTACCATATCTCACCTAAAGTAAATGGTAGAATCAAACTTTAACCAAACGTAATGTTTGTACCTAGTATAAAGTTAAAAAGTTTAAACAATTTTAAAATATCACTATATTTAGGCGAGTAAACGAAAAATGTTCATTTCAGACTCTAAAAACGTAGAAATCGTGTTTCAAGTTGAAATACGCCTTGTAAACGAAAAATGTTTATTTCAGACTCTAATAACGTAGAAATCGTGTTTTAAGTTGAAATACGCCTTGGGACCATATCTCACCTAAAGTAAATGGTAGAATCAAACTTTAACCAAACGTAATGTTTGTACCTAGGGTAAAGTTAAAAAGTTTAAACAATTTGAAAATATCACTATATTTAGGCGAGTAAACGAAAAATGTTCATTTCAGACTCTAAAAACGTAGAAATCGTGTTTCAAGTTGAAATACGCCTTGTAAACGAAAAATGTTTATTTCAGACTCTAATAACGTAGAAATCGTGTTTCAAGTTGAAATACGCCTTGGGACCATATCTCACCTAAAGTAAATGGTAGAATCAAACTTTAACCAAACGTAATGTTTGTACCTAGGGTAAAGTTAAAAAGTTTAAACAATTTGAAAATATCACTATATTTAGGCGAGTAAACGAAAAATGTTCGTCTCAGACTCTAAAACCGCAGAAATCGTATTTCAAGTTGAAATACGCCTTGGTACCATATCTCACCTAAAGTAAATGGTAGAATCAAACTTTAACCAAACGTAATGTTTGTACCTAGTATAAAGTTAAAAAGTTTAAACAATTTTAAAATATCACTATATTTAGGCGAGTAAACGAAAAATGTTCATTTCAGACTCTAAAAACGTAGAAATCGTGTTTCAAGTTGAAATACGCCTTGTAAACGAAAAATGTTTATTTCAGACTCTAATAACGTAGAAATCGTGTTTCAAGTTGAAATACGCCTTGGGACCATATCTCACCTAAAGTAAATGGTAGAATCAAACTTTAACCAAACGTAATGTTTGTACCTAGGGTAAAGTTAAAAAGTTTAAACAATTTGAAAATATCACTATATTTAGGCGAGTAAACGAAAAATGTTCATTTCAGACTCTAAAAACGTAGAAATCGTGTTTCAAGTTGAAATACGCCTTGTAAACGAAAAATGTTTATTTCAGACTCTAATAACGTAGAAATCGTGTTTTAAGTTGAAATACGCCTTGGGACCATATCTCACCTAAAGTAAATGGTAGAATCAAACTTTAACCAAACGTAATGTTTGTACCTAGGGTAAAGTTAAAAAGTTTAAACAATTTGAAAATATCACTATATTTAGGCGAGTAAACGAAAAATGTTCGTCTCAGACTCTAAAACCGCAGAAATCGTATTTCAAGTTGAAATACGCCTTGGTACCATATCTCACCTAAAGTAAATGGTAGAATCAAACTTTAACCAAACGTAATGTTTGTACCTAGGGTAAAGTTAAAAAGTTTAAACAATTTGAAAATATCACTATATTTAGGCGAGTAAACGAAAAATGTTCGTCTCAGACTCTAAAACCGCAGAAATCGTATTTCAAGTTGAAATACGCCTTGGTACCATATCTCACCTAAAGTAAATGGTAGAATCAAACTTTAACCAAACGTAATGTTTGTACCTAGTATAAAGTTAAAAAGTTTAAACAATTTTAAAATATCACTATATTTAGGCGAGTAAACGAAAAATGTTCATTTCAGACTCTAAAAACGTAGAAATCGTGTTTCAAGTTGAAATACGCCTTGTAAACGAAAAATGTTTATTTCAGACTCTAATAACGTAGAAATCGTGTTTCAAGTTGAAATACGCCTTGGGACCATATCTCACCTAAAGTAAATGGTAGAATCAAACTTTAACCAAACGTAATGTTTGTACCTAGGGTAAAGTTAAAAAGTTTAAACAATTTGAAAATATCACTATATTTAGGTGAGTAAACGAAAAATGTTCGTCTCAGACTCTAAAACCGCAGAAATCGTATTTCAAGTTGAAATACGCCTTGGTACCATATCTCACCTAAAGTAAATGGTAGAATCAAACTTTAACCAAACGTAATGTTTGTACCTAGTATAAAGTTAAAAAGTTTAAACAATTTTAAAATATCACTATATTTAGGCGAGTAAACGAAAAATGTTCATTTCAGACTCTAAAAACGTAGAAATCGTGTTTCAAGTTGAAATACGGCTTGTAAACGAAAAATGTTTATTTCAGACTCTAATAACGTAGAAATCGTGTTTCAAGTTGAAATACGCCTTGGGACCATATCTCACCTAAAGTAAATGGTAGAATCAAACTTTAACCAAACGTAATGTTTGTACCTAGGGTAAAGTTAAAAAGTTTAAACAATTTGAAAATATCTCTATATTTAGGCGAGTAAACGAAAAATGTTCGTCTCAGACTCTAAAACCGCAGAAATCGTGTTTCAAGTTGAAATACGCCTTGGGACCATATCTCACCTAAAGTAAATGGTAGAATCAAACTTTAACCAAACGTAATGTTTGTACCTAGGGTAAAGTTAAAAAGTTTAAACAATTTGAAAATATCACTATATTTAGGCGAGTAAACGAAAAATGTTCGTTTCAGACTCTAAAAACGTAGAAATCGTGTTTCAAGTTGAAATACGCCTTGGTACCATATCTCACCTAAAGTAAATGGTAGAATCAAACTTTAACCAAACGTAATGTTTGTACCTAGTATAAAGTTAAAAAGTTTAAACAATTTTAAAATATCACTATATTTAGGCGAGTAAACGAAAAATGTTCATTTCAGACTCTAAAAACGTAGAAATCGTGTTTCAAGTTGAAATACGCCTTGTAAACGAAAAATGTTTATTTCAGACTCTAATAACGTAGAAATCGTGTTTTAAGTTGAAATACGCCTTGGGACCATATCTCACCTAAAGTAAATGGTAGAATCAAACTTTAACCAAACGTAATGTTTGTACCTAGGGTAAAGTTAAAAAGTTTAAACAATTTGAAAATATCACTATATTTAGGCGAGTAAACGAAAAATGTTCATTTCAGACTCTAAAAACGTAGAATTCGTGTTTCAAGTTGAAATACGCCTTGTAAACGAAAAATGTTTATTTCAGACTCTAATAACGTAGAAATCGTGTTTCAAGTTGAAATACGCCTTGGGACCATATCTCACCTAAAGTAAATGGTAGAATCAAACTTTAACCAAACGTAATGTTTGTACCTAGGGTAAAGTTAAAAAGTTTAAACAATTTGAAAATATCACTATATTTAGGCGAGTAAACGAAAAATGTTCGTCTCAGACTCTAAAACCGCAGAAATCGTATTTCAAGTTGAAATACGCCTTGGTACCATATCTCACCTAAAGTAAATGGTAGAATCAAACTTTAACCAAACGTAATGTTTGTACCTAGTATAAAGTTAAAAAGTTTAAACAATTTTAAAATATCACTATATTTAGGCGAGTAAACGAAAAATGTTCATTTCAGACTCTAAAAACGTAGAAATCGTGTTTCAAGTTGAAATACGCCTTGTAAACGAAAAATGTTTATTTCAGACTCTAATAACGTAGAAATCGTGTTTCAAGTTGAAATACGCCTTGGGACCATATCTCACCTAAAGTAAATGGTAGAATCAAACTTTAACCAAACGTAATGTTTGTACCTAGGGTAAAGTTAAAAAGTTTAAACAATTTGAAAATATCACTATATTTAGGCGAGTAAACGAAAAATGTTCATTTCAGACTCTAAAAACGTAGAAATCGTGTTTCAAGTTGAAATACGCCTTGTAAACGAAAAATGTTTATTTCAGACTCTAATAACGTAGAAATCGTGTTTTAAGTTGAAATACGCCTTGGGACCATATCTCACCTAAAGTAAATGGTAGAATCAAACTTTAACCAAACGTAATGTTTGTACCTAGGGTAAAGTTAAAAAGTTTAAACAATTTGAAAATATCACTATATTTAGGCGAGTAAACGAAAAATGTTCGTCTCAGACTCTAAAACCGCAGAAATCGTATTTCAAGTTGAAATACGCCTTGGTACCATATCTCACCTAAAGTAAATGGTAGAATCAAACTTTAACCAAACGTAATGTTTGTACCTAGTATAAAGTTAAAAAGTTTAAACAATTTTAAAATATCACTATATTTAGGCGAGTAAACGAAAAATGTTCATTTCAGACTCTAAAAACGTAGAAATCGTGTTTCAAGTTGAAATACGCCTTGTAAACGAAAAATGTTTATTTCAGACTCTAATAACGTAGAAATCGTGTTTCAAGTTGAAATACGCCTTGGGACCATATCTCACCTAAAGTAAATGGTAGAATCAAACTTTAACCAAACGTAATGTTTGTACCTAGGGTAAAGTTAAAAAGTTTAAACAATTTGAAAATATCACTATATTTAGGTGAGTAAACGAAAAATGTTCGTCTCAGACTCTAAAACCGCAGAAATCGTATTTCAAGTTGAAATACGCCTTGGTACCATATCTCACCTAAAGTAAATGGTAGAATCAAACTTTAACCAAACGTAATGTTTGTACCTAGTATAAAGTTAAAAAGTTTAAACAATTTTAAAATATCACTATATTTAGGCGAGTAAACGAAAAATGTTCATTTCAGACTCTAAAAACGTAGAAATCGTGTTTCAAGTTGAAATACGGCTTGTAAACGAAAAATGTTTATTTCAGACTCTAATAACGTAGAAATCGTGTTTCAAGTTGAAATACGCCTTGGGACCATATCTCACCTAAAGTAAATGGTAGAATCAAACTTTAACCAAACGTAATGTTTGTACCTAGGGTAAAGTTAAAAAGTTTAAACAATTTGAAAATATCTCTATATTTAGGCGAGTAAACGAAAAATGTTCGTCTCAGACTCTAAAACCGCAGAAATCGTGTTTCAAGTTGAAATACGCCTTGAGACCATATCTCACCTAAAGTAAATGGTAGAATCAAACTTTAACCAAACGTAATGTTTGTACCTAGGGTAAAGTTAAAAAGTTTAAACAATTTGAAAATATCACTATATTTAGGCGAGTAAACGAAAAATGTTCGTTTCAGACTCTAAAAACGTAGAAATCGTGTTTCAAGTTGAAATACGCCTTGGTACCATATCTCACCTAAAGTAAATGGTAGAATCAAACTTTAACCAAACGTAATGTTTGTACCTAGTATAAAGTTAAAAAGTTTAAACAATTTTAAAATATCACTATATTTAGGCGAGTAAACGAAAAATGTTCATTTCAGACTCTAAAAACGTAGAAATCGTGTTTCAAGTTGAAATACGCCTTGTAAACGAAAAATGTTTATTTCAGACTCTAATAACGTAGAAATCGTGTTTCAAGTTGAAATACGCCTTGGGACCATATCTCACCTAAAGTAAATGGTAGAATCAAACTTTAACCAAACGTAATGTTTGTACCTAGGGTAAAGTTAAAAAGTTTAAACAATTTGAAAATATCACTATATTTAGGCGAGTAAACGAAAAATGTTCATTTCAGACTCTAAAAACGTAGAAATCGTGTTTCAAGTTGAAATACGCCTTGTAAACGAAAAATGTTTATTTCAGACTCTAATAACGTAGAAATCGTGTTTCAAGTTGAAATACGCCTTGGGACCATATCTCACCTAAAGTAAATGGTAGAATCAAACTTTAACCAAACGTAATGTTTGTACCTAGGGTAAAGTTAAAAAGTTTAAACAATTTGAAAATATCACTATATTTAGGCGAGTAAACGAAAAATGTTCGTCTCAGACTCTAAAACCGCAGAAATCGTATTTCAAGTTGAAATACGCCTTGGTACCATATCTCACCTAAAGTAAATGGTAGAATCAAACTTTAACCAAACGTAATGTTTGTACCTAGTATAAAGTTAAAAAGTTTAAACAATTTTAAAATATCACTATATTTAGGCGAGTAAACGAAAAATGTTCATTTCAGACTCTAAAAACGTAGAAATCGTGTTTCAAGTTGAAATACGCCTTGTAAACGAAAAATGTTTATTTCAGACTCTAATAACGTAGAAATCGTGTTTCAAGTTGAAATACGCCTTGGGACCATATCTCACCTAAAGTAAATGGTAGAATCAAACTTTAACCAAACGTAATGTTTGTACCTAGGGTAAAGTTAAAAAGTTTAAACAATTTGAAAATATCACTATATTTAGGCGAGTAAACGAAAAATGTTCATTTCAGACTCTAAAAACGTAGAAATCGTGTTTCAAGTTGAAATACGCCTTGTAAACGAAAAATGTTTATTTCAGACTCTAATAACGTAGAAATCGTGTTTTAAGTTGAAATACGCCTTGGGACCATATCTCACCTAAAGTAAATGGTAGAATCAAACTTTAACCAAACGTAATGTTTGTACCTAGGGTAAAGTTAAAAAGTTTAAACAATTTGAAAATATCACTATATTTAGGCGAGTAAACGAAAAATGTTCGTCTCAGACTCTAAAACCGCAGAAATCGTATTTCAAGTTGAAATACGCCTTGGTACCATATCTCACCTAAAGTAAATGGTAGAATCAAACTTTAACCAAACGTAATGTTTGTACCTAGTATAAAGTTAAAAAGTTTAAACAATTTTAAAATATCACTATATTTAGGCGAGTAAACGAAAAATGTTCATTTCAGACTCTAAAAACGTAGAAATCGTGTTTCAAGTTGAAATACGCCTTGTAAACGAAAAATGTTTATTTCAGACTCTAATAACGTAGAAATCGTGTTTCAAGTTGAAATACGCCTTGGGACCATATCTCACCTAAAGTAAATGGTAGAATCAAACTTTAACCAAACGTAATGTTTGTACCTAGGGTAAAGTTAAAAAGTTTAAACAATTTGAAAATATCACTATATTTAGGTGAGTAAACGAAAAATGTTCGTCTCAGACTCTAAAACCGCAGAAATCGTATTTCAAGTTGAAATACGCCTTGGTACCATATCTCACCTAAAGTAAATGGTAGAATCAAACTTTAACCAAACGTAATGTTTGTACCTAGTATAAAGTTAAAAAGTTTAAACAATTTTAAAATATCACTATATTTAGGCGAGTAAACGAAAAATGTTCATTTCAGACTCTAAAAACGTAGAAATCGTGTTTCAAGTTGAAATACGGCTTGTAAACGAAAAATGTTTATTTCAGACTCTAATAACGTAGAAATCGTGTTTCAAGTTGAAATACGCCTTGGGACCATATCTCACCTAAAGTAAATGGTAGAATCAAACTTTAACCAAACGTAATGTTTGTACCTAGGGTAAAGTTAAAAAGTTTAAACAATTTGAAAATATCTCTATATTTAGGCGAGTAAACGAAAAATGTTCGTCTCAGACTCTAAAACCGCAGAAATCGTGTTTCAAGTTGAAATACGCCTTGGGACCATATCTCACCTAAAGTAAATGGTAGAATCAAACTTTAACCAAACGTAATGTTTGTACCTAGGGTAAAGTTAAAAAGTTTAAACAATTTGAAAATATCACTATATTTAGGCGAGTAAACGAAAAATGTTCGTTTCAGACTCTAAAAACGTAGAAATCGTGTTTCAAGTTGAAATACGCCTTGTAAACGAAAAATGTTTATTTCAGACTCTAATAACGTAGAAATCGTGTTTCAAGTTGAAATACGCCTTGGGACCATATCTCACCTAAAGTAAATGGTAGAATCAAACTTTAACCAAACGTAATGTTTGTACCTAGGGTAAAGTTAAAAAGTTTAAACAATTTGAAAATATCTCTATATTTAGGCGAGTAAACGAAAAATGTTCGTCTCAGACTCTAAAACCGCAGAAATCGTGTTTCAAGTTGAAATACGCCTTGGGACCATATCTCACCTAAAGTAAATGGTAGAATCAAACTTTAACCAAACGTAATGTTTGTACCTAGGGTAAAGTTAAAAAGTTTAAACAATTTGAAAATATCACTATATTTAGGCGAGTAAACGAAAAATGTTCGTTTCAGACTCTAAAAACGTAGAAATCGTGTTTCAAGTTGAAATACGCCTTGTAAACGAAAAATGTTTATTTCAGACTCTAATAACGTAGAAATCGTGTTTCAAGTTGAAATACGCCTTGGGACCATATCTCACCTAAAGTAAATGGTAGAATCAAACTTTAACCAAACGTAATGTTTGTACCTAGTATAAAGTTAAAAAGTTTAAACAATTTTAAAATATCACTATATTTAGGCGAGTAAACGAAAAATGTTCATTTCAGACTCTAAAAACGTAGAAATCGTGTTTCAAGTTGAAATACGCCTTGTAAACGAAAAATGTTTATTTCAGACTCTAATAACGTAGAAATCGTGTTTCAAGTTGAAATACGCCTTGGGACCATATCTCACCTAAAGTAAATGGTAGAATCAAACTTTAACCAAACGTAATGTTTGTACCTAGGGTAAAGTTAAAAAGTTTAAACAATTTGAAAATATCACTATTTTTAGGCGAGTAAACGAAAAATATTCGTCTCAGACTCTAAAACCGCAGAAATCGTGTTTCAAGTTGAAATACGCCTTGGTACCATATCTCACCTAAAGTAAATGGTAGAATCAAACTTTAACCAAACGTAATGTTTGTACCTAGTATAAAGTTAAAAAGTTTAAACAATTTTAAAATATCACTATATTTAGGCGAGTAAACGAAAAATGTTCATTTCAGACTCTAAAAACGTAGAAATCGTGTTTCAAGTTGAAATACGCCTTGTAAACGAAAAATGTTTATTTCAGACTCTAATAACGTAGAAATCGTGTTTCAAGTTGAAATACGCCTTGGGACCATATCTCACCTAAAGTAAATGGTAGAATCAAACTTTAACCAAACGTAATGTTTGTACCTAGGGTAAAGTTAAAAAGTTTAAACAATTTGAAAATATCACTATATTTAGGCGAGTAAACGAAAAATGTTCATTTCAGACTCTAAAAACGTAGAAATCGTGTTTCAAGTTGAAATACGCCTTGTAAACGAAAAATGTTTATTTCAGACTCTAATAACGTAGAAATCGTGTTTCAAGTTGAAATACGCCTTGGGACCATATCTCACCTAAAGTAAATGGTAGAATCAAACTTTAACCAAACGTAATGTTTGTACCTAGGGTAAAGTTAAAAAGTTTAAACAATTTGAAAATATCACTATATTTAGGCGAGTAAACGAAAAATGTTCGTCTCAGACTCTAAAACCGCAGAAATCGTATTTCAAGTTGAAATACGCCTTGGTACCATATCTCACCTAAAGTAAATGGTAGAATCAAACTTTAACCAAACGTAATGTTTGTACCTAGTATAAAGTTAAAAAGTTTAAACAATTTTAAAATATCACTATATTTAGGCGAGTAAACGAAAAATGTTCATTTCAGACTCTAAAAACGTAGAAATCGTGTTTCAAGTTGAAATACGCCTTGTAAACGAAAAATGTTTATTTCAGACTCTAATAACGTAGAAATCGTGTTTCAAGTTGAAATACGCCTTGTAAACGAAAAATGTTTATTTCAGACTCTAATAACGTAGAAATCGTGTTTCAAGTTGAAATACGCCTTGGGACCATATCTCACCTAAAGTAAATGGTAGAATCAAACTTTAACCAAACGTAATGTTTGTACCTAGGGTAAAGTTAAAAAGTTTAAACAATTTGAAAATATCACTATATTTAGGCGAGTAAACGAAAAATGTTCGTCTCAGACTCTAAAACCGCAGAAATCGTATTTCAAGTTGAAATACGCCTTGGTACCATATCTCACCTAAAGTAAATGGTAGAATCAAACTTTAACCAAACGTAATGTTTGTACCTAGTATAAAGTTAAAAAGTTTAAACAATTTTAAAATATCACTATATTTAGGCGAGTAAACGAAAAATGTTCATTTCAGACTCTAAAAACGTAGAAATCGTGTTTCAAGTTGAAATACGCCTTGTAAACGAAAAATGTTTATTTCAGACTCTAATAACGTAGAAATCGTGTTTCAAGTTGAAATACGCCTTGGGACCATATCTCACCTAAAGTAAATGGTAGAATCAAACTTTAACCAAACGTAATGTTTGTACCTAGGGTAAAGTTAAAAAGTTTAAACAATTTGAAAATATCTCTATATTTAGGCGAGTAAACGAAAAATGTTCGTCTCAGACTCTAAAACCGCAGAAATCGTGTTTCAAGTTGAAATACGCCTTGGGACCATATCTCACCTAAAGTAAATGGTAGAATCAAACTTTAACCAAACGTAATGTTTGTACCTAGGGTAAAGTTAAAAAGTTTAAACAATTTGAAAATATCACTATATTTAGGCGAGTAAACGAAAAATGTTCGTTTCAGACTCTAAAAACGTAGAAATCGTGTTTCAAGTTGAAATACGCCTTGGTACCATATCTCACCTAAAGTAAATGGTAGAATCAAACTTTAACCAAACGTAATGTTTGTACCTAGTATAAAGTTAAAAAGTTTAAACAATTTTAAAATATCACTATATTTAGGCGAGTAAACGAAAAATGTTCATTTCAGACTCTAAAAACGTAGAAATCGTGTTTCAAGTTGAAATACGCCTTGTAAACGAAAAATGTTTATTTCAGACTCTAATAACGTAGAAATCGTGTTTCAAGTTGAAATACGCCTTGGGACCATATCTCACCTAAAGTAAATGGTAGAATCAAACTTTAACCAAACGTAATGTTTGTACCTAGGGTAAAGTTAAAAAGTTTAAACAATTTGAAAATATCACTATATTTAGGCGAGTAAACGAAAAATGTTAATTTCAGACTCTAAAAACGTAGAAATCGTGTTTCAAGTTGAAATACGCCTTGTAAACGAAAAATGTTTATTTCAGACTCTAATAACGTAGAAATCGTGTTTCAAGTTGAAATACGCCTTGGGACCATATCTCACCTAAAGTAAATGGTAGAATCAAACTTTAACCAAACGTAATGTTTGTACCTAGGGTAAAGTTAAAAAGTTTAAACAATTTGAAAATATCACTATATTTAGGCGAGTAAACGAAAAATGTTCGTCTCAGACTCTAAAACCGCAGAAATCGTATTTCAAGTTGAAATACGCCTTGGTACCATATCTCACCTAAAGTAAATGGTAGAATCAAACTTTAACCAAACGTAATGTTTGTACCTAGTATAAAGTTAAAAAGTTTAAACAATTTTAAAATATCACTATATTTAGGCGAGTAAACGAAAAATGTTCATTTCAGACTCTAAAAACGTAGAAATCGTGTTTCAAGTTGAAATACGCCTTGTAAACGAAAAATGTTTATTTCAGACTCTAATAACGTAGAAATCGTGTTTCAAGTTGAAATACGCCTTGGGACCATATCTCACCTAAAGTAAATGGTAGAATCAAACTTTAACCAAACGTAATGTTTGTACCTAGGGTAAAGTTAAAAAGTTTAAACAATTTGAAAATATCACTATATTTAGGCGAGTAAACGAAAAATGTTCATTTCAGACTCTAAAAACGTAGAAATCGTGTTTCAAGTTGAAATACGCCTTGTAAACGAAAAATGTTTATTTCAGACTCTAATAACGTAGAAATCGTGTTTTAAGTTGAAATACGCCTTGGGACCATATCTCACCTAAAGTAAATGGTAGAATCAAACTTTAACCAAACGTAATGTTTGTACCTAGGGTAAAGTTAAAAAGTTTAAACAATTTGAAAATATCACTATATTTAGGCGAGTAAACGAAAAATGTTCGTCTCAGACTCTAAAACCGCAGAAATCGTATTTCAAGTTGAAATACGCCTTGGTACCATATCTCACCTAAAGTAAATGGTAGAATCAAACTTTAACCAAACGTAATGTTTGTACCTAGTATAAAGTTAAAAAGTTTAAACAATTTTAAAATATCACTATATTTAGGCGAGTAAACGAAAAATGTTCATTTCAGACTCTAAAAACGTAGAAATCGTGTTTCAAGTTGAAATACGCCTTGTAAACGAAAAATGTTTATTTCAGACTCTAATAACGTAGAAATCGTGTTTCAAGTTGAAATACGCCTTGGGACCATATCTCACCTAAAGTAAATGGTAGAATCAAACTTTAACCAAACGTAATGTTTGTACCTAGGGTAAAGTTAAAAAGTTTAAACAATTTGAAAATATCACTATATTTAGGTGAGTAAACGAAAAATGTTCGTCTCAGACTCTAAAACCGCAGAAATCGTATTTCAAGTTGAAATACGCCTTGGTACCATATCTCACCTAAAGTAAATGGTAGAATCAAACTTTAACCAAACGTAATGTTTGTACCTAGTATAAAGTTAAAAAGTTTAAACAATTTTAAAATATCACTATATTTAGGCGAGTAAACGAAAAATGTTCATTTCAGACTCTAAAAACGTAGAAATCGTGTTTCAAGTTGAAATACGCCTTGTAAACGAAAAATGTTTATTTCAGACTCTAATAACGTAGAAATCGTGTTTCAAGTTGAAATACGCCTTGGGACCATATCTCACCTAAAGTAAATGGTAGAATCAAACTTTAACCAAACGTAATGTTTGTACCTAGGGTAAAGTTAAAAAGTTTAAACAATTTGAAAATATCACTATATTTAGGCGAGTAAACGAAAAATGTTCGTCTCAGACTCTAAAACCGCAGAAATCGTATTTCAAGTTGAAATACGCCTTGGTACCATATCTCACCTAAAGTAAATGGTAGAATCAAACTTTAACCAAACGTAATGTTTGTACCTAGTATAAAGTTAAAAAGTTTAAACAATTTTAAAATATCACTATATTTAGGCGAGTAAACGAAAAATGTTCATTTCAGACTCTAAAAACGTAGAAATCGTGTTTCAAGTTGAAATACGCCTTGTAAACGAAAAATGTTTATTTCAGACTCTAATAACGTAGAAATCGTGTTTCAAGTTGAAATACGCCTTGGGACCATATCTCACCTAAAGTAAATGGTAGAATCAAACTTTAACCAAACGTAATGTTTGTACCTAGGGTAAAGTTAAAAAGTTTAAACAATTTGAAAATATCACTATATTTAGGCGAGTAAACGAAAAATGTTCATTTCAGACTCTAAAAACGTAGAAATCGTGTTTCAAGTTGAAATACGCCTTGTAAACGAAAAATGTTTATTTCAGACTCTAATAACGTAGAAATCGTGTTTCAAGTTGAAATACGCCTTGGGACCATATCTCACCTAAAGTAAATGGTAGAATCAAACTTTAACCAAACGTAATGTTTGTACCTAGGGTAAAGTTAAAAAGTTTAAACAATTTGAAAATATCACTATATTTAGGCGAGTAAACGAAAAATGTTCGTCTCAGACTCTAAAACCGCAGAAATCGTATTTCAAGTTGAAATACGCCTTGGTACCATATCTCACCTAAAGTAAATGGTAGAATCAAACTTTAACCAAACGTAATGTTTGTACCTAGTATAAAGTTAAAAAGTTTAAACAATTTTAAAATATCACTATATTTAGGCGAGTAAACGAAAAATGTTCATTTCAGACTCTAAAAACGTAGAAATCGTGTTTCAAGTTGAAATACGCCTTGTAAACGAAAAATGTTTATTTCAGACTCTAATAACGTAGAAATCGTGTTTCAAGTTGAAATACGCCTTGGGACCATATCTCACCTAAAGTAAATGGTAGAATCAAACTTTAACCAAACGTAATGTTTGTACCTAGGGTAAAGTTAAAAAGTTTAAACAATTTGAAAATATCACTATATTTAGGTGAGTAAACGAAAAATGTTCGTCTCAGACTCTAAAACCGCAGAAATCGTATTTCAAGTTGAAATACGCCTTGGTACCATATCTCACCTAAAGTAAATGGTAGAATCAAACTTTAACCAAACGTAATGTTTGTACCTAGTATAAAGTTAAAAAGTTTAAACAATTTTAAAATATCACTATATTTAGGCGAGTAAACGAAAAATGTTCATTTCAGACTCTAAAAACGTAGAAATCGTGTTTCAAGTTGAAATACGCCTTGTAAACGAAAAATGTTTATTTCAGACTCTAATAACGTAGAAATCGTGTTTCAAGTTGAAATACGCCTTGGGACCATATCTCACCTAAAGTAAATGATAGAATCAAACTTTAACCAAACGTAATGTTTGTACCTAGGGTAAAGTTAAAAAGTTTAAACAATTTGAAAATATCTCTATATTTAGGCGAGTAAACGAAAAATGTTCGTCTCAGACTCTAAAACCGCAGAAATCGTGTTTCAAGTTGAAATACGCCTTGGGACCATATCTCACCTAAAGTAAATGGTAGAATCAAACTTTAACCAAACGTAATGTTTGTACCTAGGGTAAAGTTAAAAAGTTTAAACAATTTGAAAATATCACTATATTTAGGCGAGTAAACGAAAAATGTTCGTTTCAGACTCTAAAAACGTAGAAATCGTGTTTCAAGTTGAAATACGCCTTGTAAACGAAAAATGTTTATTTCAGACTCTAATAACGTAGAAATCGTGTTTCAAGTTGAAATACGCCTTGGGACCATATCTCACCTAAAGTAAATGGTAGAATCAAACTTTAACCAAACGTAATGTTTGTACCTAGTATAAAGTTAAAAAGTTTAAACAATTTTAAAATATCACTATATTTAGGCGAGTAAACGAAAAATGTTCATTTCAGACTCTAAAAACGTAGAAATCGTGTTTCAAGTTGAAATACGCCTTGTAAACGAAAAATGTTTATTTCAGACTCTAATAACGTAGAAATCGTGTTTCAAGTTGAAATACGCCTTGGGACCATATCTCACCTAAAGTAAATGGTAGAATCAAACTTTAACCAAACGTAATGTTTGTACCTAGGGTAAAGTTAAAAAGTTTAAACAATTTGAAAATATCACTATTTTTAGGAGAGTAAACGAAAAATATTCGTCTCAGACTCTAAAACCGCAGAAATCGTGTTTCAAGTTGAAATACGCCTTGGTACCATATCTCACCTAAAGTAAATGGTAGAATCAAACTTTAACCAAACGTAATGTTTGTACCTAGTATAAAGTTAAAAAGTTTAAACAATTTTAAAATATCACTATATTTAGGCGAGTAAACGAAAAATGTTCATTTCAGACTCTAAAAACGTAGAAATCGTGTTTCAAGTTGAAATACGCCTTGTAAACGAAAAATGTTTATTTCAGACTCTAATAACGTAGAAATCGTGTTTCAAGTTGAAATACGCCTTGGGACCATATCTCACCTAAAGTAAATGGTAGAATCAAACTTTAACCAAACGTAATGTTTGTACCTAGGGTAAAGTTAAAAAGTTTAAACAATTTGAAAATATCACTATATTTAGGTGAGTAAACGAAAAATGTTCGTCTCAGACTCTAAAACCGCAGAAATCGTATTTCAAGTTGAAATACGCCTTGGTACCATATCTCACCTAAAGTAAATGGTAGAATCAAACTTTAACCAAACGTAATGTTTGTACCTAGTATAAAGTTAAAAAGTTTAAACAATTTTAAAATATCACTATATTTAGGCGAGTAAACGAAAAATGTTCATTTCAGACTCTAAAAACGTAGAAATCGTGTTTCAAGTTGAAATACGCCTTGTAAACGAAAAATGTTTATTTCAGACTCTAATAACGTAGAAATCGTGTTTCAAGTTGAAATACGCCTTGGGACCATATCTCACCTAAAGTAAATGATAGAATCAAACTTTAACCAAACGTAATGTTTGTACCTAGGGTAAAGTTAAAAAGTTTAAACAATTTGAAAATATCTCTATATTTAGGCGAGTAAACGAAAAATGTTCGTCTCAGACTCTAAAACCGCAGAAATCGTGTTTCAAGTTGAAATACGCCTTGGGACCATATCTCACCTAAAGTAAATGGTAGAATCAAACTTTAACCAAACGTAATGTTTGTACCTAGGGTAAAGTTAAAAAGTTTAAACAATTTGAAAATATCACTATATTTAGGCGAGTAAACGAAAAATGTTCGTTTCAGACTCTAAAAACGTAGAAATCGTGTTTCAAGTTGAAATACGCCTTGTAAACGAAAAATGTTTATTTCAGACTCTAATAACGTAGAAATCGTGTTTCAAGTTGAAATACGCCTTGGGACCATATCTCACCTAAAGTAAATGGTAGAATCAAACTTTAACCAAACGTAATGTTTGTACCTAGTATAAAGTTAAAAAGTTTAAACAATTTTAAAATATCACTATATTTAGGCGAGTAAACGAAAAATGTTCATTTCAGACTCTAAAAACGTAGAAATCGTGTTTCAAGTTGAAATACGCCTTGTAAACGAAAAATGTTTATTTCAGACTCTAATAACGTAGAAATCGTGTTTCAAGTTGAAATACGCCTTGGGACCATATCTCACCTAAAGTAAATGGTAGAATCAAACTTTAACCAAACGTAATGTTTGTACCTAGGGTAAAGTTAAAAAGTTTAAACAATTTGAAAATATCACTATTTTTAGGAGAGTAAACGAAAAATATTCGTCTCAGACTCTAAAACCGCAGAAATCGTGTTTCAAGTTGAAATACGCCTTGGTACCATATCTCACCTAAAGTAAATGGTAGAATCAAACTTTAACCAAACGTAATGTTTGTACCTAGTATAAAGTTAAAAAGTTTAAACAATTTTAAAATATCACTATATTTAGGCGAGTAAACGAAAAATGTTCATTTCAGACTCTAAAAACGTAGAAATCGTGTTTCAAGTTGAAATACGCCTTGTAAACGAAAAATGTTTATTTCAGACTCTAATAACGTAGAAATCGTGTTTCAAGTTGAAATACGCCTTGGGACCATATCTCACCTAAAGTAAATGGTAGAATCAAACTTTAACCAAACGTAATGTTTGTACCTAGGGTAAAGTTAAAAAGTTTAAACAATTTGAAAATATCACTATATTTAGGCGAGTAAACGAAAAATGTTCATTTCAGACTCTAAAAACGTAGAAATCGTGTTTCAAGTTGAAATACGCCTTGTAAACGAAAAATGTTTATTTCAGACTCTAATAACGTAGAAATCGTGTTTCAAGTTGAAATACGCCTTGGGACCATATCTCACCTAAAGTAAATGGTAGAATCAAACTTTAACCAAACGTAATGTTTGTACCTAGGGTAAAGTTAAAAAGTTTAAACAATTTGAAAATATCACTATATTTAGGCGAGTAAACGAAAAATGTTCGTCTCAGACTCTAAAACCGCAGAAATCGTATTTCAAGTTGAAATACGCCTTGGTACCATATCTCACCTAAAGTAAATGGTAGAATCAAACTTTAACCAAACGTAATGTTTGTACCTAGTATAAAGTTAAAAAGTTTAAACAATTTTAAAATATCACTATATTTAGGCGAGTAAACGAAAAATGTTCATTTCAGACTCTAAAAACGTAGAAATCGTGTTTCAAGTTGAAATACGCCTTGTAAACGAAAAATGTTTATTTCAGACTCTAATAACGTAGAAATCGTGTTTCAAGTTGAAATACGCCTTGGGACCATATCTCACCTAAAGTAAATGGTAGAATCAAACTTTAACCAAACGTAATGTTTGTACCTAGGGTAAAGTTAAAAAGTTTAAACAATTTGAAAATATCACTATATTTAGGCGAGTAAACGAAAAATGTTCATTTCAGACTTTAAAAACGTAGAAATCGTGTTTCAAGTTGAAATACGCCTTGTAAACGAAAAATGTTTATTTCAGACTCTAATAACGTAGAAATCGTGTTTCAAGTTGAAATACGCCTTGGGACCATATCTCACCTAAAGTAAATGGTAGAATCAAACTTTAACCAAACGTAATGTTTGTACCTAGGGTAAAGTTAAAAAGTTTAAACAATTTGAAAATATCTCTATATTTAGGCGAGTAAACGAAAAATGTTCGTCTCAGACTCTAAAACCGCAGAAATCGTGTTTCAAGTTGAAATACGCCTTGGGACCATATCTCACCTAAAGTAAATGGTAGAATCAAACTTTAACCAAACGTAATGTTTGTACCTAGGGTAAAGTTAAAAAGTTTAAACAATTTGAAAATATCACTATATTTAGGCGAGTAAACGAAAAATGTTCATTTCAGACTCTAAAAACGTAGAAATCGTGTTTCAAGTTGAAATACGCCTTGTAAACGAAAAATGTTTATTTCAGACTCTAATAACGTAGAAATCGTGTTTCAAGTTGAAATACGCCTTGGGACCATATCTCACCTAAAGTAAATGGTAGAATCAAACTTTAACCAAACGTAATGTTTGTACCTAGGGTAAAGTTAAAAAGTTTAAACAATTTGAAAATATCACTATATTTAGGCGAGTAAACGAAAAATGTTCGTCTCAGACTCTAAAACCGCAGAAATCGTATTTCAAGTTGAAATACGCCTTGGTACCATATCTCACCTAAAGTAAATGGTAGAATCAAACTTTAACCAAACGTAATGTTTGTACCTAGTATAAAGTTAAAAAGTTTAAACAATTTTAAAATATCACTATATTTAGGCGAGTAAACGAAAAATGTTCATTTCAGACTCTAAAAACGTAGAAATCGTGTTTCAAGTTGAAATACGCCTTGTAAACGAAAAATGTTTATTTCAGACTCTAATAACGTAGAAATCGTGTTTCAAGTTGAAATACGCCTTGGGACCATATCTCACCTAAAGTAAATGGTAGAATCAAACTTTAACCAAACGTAATGTTTGTACCTAGGGTAAAGTTAAAAAGTTTAAACAATTTGAAAATATCACTATATTTAGGCGAGTAAACGAAAAATGTTCATTTCAGACTCTAAAAACGTAGAAATCGTGTTTCAAGTTGAAATACGCCTTGTAAACGAAAAATGTTTATTTCAGACTCTAATAACGTAGAAATCGTGTTTCAAGTTGAAATACGCCTTGGGACCATATCTCACCTAAAGTAAATGGTAGAATCAAACTTTAACCAAACGTAATGTTTGTACCTAGGGTAAAGTTAAAAAGTTTAAACAATTTGAAAATATCTCTATATTTAGGCGAGTAAACGAAAAATGTTCGTCTCAGACTCTAAAACCGCAGAAATCGTATTTCAAGTTGAAATACGCCTTGGTACCATATCTCACCTAAAGTAAATGGTAGAATCAAACTTTAACCAAACGTAATGTTTGTACCTAGTATAAAGTTAAAAAGTTTAAACAATTTTAAAATATCACTATATTTAGGCGAGTAAACGAAAAATGTTCATTTCAGACTCTAAAAACGTAGAAATCGTGTTTCAAGTTGAAATACGCCTTGTAAACGAAAAATGTTTATTTCAGACTCTAATAACGTAGAAATCGTGTTTCAAGTTGAAATACGCCTTGGGACCATATCTCACCTAAAGTAAATGGTAGAATCAAACTTTAACCAAACGTAATGTTTGTACCTAGGGTAAAGTTAAAAAGTTTAAACAATTTGAAAATATCACTATATTTAGGCGAGTAAACGAAAAATGTTCATTTCAGACTCTAAAAACGTAGAAATCGTGTTTCAAGTTGAAATACGCCTTGTAAACGAAAAATGTTTATTTCAGACTCTAATAACGTAGAAATCGTGTTTCAAGTTGAAATACGCCTTGGGACCATATCTCACCTAAAGTAAATGGTAGAATCAAACTTTAACCAAACGTAATGTTTGTACCTAGGGTAAAGTTAAAAAGTTTAAACAATTTGAAAATATCTCTATATTTAGGCGAGTAAACGAAAAATGTTCGTCTCAGACTCTAAAACCGCAGAAATCGTATTTCAAGTTGAAATACGCCTTGGTACCATATCTCACCTAAAGTAAATGGTAGAATCAAACTTTAACCAAACGTAATGTTTGTACCTAGTATAAAGTTAAAAAGTTTAAACAATTTTAAAATATCACTATATTTAGGCGAGTAAACGAAAAATGTTCATTTCAGACTCTAAAAACGTAGAAATCGTGTTTCAAGTTGAAATACGCCTTGTAAACGAAAAATGTTTATTTCAGACTCTAATAACGTAGAAATCGTGTTTCAAGTTGAAATACGCCTTGGGACCATATCTCACCTAAAGTAAATGGTAGAATCAAACTTTAACCAAACGTAATGTTTGTACCTAGGGTAAAGTTAAAAAGTTTAAACAATTTGAAAATATCACTATATTTAGGCGAGTAAACGAAAAATGTTCATTTCAGACTCTAAAAACGTAGAAATCGTGTTTCAAGTTGAAATACGCCTTGTAAACGAAAAATGTTTATTTCAGACTCTAATAACGTAGAAATCGTGTTTCAAGTTGAAATACGCCTTGGGACCATATCTCACCTAAAGTAAATGGTAGAATCAAACTTTAACCAAACGTAATGTTTGTACCTAGGGTAAAGTTAAAAAGTTTAAACAATTTGAAAATATCTCTATATTTAGGCGAGTAAACGAAAAATGTTCGTCTCAGACTCTAAAACCGCAGAAATCGTGTTTCAAGTTGAAATACGCCTTGGGACCATATCTCACCTAAAGTAAATGGTAGAATCAAACTTTAACCAAACGTAATGTTTGTACCTAGGGTAAAGTTAAAAAGTTTAAACAATTTGAAAATATCACTATATTTAGGCGAGTAAACGAAAAATGTTCGTTTCAGACTCTAAAAACGTAGAAATCGTGTTTCAAGTTGAAATACGCCTTGTAAACGAAAAATGTTTATTTCAGACTCTAATAACGTAGAAATCGTGTTTCAAGTTGAAATACGCCTTGGGACCATATCTCACCTAAAGTAAATGGTAGAAT
The DNA here is from genome assembly GCA_947425015.1 of Pterostichus niger. Classification (NCBI taxonomy): domain Eukaryota; kingdom Metazoa; phylum Arthropoda; class Insecta; order Coleoptera; family Carabidae; genus Pterostichus; species Pterostichus niger. Next base: position 19,946,138 of record OX380336.1, read on the forward strand.
CAAACTTTAACCAAACGTAATGTTTGTACCTAGGGTAAAGTTAAAAAGTTTAAACAATTTGAAAATATCACTATATTTAGGCGAGTAAACGAAAAATGTTCGTCTCAGACTCTAAAACCGCAGAAATCGTATTTCAAGTTGAAATACGCCTTGGTACCATATCTCACCTAAAGTAAATGGTAGAATCAAACTTTAACCAAACGTAATGTTTGTACCTAGTATAAAGTTAAAAAGTTTAAACAATTTTAAAATATCACTATATTTAGGCGAGTAAACGAAAAATGTTCATTTCAGACTCTAAAAACGTAGAAATCGTGTTTCAAGTTGAAATACGCCTTGTAAACGAAAAATGTTTATTTCAGACTCTAATAACGTAGAAATCGTGTTTCAAGTTGAAATACGCCTTGGGACCATATCTCACCTAAAGTAAATGGTAGAATCAAACTTTAACCAAACGTAATGTTTGTACCTAGGGTAAAGTTAAAAAGTTTAAACAATTTGAAAATATCACTATATTTAGGCGAGTAAACGAAAAATGTTCATTTCAGACTCTAAAAACGTAGAAATCGTGTTTCAAGTTGAAATACGCCTTGTAAACGAAAAATGTTTATTTCAGACTCTAATAACGTAGAAATCGTGTTTCAAGTTGAAATACGCCTTGGGACCATATCTCACCTAAAGTAAATGGTAGAATCAAACTTTAACCAAACGTAATGTTTGTACCTAGGGTAAAGTTAAAAAGTTTAAACAATTTAAAAATATCACTATATTTAGGCGAGTAAACGAAAAATGTTCGTCTCAGACTCTAAAACCGCAGAAATCGTATTTCAAGTTGAAATACGCCTTGGTACCATATCTCACCTAAAGTAAATGGTAGAATCAAACTTTAACCAAACGTAATGTTTGTACCTAGTATAAAGTTAAAAAGTTTAAACAATTTTAAAATATCACTATATTTAGGCGAGTAAACGAAAAATGTTCATTTCAGACTCTAAAAACGTAGAAATCGTGTTTCAAGTTGAAATACGCCTTGTAAACGAAAAATGTTTATTTCAGACTCTAATAACGTAGAAATCGTGTTTCAAGTTGAAATACGCCTTGGGACCATATCTCACCTAAAGTAAATGGTAGAATCAAACTTTAACCAAACGTAATGTTTGTACCTAGGGTAAAGTTAAAAAGTTTAAACAATTTGAAAATATCACTATATTTAGGCGAGTAAACGAAAAATGTTCATTTCAGACTTTAAAAACGTAGAAATCGTGTTTCAAGTTGAAATACGCCTTGTAAACGAAAAATGTTTATTTCAGACTCTAATAACGTAGAAATCGTGTTTCAAGTTGAAATACGCCTTGGGACCATATCTCACCTAAAGTAAATGGTAGAATCAAACTTTAACCAAACGTAATGTTTGTACCTAGGGTAAAGTTAAAAAGTTTAAACAATTTGAAAATATCACTATATTTAGGCGAGTAAACGAAAAATGTTCATTTCAGACTCTAAAAACGTAGAAATCGTGTTTCAAGTTGAAATACGCCTTGTAAACGAAAAATGTTTATTTCAGACTCTAATAACGTAGAAATCGTGTTTCAAGTTGAAATACGCCTTGGGACCATATCTCACCTAAAGTAAATGGTAGAATCAAACTTTAACCAAACGTAATGTTTGTACCTAGGGTAAAGTTAAAAAGTTTAAACAATTTGAAAATATCTCTATATTTAGGCGAGTAAACGAAAAATGTTCGTCTCAGACTCTAAAACCGCAGAAATCGTGTTTCAAGTTGAAATACGCCTTGGGACCATATCTCACCTAAAGTAAATGGTAGAATCAAACTTTAACCAAACGTAATGTTTGTACCTAGGGTAAAGTTAAAAAGTTTAAACAATTTGAAAATATCACTATATTTAGGCGAGTAAACGAAAAATGTTCGTTTCAGACTCTAAAAACGTAGAAATCGTGTTTCAAGTTGAAATACGCCTTGTAAACGAAAAATGTTTATTTCAGACTCTAATAACGTAGAAATCGTGTTTCAAGTTGAAATACGCCTTGGGACCATATCTCACCTAAAGTAAATGGTAGAATCAAACTTTAACCAAACGTAATGTTTGTACCTAGGGTAAAGTTAAAAAGTTTAAACAATTTGAAAATATCACTATATTTAGGCGAGTAAACGAAAAATGTTCATTTCAGACTCTAAAAACGTAGAAATCGTGTTTCAAGTTGAAATACGCCTTGTAAACGAAAAATGTTTATTTCAGACTCTAATAACGTAGAAATCGTGTTTCAAGTTGAAATACGCCTTGGGACCATATCTCACCTAAAGTAAATGGTAGAATCAAACTTTAACCAAACGTAATGTTTGTACCTAGGGTAAAGTTAAAAAGTTTAAACAATTTGAAAATATCACTATATTTAGGCGAGTAAACGAAAAATGTTCGTCTCAGACTCTAAAACCGCAGAAATCGTATTTCAAGTTGAAATACGCCTTGGTACCATATCTCACCTAAAGTAAATGGTAGAATCAAACTTTAACCAAACGTAATGTTTGTACCTAGGGTAAAGTTAAAAAGTTTAAACAATTTGAAAATATCACTATTATTAGGCGAGTAAACGAAAAATATTCGTCTCAGACTCTAAAACCGCAGAAATCGTGTTTCAAGTTGAAATACGCCTTGGTACCATATCTCACCTAAAGTAAATGGTAGAATCAAACTTTAACCAAACGTAATGTTTGTACCTAGTATAAAGTTAAAAAGTTTAAACAATTTTAAAATATCACTATATTTAGGCGAGTAAACGAAAAATGTTCATTTCAGACTCTAAAAACGTAGAAATCGTGTTTCAAGTTGAAATACGCCTTGTAAACGAAAAATGTTTATTTCAGACTCTAATAACGTAGAAATCGTGTTTCAAGTTGAAATACGCCTTGGGACCATATCTCACCTAAAGTAAATGGTAGAATCAAACTTTAACCAAACGTAATGTTTGTACCTAGGGTAAAGTTAAAAAGTTTAAACAATTTGAAAATATCACTATATTTAGGCGAGTAAACGAAAAATGTTCATTTCAGACTCTAAAAACGTAGAAATCGTGTTTCAAGTTGAAATACGCCTTGTAAACGAAAAATGTTTATTTCAGACTCTAATAACGTAGAAATCGTGTTTCAAGTTGAAATACGCCTTGGGACCATATCTCACCTAAAGTAAATGGTAGAATCAAACTTTAACCAAACGTAATGTTTGTACCTAGGGTAAAGTTAAAAAGTTTAAACAATTTGAAAATATCACTATATTTAGGCGAGTAAACGAAAAATGTTCGTCTCAGACTCTAAAACCGCAGAAATCGTATTTCAAGTTGAAATACGCCTTGGTACCATATCTCACCTAAAGTAAATGGTAGAATCAAACTTTAACCAAACGTAATGTTTGTACCTAGTATAAAGTTAAAAAGTTTAAACAATTTTAAAATATCACTATATTTAGGCGAGTAAACGAAAAATGTTCATTTCAGACTCTAAAAACGTAGAAATCGTGTTTCAAGTTGAAATACGCCTTGTAAACGAAAAATGTTTATTTCAGACTCTAATAACGTAGAAATCGTGTTTCAAGTTGAAATACGCCTTGGGACCATATCTCACCTAAAGTAAATGGTAGAATCAAACTTTAACCAAACGTAATGTTTGTACCTAGGGTAAAGTTAAAAAGTTTAAACAATTTGAAAATATCACTATATTTAGGCGAGTAAACGAAAAATGTTCATTTCAGACTCTAAAAACGTAGAAATCGTGTTTCAAGTTGAAATACGCCTTGTAAACGAAAAATGTTTATTTCAGACTCTAATAACGTAGAAATCGTGTTTCAAGTTGAAATACGCCTTGGGACCATATCTCACCTAAAGTAAATGGTAGAATCAAACTTTAACCAAACGTAATGTTTGTACCTAGGGTAAAGTTAAAAAGTTTAAACAATTTGAAAATATCTCTATATTTAGGCGAGTAAACGAAAAATGTTAGTCTCAGACTCTAAAACCGCAGAAATCGTGTTTCAAGTTGAAATACGCCTTGGGACCATATCTCACCTAAAGTAAATGGTAGAATCAAACTTTAACCAAACGTAATGTTTGTACCTAGGGTAAAGTTAAAAAGTTTAAACAATTTGAAAATATCACTATATTTAGGCGAGTAAACGAAAAATGTTCGTTTCAGACTCTAAAAACGTAGAAATCGTGTTTCAAGTTGAAATACGCCTTGTAAACGAAAAATGTTTATTTCAGACTCTAATAACGTAGAAATCGTGTTTCAAGTTGAAATACGCCTTGGGACCATATCTCACCTAAAGTAAATGGTAGAATCAAACTTTAACCAAACGTAATGTTTGTACCTAGGGTAAAGTTAAAAAGTTTAAACAATTTGAAAATATCACTATATTTAGGCGAGTAAACGAAAAATGTTCATTTCAGACTCTAAAAACGTAGAAATCGTGTTTCAAGTTGAAATACGCCTTGTAAACGAAAAATGTTTATTTCAGACTCTAATAACGTAGAAATCGTGTTTCAAGTTGAAATACGCCTTGGGACCATATCTCACCTAAAGTAAATGGTAGAATCAAACTTTAACCAAACGTAATGTTTGTACCTAGGGTAAAGTTAAAAAGTTTAAACAATTTGAAAATATCACTATATTTAGGCGAGTAAACGAAAAATGTTCGTCTCAGACTCTAAAACCGCAGAAATCGTATTTCAAGTTGAAATACGCCTTGGTACCATATCTCACCTAAAGTAAATGGTAGAATCAAACTTTAACCAAACGTAATGTTTGTACCTAGTATAAAGTTAAAAAGTTTAAACAATTTTAAAATATCACTATATTTAGGCGAGTAAACGAAAAATGTTCATTTCAGACTCTAAAAACGTAGAAATCGTGTTTCAAGTTGAAATACGCCTTGTAAACGAAAAATGTTTATTTCAGACTCTAATAACGTAGAAATCGTGTTTCAAGTTGAAATACGCCTTGGGACCATATCTCACCTAAAGTAAATGGTAGAATCAAACTTTAACCAAACGTAATGTTTGTACCTAGTATAAAGTTAAAAAGTTTAAACAATTTTAAAATATCACTATATTTAGGCGAGTAAACGAAAAATGTTCATTTCAGACTCTAAAAACGTAGAAATCGTGTTTCAAGTTGAAATACGCCTTGTAAACGAAACATGTTTATTTCAGACTCTAATAACGTAGAAATCGTGTTTCAAGTTGAAATACGCCTTGGGACCATATCTCACCTAAAGTAAATGGTAGAATCAAACTTTAACCAAACGTAATGTTTGTACCTAGGGTAAAGTTAAAAAGTTTAAACAATTTGAAAATATCACTATTTTTAGGCGAGTAAACGAAAAATGTTCGTCTCAGACTCTAAAACCGCAGAAATCGTGTTTCAAGTTGAAATACGCCTTGGTACCATATCTCACCTAAAGTAAATGGTAGAATCAAACTTTAACCAAACGTAATGTTTGTACCTAGTATAAAGTTAAAAAGTTTAAACAATTTTAAAATATCACTATATTTAGGCGAGTAAACGAAAAATGTTCATTTCAGACTCTAAAAACGTAGAAATCGTGTTTCAAGTTGAAATACGCCTTGTAAACGAAAAATGTTTATTTCAGACTCTAATAACGTAGAAATCGTGTTTCAAGTTTAAATACGCCTTGGGACCATATCTCACCTAAAGTAAATGGTAGAATCAAACTTTAACCAAACGTAATGTTTGTACCTAGGGTAAAGTTAAAAAGTTTAAACAATTTTAAAATATCACTATATTTAGGCGAGTAAACGAAAAATGTTCATTTCAGACTCTAAAAACGTAGAAATCGTGTTTCAAGTTGAAATACGCCTTGTAAACGAAAAATGTTTATTTCAGACTCTAATAACGTAGAAATCGTGTTTCAAGTTGAAATACGCCTTGGGACCATATCTCACCTAAAGTAAATGGTAGAATCAAACTTTAACCAAACGTAATGTTTGTACCTAGGGTAAAGTTAAAAAGTTTAAACAATTTGAAAATATCACTATATTTAGGCGAGTAAACGAAAAATGTTCGTTTTAGACTCTAAAACCGCAGAAATCGTATTTCAAGTTGAAATACGCCTTGGTACCATATGTCACCTAAAGTAAATGGTAGAATCAAACTTTAACCAAACGTAATGTTTGTACCTAGTATAAAGTTAAAAAGTTTAAACAATTTTAAAATATCACTATATTTAGGCGAGTAAACGAAAAATGTTCATTTCAGACTCTAAAAACGTAGAAATCGTGTTTCAAGTTGAAATACGCCTTGTAAACGAAAAATGTTTATTTCAGACTCTAATAACGTAGAAATCGTGTTTCAAGTTGAAATACGCCTTGGGACCATATCTCACCTAAAGTAAATGGTAGAATCAAACTTTAACCAAACGTAATGTTTGTACCTAGGGTAAAGTTAAAAAGTTTAAACAATTTGAAAATATCACTATATTTAGGCGAGTAAACGAAAAATGTTCGTTTCAGACTCTAAAAACGTAGAAATCGTGTTTCAAGTTGAAATACGCCTTGTAAACGAAAAATGTTTATTTCAGACTCTAATAACGTAGAAATCGTGTTTCAAGTTGAAATACGCCTTGGGACCATATCTCACCTAAAGTAAATGGTAGAATCAAACTTTAACCAAACGTAATGTTTGTACCTAGTATAAAGTTAAAAAGTTTAAACAATTTTAAAATATCACTATATTTAGGCGAGTAAACGAAAAATGTTCATTTCAGACTCTAAAAACGTAGAAATCGTGTTTCAAGTTGAAATACGCCTTGTAAACGAAAAATGTTTATTTCAGACTCTAATAAGGTAGAAATCGTGTTTCAAGTTGAAATACGCCTTGGGACCATATCTCACCTAAAGTAAATGGTAGAATCAAACTTTAACCAAACGTAATGTTTGTACCTAGGGTAAAGTTAAAAAGTTTAAACAATTTGAAAATATCACTATTTTTAGGCGAGTAAACGAAAAATGTTCGTCTCAGACTCTAAAACCGCAGAAATCGTGTTTCAAGTTGAAATACGCCTTGGGACCATATCTCACCTAAAGTAAATGGTAGAATCAAACTTTAACCAAACGTAATGTTTGTACCTAGGGTAAAGTTAAAAAGTTTAAACAATTTGAAAATATCACTATATTTAGGCGAGTAAACGAAAAATGTTCGTTTCAGACTCTAAAAACGTAGAAATCGTGTTTCAAGTTGAAATACGCCTTGGTACCATATCTCACCTAAAGTAAATGGTAGAATCAAACTTTAACCAAACGTAATGTTTGTACCTAGTATAAAGTTAAAAAGTTTAAACAATTTTAAAATATCACTATATTTAGGCGAGTAAACGAAAAATGTTCATTTCAGACTCTAAAAACGTAGAAATCGTGTTTCAAGTTGAAATACGCCTTGTAAACGAAAAATGTTTATTTCAGACTCTAATAACGTAGAAATCGTGTTTCAAGTTTAAATACGCCTTGGGACCATATCTCACCTAAAGTAAATGGTAGAATCAAACTTTAACCAAACGTAATGTTTGTACCTAGGGTAAAGTTAAAAAGTTTAAACAATTTTAAAATATCACTATATTTAGGCGAGTAAACGAAAAATGTTCATTTCAGACTCTAAAAACGTAGAAATCGTGTTTCAAGTTGAAATACGCCTTGTAAACGAAAAATGTTTATTTCAGACTCTAATAACGTAGAAATCGTGTTTCAAGTTGAAATACGCCTTGGGACCATATCTCACCTAAAGTAAATGGTAGAATCAAACTTTAACCAAACGTAATGTTTGTACCTAGGGTAAAGTTAAAAAGTTTAAACAATTTGAAAATATCACTATATTTAGGCGAGTAAACGAAAAATGTTCGTTTTAGACTCTAAAACCGCAGAAATCGTATTTCAAGTTGAAATACGCCTTGGTACCATATCTCACCTAAAGTAAATGGTAGAATCAAACTTTAACCAAACGTAATGTTTGTACCTAGTATAAAGTTAAAAAGTTTAAACAATTTTAAAATATCACTATATTTAGGCGAGTAAACGAAAAATGTTCATTTCAGACTCTAAAAACGTAGAAATCGTGTTTCAAGTTGAAATACGCCTTGTAAACGAAAAATGTTTATTTCAGACTCTAATAACGTAGAAATCGTGTTTCAAGTTGAAATACGCCTTGGGACCATATCTCACCTAAAGTAAATGGTAGAATCAAACTTTAACCAAACGTAATGTTTGTACCTAGGGTAAAGTTAAAAAGTTTAAACAATTTGAAAATATCACTATATTTAGGCGAGTAAACGAAAAATGTTCGTCTCAGACTCTAAAACCGCAGAAATCGTATTTCAAGTTGAAATACGCCTTGGTACCATATCTCACCTAAAGTAAATGGTAGAATCAAACTTTAACCAAACGTAATGTTTGTACCTAGTATAAAGTTAAAAAGTTTAAACAATTTTAAAATATCACTATATTTAGGCGAGTAAACGAAAAATGTTCATTTCAGACTCTAAAAACGTAGAAATCGTGTTTCAAGTTGAAATACGCCTTGTAAACGAAAAATGTTTATTTCAGACTCTAATAACGTAGAAATCGTGTTTCAAGTTGAAATACGCCTTGGGACCATATCTCACCTAAAGTAAATGGTAGAATCAAACTTTAACCAAACGTAATGTTTGTACCTAGGGTAAAGTTAAAAAGTTTAAACAATTTGAAAATATCACTATATTTAGGCGAGTAAACGAAAAATGTTCGTCTCAGACTCTAAAACCGCAGAAATCGTATTTCAAGTTGAAATACGCCTTGGTACCATATCTCACCTAAAGTAAATGGTAGAATCAAACTTTAACCAAACGTAATGTTTGTACCTAGTATAAAGTTAAAAAGTTTAAACAATTTTAAAATATCACTATATTTAGGCGAGTAAACGAAAAATGTTCATTTCAGACTCTAAAAACGTAGAAATCGTGTTTCAAGTTGAAATACGCCTTGTAAACGAAAAATGTTTATTTCAGACTCTAATAACGTAGAAATCGTGTTTCAAGTTGAAATACGCCTTGGGACCATATCTCACCTAAAGTAAATGGTAGAATCAAACTTTAACCAAACGTAATGTTTGTACCTAGGGTAAAGTTAAAAAGTTTAAACAATTTGAAAATATCACTATATTTAGGCGAGTAAACGAAAAATGTTCGTCTCAGACTCTAAAACCGCAGAAATCGTGTTTCAAGTTGAAATACGCCTTGGTACCATATCTCACCTAAAGTAAATGGTAGAATCAAACTTTAACCAAACGTAATGTTTGTACCTAGTATAAAGTTAAAAAGTTTAAACAATTTTAAAATATCACTATATTTAGGCGAGTAAACGAAAAATGTTCATTTCAGACTCTAAAAACGTAGAAATCGTGTTTCAAGTTGAAATACGCCTTGTAAACGAAAAATGTTTATTTCAGACTCTAATAACGTAGAAATCGTGTTTCAAGTTGAAATACGCCTTGGGACCATATCTCACCTAAAGTAAATGGTAGAATCAAACTTTAACCAAACGTAATGTTTGTACCTAGGGTAAAGTTAAAAAGTTTAAACAATTTGAAAATATCTCTATATTTAGGCGAGTAAACGAAAAATGTTCGTCTCAGACTCTAAAACCGCAGAAATCGTGTTTCAAGTTGAAATACGCCTTGGGACCATATCTCACCTAAAGTAAATGGTAGAATCAAACTTTAACCAAACGTAATGTTTGTACCTAGGGTAAAGTTAAAAAGTTTCAACAATTTGAAAATATCACTATATTTAGGCGAGTAAACGAAAAATGTTCGTTTCAGACTCTAAAAACGTAGAAATCGTGTTTCAAGTTGAAATACGCCTTGGTACCATATCTCACCTAAAGTAAATGGTAGAATCAAACTTTAACCAAACGTAATGTTTGTACCTAGTATAAAGTTAAAAAGTTTAAACAATTTTAAAATATCACTATATTTAGGCGAGTAAACGAAAAATGTTCATTTCAGACTCTAAAAACGTAGAAATCGTGTTTCAAGTTGAAATACGCCTTGTAAACGAAAAATGTTTATTTCAGACTCTAATAACGTAGAAATCGTGTTTCAAGTTGAAATACGCCTTGGGACCATATCTCACCTAAAGTAAATGGTAGAATCAAACTTTAACCAAACGTAATGTTTGAACCTAGGGTAAAGTTAAAAAGTTTAAACAATTTGAAAATATCACTATATTTAGGCGAGTAAACGAAAAATGTTCATTTCAGACTCTAAAAACGTAGAAATCGTGTTTCAAGTTGAAATACGCCTTGTAAACGAAAAATGTTTATTTCAGACTCTAATAACGTAGAAATCGTGTTTCAAGTTGAAATACGCCTTGGGACCATATCTCACCTAAAGTAAATGGTAGAATCAAACTTTAACCAAACGTAATGTTTGTACCTAGGGTAAAGTTAAAAAGTTTAAACAATTTGAAAATATCACTATATTTAGGCGAGTAAACGAAAAATGTTCGTCTCAGACTCTAAAACCGCAGAAATCGTATTTCAAGTTGAAATACGCCTTGGTACCATATCTCACCTAAAGTAAATGGTAGAATCAAACTTTAACCAAACGTAATGTTTGTACCTAGTATAAAGTTAAAAAGTTTAAACAATTTTAAAATATCACTATATTTAGGCGAGTAAACGAAAAATGTTCATTTCAGACTCTAAAAACGTAGAAATCGTGTTTCAAGTTGAAATACGCCTTGTAAACGAAAAATGTTTATTTCAGACTCTAATAACGTAGAAATCGTGTTTCAAGTTGAAATACGCCTTGGGACCATATCTCACCTAAAGTAAATGGTAGAATCAAACTTTAACCAAACGTAATGTTTGTACCTAGGGTAAAGTTAAAAAGTTTAAACAATTTGAAAATATCACTATATTTAGGCGAGTAAACGAAAAATGTTCGTCTCAGACTCTAAAACCGCAGAAATCGTGTTTCAAGTTGAAATACGCCTTGGTACCATATCTCACCTAAAGTAAATGGTAGAATCAAACTTTAACCAAACGTAATGTTTGTACCTAGTATAAAGTTAAAAAGTTTAAACAATTTTAAAATATCACTATATTTAGGCGAGTAAACGAAAAATGTTCATTTCAGACTCTAAAAACGTAGAAATCGTGTTTCAAGTTGAAATACGCCTTGTAAACGAAAAATGTTTATTTCAGACTCTAATAACGTAGAAATCGTGTTTCAAGTTGAAATACGCCTTGGGACCATATCTCACCTAAAGTAAATGGTAGAATCAAACTTTAACCAAACGTAATGTTTGTACCTAGGGTAAAGTTAAAAAGTTTAAACAATTTGAAAATATCTCTATATTTAGGCGAGTAAACGAAAAATGTTCGTCTCAGACTCTAAAACCGCAGAAATCGTGTTTCAAGTTGAAATACGCCTTGGGACCATATCTCACCTAAAGTAAATGGTAGAATCAAACTTTAACCAAACGTAATGTTTGTACCTAGGGTAAAGTTAAAAAGTTTAAACAATTTGAAAATATCACTATATTTAGGCGAGTAAACGAAAAATGTTCGTTCCAGACTCTAAAAACGTAGAAATCGTGTTTCAAGTTGAAATACGCCTTGGTACCATATCTCACCTAAAGTAAATGGTAGAATCAAACTTTAACCAAACGTAATGTTTGTACCTAGTATAAAGTTAAAAAGTTTAAACAATTTTAAAATATCACTATATTTAGGCGAGTAAACGAAAAATGTTCATTTCAGACTCTAAAAACGTAGAAATCGTGTTTCAAGTTGAAATACGCCTTGTAAACGAAAAATGTTTATTTCAGACTCTAATAACGTAGAAATCGTGTTTCAAGTTGAAATACGCCTTGGGACCATATCTCACGTAAAGTAAATGGTAGAATCAAACTTTAACCAAACGTAATGTTTGAACCTAGGGTAAAGTGAAAAAGTTTAAACAATTTGAAAATATCACTATATTTAGGCGAGTAAACGAAAAATGTTCATTTCAGACTCTAAAAACGTAGAAATCGTGTTTCAAGTTGAAATACGCCTTGTAAACGAAAAATGTTTATTTCAGACTCTAATAACGTAGAAATCGTGTTTCAAGTTGAAATACGCCTTGGGACCATATCTCACCTAAAGTAAATGGTAGAATCAAACTTTAACCAAACGTAATGTTTGTACCTAGGGTAAAGTTAAAAAGTTTAAACAATTTGAAAATATCACTATATTTAGGCGAGTAAACGAAAAATGTTCGTCTCAGACTCTAAAACCGCAGAAATCGTATTTCAAGTTGAAATACGCCTTGGTACCATATCTCACCTAAAGTAAATGGTAGAATCAAACTTTAACCAAACGTAATGTTTGTACCTAGTATAAAGTTAAAAAGTTTAAACAATTTTAAAATATCACTATATTTAGGCGAGTAAACGAAAAATGTTCATTTCAGACTCTAAAAACGTAGAAATCGTGTTTCAAGTTGAAATACGCCTTGTAAACGAAAAATGTTTATTTCAGACTCTAATAACGTAGAAATCGTGTTTCAAGTTGAAATACGCCTTGGGACCATATCTCACCTAAAGTAAATGGTAGAATCAAACTTTAACCAAACGTAATGTTTGTACCTAGGGTAAAGTTAAAAAGTTTAAACAATTTGAAAATATCACTATATTTAGGCGAGTAAACGAAAAATGTTCATTTCAGACTCTAAAAACGTAGAAATCGTGTTTCAAGTTGAAATACGCCTAGTAAACGAAAAATGTTTATTTCAGACTCTAATAACGTAGAAATCGTGTTTTAAGTTGAAATACGCCTTGGGACCATATCTCACCTAAAGTAAATGGTAGAATCAAACTTTAACCAAACGTAATGTTTGTACCTAGGGTAAAGTTAAAAAGTTTAAACAATTTGAAAATATCACTATATTTAGGCGAGTAAACGAAAAATGTTCGTCTCAGACTCTAAAACCGCAGAAATCGTATTTCAAGTTGAAATACGCCTTGGTACCATATCTCACCTAAAGTAAATGGTAGAATCAAACTTTAACCAAACGTAATGTTTGTACCTAGTATAAAGTTAAAAAGTTTAAACAATTTTAAAATATCACTATATTTAGGCGAGTAAACGAAAAATGTTCATTTCAGACTCTAAAAACGTAGAAATCGTGTTTCAAGTTGAAATACGCCTTGTAAACGAAAAATGTTTATTTCAGACTCTAATAACGTAGAAATCGTGTTTCAAGTTGAAATACGCCTTGGGACCATATCTCACCTAAAGTAAATGGTAGAATCAAACTTTAACCAAACGTAATGTTTGTACCTAGGGTAAAGTTAAAAAGTTTAAACAATTTGAAAATATCACTATATTTAGGCGAGTAAACGAAAAATGTTCGTCTCAGACTCTAAAACCGCAGAAATCGTATTTCAAGTTGAAATACGCCTTGGTACCATATCTCACCTAAAGTAAATGGTAGAATCAAACTTTAACCAAACGTAATGTTTGTACCTAGTATAAAGTTAAAAAGTTTAAACAATTTTAAAATATCACTATATTTAGGCGAGTAAACGAAAAATGTTCATTTCAGACTCTAAAAACGTAGAAATCGTGTTTCAAGTTGAAATACGCCTTGTAAACGAAAAATGTTTATTTCAGACTCTAATAACGTAGAAATCGTGTTTCAAGTTGAAATACGCCTTGGGACCATATCTCACCTAAAGTAAATGGTAGAATCAAACTTTAACCAAACGTAATGTTTGTACCTAGGGTAAAGTTAAAAAGTTTAAACAATTTGAAAATATCACTATATTTAGGCGAGTAAACGAAAAATGTTCGTCTCAGACTCTAAAACCGCAGAAATCGTATTTCAAGTTGAAATACGCCTTGGTACCATATCTCACCTAAAGTAAATGGTAGAATCAAACTTTAACCAAACGTAATGTTTGTACCTAGTATAAAGTTAAAAAGTTTAAACAATTTTAAAATATCACTATATTTAGGCGAGTAAACGAAAAATGTTCATTTCAGACTCTAAAAACGTAGAAATCGTGTTTCAAGTTGAAATACGCCTTGTAAACGAAAAATGTTTATTTCAGACTCTAATAACGTAGAAATCGTGTTTCAAGTTGAAATACGCCTTGGGACCATATCTCACCTAAAGTAAATGGTAGAATCAAACTTTAACCAAACGTAATGTTTGTACCTAGGGTAAAGTTAAAAAGTTTAAACAATTTGAAAATATCACTATATTTAGGCGAGTAAACGAAAAATGTTCATTTCAGACTCTAAAAACGTAGAAATCGTGTTTCAAGTTGAAATACGCCTAGTAAACGAAAAATGTTTATTTCAGACTCTAATAACGTAGAAATCGTGTTTTAAGTTGAAATACGCCTTGGGACCATATCTCACCTAAAGTAAATGGTAGAATCAAACTTTAACCAAACGTAATGTTTGTACCTAGGGTAAAGTTAAAAAGTTTAAACAATTTGAAAATATCACTATATTTAGGCGAGTAAACGAAAAATGTTCGTCTCAGACTCTAAAACCGCAGAAATCGTATTTCAAGTTGAAATACGCCTTGGTACCATATCTCACCTAAAGTAAATGGTAGAATCAAACTTTAACCAAACGTAATGTTTGTACCTAGTATAAAGTTAAAAAGTTTAAACAATTTTAAAATATCACTATATTTAGGCGAGTAAACGAAAAATGTTCATTTCAGACTCTAAAAACGTAGAAATCGTGTTTCAAGTTGAAATACGCCTTGTAAACGAAAAATGTTTATTTCAGACTCTAATAACGTAGAAATCGTGTTTCAAGTTGAAATACGCCTTGGGACCATATCTCACCTAAAGTAAATGGTAGAATCAAACTTTAACCAAACGTAATGTTTGTACCTAGGGTAAAGTTAAAAAGTTTAAACAATTTGAAAATATCACTATATTTAGGCGAGTAAACGAAAAATGTTCGTCTCAGACTCTAAAACCGCAGAAATCGTATTTCAAGTTGAAATACGCCTTGGTACCATATCTCACCTAAAGTAAATGGTAGAATCAAACTTTAACCAAACGTAATGTTTGTACCTAGTATAAAGTTAAAAAGTTTAAACAATTTTAAAATATCACTATATTTAGGCGAGTAAACGAAAAATGTTCATTTCAGACTCTAAAAACGTAGAAATCGTGTTTCAAGTTGAAATACGCCTTGTAAACGAAAAATGTTTATTTCAGACTCTAATAACGTAGAAATCGTGTTTCAAGTTGAAATACGCCTTGGGACCATATCTCACCTAAAGTAAATGGTAGAATCAAACTTTAACCAAACGTAATGTTTGTACCTAGGGTAAAGTTAAAAAGTTTAAACAATTTGAAAATATCTCTATATTTAGGCGAGTAAACGAAAAATGTTCGTCTCAGACTCTAAAACCGCAGAAATCGTGTTTCAAGTTGAAATACGCCTTGGGACCATATCTCACCTAAAGTAAATGGTAGAATCAAACTTTAACCAAACGTAATGTTTGTACCTAGGGTAAAGTTAAAAAGTTTAAACAATTTGAAAATATCACTATATTTAGGCGAGTAAACGAAAAATGTTCGTTTCAGACTCTAAAAACGTAGAAATCGTGTTTCAAGTTGAAATACGCCTTGGTACCATATCTCACCTAAAGTAAATGGTAGAATCAAACTTTAACCAAACGTAATGTTTGTACCTAGTATAAAGTTAAAAAGTTTAAACAATTTTAAAATATCACTATATTTAGGCGAGTAAACGAAAAATGTTCATTTCAGACTCTAAAAACGTAGAAATCGTGTTTCAAGTTGAAATACGCCTTGTAAACGAAAAATGTTTATTTCAGACTCTAATAACGTAGAAATCGTGTTTCAAGTTGAAATACGCCTTGGGACCATATCTCACCTAAAGTAAATGGTAGAATCAAACTTTAACCAAACGTAATGTTTGTACCTAGGGTAAAGTTAAAAAGTTTAAACAATTTGAAAATATCACTATATTTAGGCGAGTAAACGAAAAATGTTCATTTCAGACTCTAAAAACGTAGAAATCGTGTTTCAAGTTGAAATACGCCTTGTAAACGAAAAATGTTTATTTCAGACTCTAATAACGTAGAAATCGTGTTTCAAGTTGAAATACGCCTTGGGACCATATCTCACCTAAAGTAAATGGTAGAATCAAACTTTAACCAAACGTAATGTTTGTACCTAGGGTAAAGTTAAAAAGTTTAAACAATTTGAAAATATCACTATATTTAGGCGAGTAAACGAAAAATGTTCATTTCAGACTCTAAAAACGTAGAAATCGTGTTTCAAGTTGAAATACGCCTTGTAAACGAAAAATGTTTATTTCAGACTCTAATAACGTAGAAATCGTGTTTCAAGTTGAAATACGCCTTGGGACCATATCTCACCTAAAGTAAATGGTAGAATCAAACTTTAACCAAACGTAATGTTTGTACCTAGGGTAAAGTTAAAAAGTTTAAACAATTTGAAAATATCACTATATTTAGGCGAGTAAACGAAAAATGTTCATTTCAGACTCTAAAAACGTAGAAATCGTGTTTCAAGTTGAAATACGCCTAGTAAACGAAAAATGTTTATTTCAGACTCTAATAACGTAGAAATCGTGTTTTAAGTTGAAATACGCCTTGGGACCATATCTCACCTAAAGTAAATGGTAGAATCAAACTTTAACCAAACGTAATGTTTGTACCTAGGGTAAAGTTAAAAAGTTTAAACAATTTGAAAATATCACTATATTTAGGCGAGTAAACGAAAAATGTTCGTCTCAGACTCTAAAACCGCAGAAATCGTATTTCAAGTTGAAATACGCCTTGGTACCATATCTCACCTAAAGTAAATGGTAGAATCAAACTTTAACCAAACGTAATGTTTGTACCTAGTATAAAGTTAAAAAGTTTAAACAATTTTAAAATATCACTATATTTAGGCGAGAAAACGAAAAATGTTCATTTCAGACTCTAAAAACGTAGAAATCGTGTTTCAAGTTGAAATACGCCTTGTAAACGAAAAATGTTTATTTCAGACTCTAATAACGTAGAAATCGTGTTTCAAGTTGAAATACGCCTTGGGACCATATCTCACCTAAAGTAAATGGTAGAATCAAACTTTAACCAAACGTAATGTTTGTACCTAGGGTAAAGTTAAAAAGTTTAAACAATTTGAAAATATCTCTATATTTAGGCGAGTAAACGAAAAATGTTCGTCTCAGACTCTAAAACCGCAGAAATCGTGTTTCAAGTTGAAATACGCCTTGGGACCATATCTCACCTAAAGTAAATGGTAGAATCAAACTTTAACCAAACGTAATGTTTGTACCTAGGGTAAAGTTAAAAAGTTTAAACAATTTGAAAATATCACTATATTTAGGCGAGTAAACGAAAAATGTTCGTCTCAGACTCTAAAACCGCAGAAATCGTATTTCAAGTTGAAATACGCCTTGGTACCATATCTCACCTAAAGTAAATGGTAGAATCAAACTTTAACCAAACGTAATGTTTGTACCTAGTATAAAGTTAAAAAGTTTAAACAATTTTAAAATATCTCTATATTTAGGCGAGTAAACGAAAAATGTTCATTTCAGACTCTAAAAACGTAGAAATCGTGTTTCAAGTTGAAATACGCCTTGTAAACGAAAAATGTTTATTTCAGACTCTAATAACGTAGAAATCGTGTTTCAAGTTGAAATACGCCTTGGGACCATATCTCACCTAAAGTAAATGGTAGAATCAAACTTTAACCAAACGTAATGTTTGTACCTAGTATAAAGTTAAAAAGTTTAAACAATTTTAAAATATCACTATATTTAGGCGAGTAAACGAAAAATGTTCATTTCAGACTCTAAAAACGTAGAAATCGTGTTTCTAGTTGAAATACGCCTTGTAAACGAAAAATGTTTATTTCAGACTCTAATAACGTAGAAATCGTGTTTCAAGTTGAAATACGCCTTGGGACCATATCTCACCTAAAGTAAATGGTAGAATCAAACTTTAACCAAACGTAATGTTTGTACCTAGGGTAAAGTTAAAAAGTTTAAACAATTTGAAAATATCACTATTTTTAGGCGAGTAAACGAAAAATATTCGTCTCAGACTCTAAAACCGCAGAAATCGTGTTTCAAGTTGAAATACGCCTTGGTACCATATCTCACCTAAAGTAAATGGTAGAATCAAACTTTAACCAAACGTAATGTTTGTACCTAGTATAAAGTTAAAAAGTTTAAACAATTTTAAAATATCACTATATTTAGGCGAGTAAACGAAAAATGTTCATTTCAGACTCTAAAAACGTAGAAATCGTGTTTCAAGTTGAAATACGCCTTGTAAACGAAAAATGTTTATTTCAGACTCTAATAACGTAGAAATCGTGTTTCAAGTTGAAATACGCCTTGGGACCATATCTCACCTAAAGTAAATGGTAGAATCAAACTTTAACCAAACGTAATGTTTGTACCTAGGGTAAAGTTAAAAAGTTTAAACAATTTGAAAATATCACTATATTTAGGCGAGTAAACGAAAAATGTTCATTTCAGACTCTAAAAACGTAGAAATCGTGTTTCAAGTTGAAATACGCCTTGTAAACGAAAAATGTTTATTTCAGACTCTAATAACGTAGAAATCGTGTTTCAAGTTGAAATACGCCTTGGGACCATATCTCACCTAAAGTAAATGGTAGAATCAAACTTTAACCAAACGTAATGTTTGTACCTAGGGTAAAGTTAAAAAGTTTAAACAATTTGAAAATATCACTATATTTAGGCGAGTAAACGAAAAATGTTCGTCTCAGACTCTAAGACCGCAGAAATCGTATTTCAAGTTGAAATACGCCTTGGTACCATATCTCACCTAAAGTAAATGGTAGAATCAAACTTTAACCAAACGTAATGTTTGTACCTAGTATAAAGTTAAAAAGTTTAAACAATTTTAAAATATCACTATATTTAGGCGAGTAAACGAAAAATGTTCATATCAGACTCTAAAAACGTAGAAATCGTGTTTCAAGTTGAAATACGCCTTGTAAACGAAAAATGTTTATTTCAGACTCTAATAACGTAGAAATCGTGTTTCAAGTTGAAATACGCCTTGGGACCATATCTCACCTAAAGTAAATGGTAGAATCAAACTTTAACCAAACGTAATGTTTGTACCTAGGGTAAAGTTAAAAAGTTTAAACAATTTGAAAATATCACTATATTTAGGCGAGTAAACGAAAAATGTTCGTCTCAGACTCTAAAACCGCAGAAATCGTGTTTCAAGTTGAAATACGCCTTGGTACCATATCTCACCTAAAGTAAATGGTAGAATCAAACTTTAACCAAACGTAATGTTTGTACCTAGTATAAAGTTAAAAAGTTTAAACAATTTTAAAATATCACTATATTTAGGCGAGTAAACGAAAAATGTTCATTTCAGACTCTAAAAACGTAGAAATCGTGTTTCAAGTTGAAATACGCCTTGTAAACGAAAAATGTTTATTTCAGACTCTAATAACGTAGAAATCGTGTTTCAAGTTGAAATACGCCTTGGGACCATATCTCACCTAAAGTAAATGGTAGAATCAAACTTTAACCAAACGTAATGTTTGTACCTAGGGTAAAGTTAAAAAGTTTAAACAATTTGAAAATATCTCTATATTTAGGCGAGTAAACGAAAAATGTTCGTCTCAGACTCTAAAACCGCAGAAATCGTGTTTCAAATTGAAATACGCCTTGGGACCATATCTCACCTAAAGTAAATGGTAGAATCAAACTTTAACCAAACGTAATGTTTGTACCTAGGGTAAAGTTAAAAAGTTTAAACAATTTGAAAATATCACTATATTTAGGCGAGTAAACGAAAAATGTTCGTTTCAGACTCTAAAAACGTAGAAATCGTGTTTCAAGTTGAAATACGCCTTGGTACCATATCTCACCTAAAGTAAATGGTAGAATCAAACTTTAACCAAACGTAATGTTTGTACCTAGTATAAAGTTAAAAAGTTTAAACAATTTGAAAATATCACTATATTTAGGCGAGTAAACGAAAAATGTTCATTTCAGACTCTAAAAACGTAGAAATCGTGTTTCAAGTTGAAATACGCCTTGTAAACGAAAAATGTTTATTTCAGACTCTAATAACGTAGAAATCGTGTTTCAAGTTGAAATACGCCTTGGGACCATATCTCACCTAAAGTAAATGGTAGAATCAAACTTTAACCAAACGTAATGTTTGTACCTAGGGTAAAGTTAAAAAGTTTAAACAATTTGAAAATATCACTATATTTAGGCGAGTAAACGAAAAATGTTCATTTCAGACTCTAAAAACGTAGAAATCGTGTTTCAAGTTGAAATACGCCTTGTAAACGAAAAATGTTTATTTCAGACTCTAATAACGTAGAAATCGTGTTTCAAGTTGAAATACGCCTTGGGACCATATCTCACCTAAAGTAAATGGTAGAATCAAACTTTAACCAAACGTAATGTTTGTACCTAGGGTAAAGTTAAAAAGTTTAAACAATTTGAAAATATCACTATATTTAGGCGAGTAAACGAAAAATGTTCGTCTCAGACTCTAAAACCGCAGAAATCGTGTTTCAAGTTGAAATACGCCTTGGTACCATATCTCACCTAAAGTAAATGGTAGAATCAAACTTTAACCAAACGTAATGTTTGTACCTAGTATAAAGTTAAAAAGTTTAAACAATTTTAAAATATCACTATATTTAGGCGAGTAAACGAAAAATGTTCATTTCAGACTCTAAAAACGTAGAAATCGTGTTTCAAGTTGAAATACGCCTTGTAAACGAAAAATGTTTATTTCAGACTCTAATAACGTAGAAATCGTGTTTCAAGTTGAAATACGCCTTGGGACCATATCTCACCTAAAGTAAATGGTAGAATCAAACTTTAACCAAACGTAATGTTTGTACCTAGGGTAAAGTTAAAAAGTTTAAACAATTTGAAAATATCACTATATTTAGGCGAGTAAACGAAAAATGTTCGTCTCAGACTCTAAAACCGCAGAAATCGTATTTCAAGTTGAAATACGCCTTGGTACCATATCTCACCTAAAGTAAATGGTAGAATCAAACTTTAACCAAACGTAATGTTTGTACCTAGTATAAAGTTAAAAAGTTTAAACAATTTTAAAATATCACTATATTTAGGCGAGTAAACGAAAAATGTTCATTTCAGACTCTAAAAACGTAGAAATCGTGTTTCAAGTTGAAATACGCCTTGTAAACGAAAAATGTTTATTTCAGACTCTAATAACGTAGAAATCGTGTTTCAAGTTGAAATACGCCTTGGGACCATATCTCACCTAAAGTAAATGGTAGAATCAAACTTTAACCAAACGTAATGTTTGTACCTAGGGTAAAGTTAAAAAGTTTAAACAATTTGAAAATATCTCTATATTTAGGCGAGTAAACGAAAAATGTTCGTCTCAGACTCTAAAACCGCAGAAATCGTGTTTCAAGTTGAAATACGCCTTGGGACCATATCTCACCTAAAGTAAATGGTAGAATCAAACTTTAACCAAACGTAATGTTTGTACCTAGGGTAAAGTTAAAAAGTTTAAACAATTTGAAAATATCACTATATTTAGGCGAGTAAACGAAAAATGTTCGTTTCAGACTCTAAAAACGTAGAAATCGTGTTTCAAGTTGAAATACGCCTTGGTACCATATCTCACCTAAAGTAAATGGTAGAATCAAACTTTAACCAAACGTAATGTTTGTACCTAGTATAAAGTTAAAAAGTTTAAACAATTTTAAAATATCACTATATTTAGGCGAGTAAACGAAAAATGTTCATTTCAGACTCTAAAAACGTAGAAATCGTGTTTCAAGTTGAAATACGCCTTGTAAACGAAAAATGTTTATTTCAGACTCTAATAACGTAGAAATCGTGTTTCAAGTTGAAATACGCCTTGGGACCATATCTCACCTAAAGTAAATGGTAGAATCAAACTTTAACCAAACGTAATGTTTGTACCTAGGGTAAAGTTAAAAAGTTTAAACAATTTGAAAATATCACTATATTTAGGCGAGTAAACGAAAAATGTTCATTTCAGACTCTAAAAACGTAGAAATCGTGTTTCAAGTTGAAATACGCCTTGTAAACGAAAAATGTTTATTTCAGACTCTAATAACGTAGAAATCGTGTTTCAAGTTGAAATACGCCTTGGGACCATATCTCACCTAAAGTAAATGGTAGAATCAAACTTTAACCAAACGTAATGTTTGTACCTAGGGTAAAGTTAAAAAGTTTAAACAATTTGAAAATATCACTATATTTAGGCGAGTAAACGAAAAATGTTCATTTCAGACTCTAAAAACGTAGAAATCGTGTTTCAAGTTGAAATACGCCTTGTAAACGAAAAATGTTTATTTCAGACTCTAATAACGTAGAAATCGTGTTTCAAGTTGAAATACGCCTTGGGACCATATCTCACCTAAAGTAAATGGTAGAATCAAACTTTAACCAAACGTAATGTTTGTACCTAGGGTAAAGTTAAAAAGTTTAAACAATTTGAAAATATCACTATATTTAGGCGAGTAAACGAAAAATGTTCATTTCAGACTCTAAAAACGTAGAAATCGTGTTTCAAGTTGAAATACGCCTAGTAAACGAAAAATGTTTATTTCAGACTCTAATAACGTAGAAATCGTGTTTTAAGTTGAAATACGCCTTGGGACCATATCTCACCTAAAGTAAATGGTAGAATCAAACTTTAACCAAACGTAATGTTTGTACCTAGGGTAAAGTTAAAAAGTTTAAACAATTTGAAAATATCACTATATTTAGGCGAGTAAACGAAAAATGTTCGTCTCAGACTCTAAAACCGCAGAAATCGTATTTCAAGTTGAAATACGCCTTGGTACCATATCTCACCTAAAGTAAATGGTAGAATCAAACTTTAACCAAACGTAATGTTTGTACCTAGTATAAAGTTAAAAAGTTTAAACAATTTTAAAATATCACTATATTTAGGCGAGAAAACGAAAAATGTTCATTTCAGACTCTAAAAACGTAGAAATCGTGTTTCAAGTTGAAATACGCCTTGTAAACGAAAAATGTTTATTTCAGACTCTAATAACGTAGAAATCGTGTTTCAAGTTGAAATACGCCTTGGGACCATATCTCACCTAAAGTAAATGGTAGAATCAAACTTTAACCAAACGTAATGTTTGTACCTAGGGTAAAGTTAAAAAGTTTAAACAATTTGAAAATATCTCTATATTTAGGCGAGTAAACGAAAAATGTTCGTCTCAGACTCTAAAACCGCAGAAATCGTGTTTCAAGTTGAAATACGCCTTGGGACCATATCTCACCTAAAGTAAATGGTAGAATCAAACTTTAACCAAACGTAATGTTTGTACCTAGGGTAAAGTTAAAAAGTTTAAACAATTTGAAAATATCACTATATTTAGGCGAGTAAACGAAAAATGTTCGTCTCAGACTCTAAAACCGCAGAAATCGTATTTCAAGTTGAAATACGCCTTGGTACCATATCTCACCTAAAGTAAATGGTAGAATCAAACTTTAACCAAACGTAATGTTTGTACCTAGTATAAAGTTAAAAAGTTTAAACAATTTTAAAATATCTCTATATTTAGGCGAGTAAACGAAAAATGTTCATTTCAGACTCTAAAAACGTAGAAATCGTGTTTCAAGTTGAAATACGCCTTGTAAACGAAAAATGTTTATTTCAGACTCTAATAACGTAGAAATCGTGTTTCAAGTTGAAATACGCCTTGGGACCATATCTCACCTAAAGTAAATGGTAGAATCAAACTTTAACCAAACGTAATGTTTGTACCTAGTATAAAGTTAAAAAGTTTAAACAATTTTAAAATATCACTATATTTAGGCGAGTAAACGAAAAATGTTCATTTCAGACTCTAAAAACGTAGAAATCGTGTTTCTAGTTGAAATACGCCTTGTAAACGAAAAATGTTTATTTCAGACTCTAATAACGTAGAAATCGTGTTTCAAGTTGAAATACGCCTTGGGACCATATCTCACCTAAAGTAAATGGTAGAATCAAACTTTAACCAAACGTAATGTTTGTACCTAGGGTAAAGTTAAAAAGTTTAAACAATTTGAAAATATCACTATTTTTAGGCGAGTAAACGAAAAATATTCGTCTCAGACTCTAAAACCGCAGAAATCGTGTTTCAAGTTGAAATACGCCTTGGTACCATATCTCACCTAAAGTAAATGGTAGAATCAAACTTTAACCAAACGTAATGTTTGTACCTAGTATAAAGTTAAAAAGTTTAAACAATTTTAAAATATCACTATATTTAGGCGAGTAAACGAAAAATGTTCATTTCAGACTCTAAAAACGTAGAAATCGTGTTTCAAGTTGAAATACGCCTTGTAAACGAAAAATGTTTATTTCAGACTCTAATAACGTAGAAATCGTGTTTCAAGTTGAAATACGCCTTGGGACCATATCTCACCTAAAGTAAATGGTAGAATCAAACTTTAACCAAACGTAATGTTTGTACCTAGGGTAAAGTTAAAAAGTTTAAACAATTTGAAAATATCACTATATTTAGGCGAGTAAACGAAAAATGTTCATTTCAGACTCTAAAAACGTAGAAATCGTGTTTCAAGTTGAAATACGCCTTGTAAACGAAAAATGTTTATTTCAGACTCTAATAACGTAGAAATCGTGTTTCAAGTTGAAATACGCCTTGGGACCATATCTCACCTAAAGTAAATGGTAGAATCAAACTTTAACCAAACGTAATGTTTGTACCTAGGGTAAAGTTAAAAAGTTTAAACAATTTGAAAATATCACTATATTTAGGCGAGTAAACGAAAAATGTTCGTCTCAGACTCTAAGACCGCAGAAATCGTATTTCAAGTTGAAATACGCCTTGGTACCATATCTCACCTAAAGTAAATGGTAGAATCAAACTTTAACCAAACGTAATGTTTGTACCTAGTATAAAGTTAAAAAGTTTAAACAATTTTAAAATATCACTATATTTAGGCGAGTAAACGAAAAATGTTCATATCAGACTCTAAAAACGTAGAAATCGTGTTTCAAGTTGAAATACGCCTTGTAAACGAAAAATGTTTATTTCAGACTCTAATAACGTAGAAATCGTGTTTCAAGTTGAAATACGCCTTGGGACCATATCTCACCTAAAGTAAATGGTAGAATCAAACTTTAACCAAACGTAATGTTTGTACCTAGGGTAAAGTTAAAAAGTTTAAACAATTTGAAAATATCACTATATTTAGGCGAGTAAACGAAAAATGTTCGTCTCAGACTCTAAAACCGCAGAAATCGTGTTTCAAGTTGAAATACGCCTTGGTACCATATCTCACCTAAAGTAAATGGTAGAATCAAACTTTAACCAAACGTAATGTTTGTACCTAGTATAAAGTTAAAAAGTTTAAACAATTTTAAAATATCACTATATTTAGGCGAGTAAACGAAAAATGTTCATTTCAGACTCTAAAAACGTAGAAATCGTGTTTCAAGTTGAAATACGCCTTGTAAACGAAAAATGTTTATTTCAGACTCTAATAACGTAGAAATCGTGTTTCAAGTTGAAATACGCCTTGGGACCATATCTCACCTAAAGTAAATGGTAGAATCAAACTTTAACCAAACGTAATGTTTGTACCTAGGGTAAAGTTAAAAAGTTTAAACAATTTGAAAATATCTCTATATTTAGGCGAGTAAACGAAAAATGTTCGTCTCAGACTCTAAAACCGCAGAAATCGTGTTTCAAATTGAAATACGCCTTGGGACCATATCTCACCTAAAGTAAATGGTAGAATCAAACTTTAACCAAACGTAATGTTTGTACCTAGGGTAAAGTTAAAAAGTTTAAACAATTTGAAAATATCACTATATTTAGGCGAGTAAACGAAAAATGTTCGTTTCAGACTCTAAAAACGTAGAAATCGTGTTTCAAGTTGAAATACGCCTTGGTACCATATCTCACCTAAAGTAAATGGTAGAATCAAACTTTAACCAAACGTAATGTTTGTACCTAGTATAAAGTTAAAAAGTTTAAACAATTTGAAAATATCACTATATTTAGGCGAGTAAACGAAAAATGTTCATTTCAGACTCTAAAAACGTAGAAATCGTGTTTCAAGTTGAAATACGCCTTGTAAACGAAAAATGTTTATTTCAGACTCTAATAACGTAGAAATCGTGTTTCAAGTTGAAATACGCCTTGGGACCATATCTCACCTAAAGTAAATGGTAGAATCAAACTTTAACCAAACGTAATGTTTGTACCTAGGGTAAAGTTAAAAAGTTTAAACAATTTGAAAATATCACTATATTTAGGCGAGTAAACGAAAAATGTTCATTTCAGACTCTAAAAACGTAGAAATCGTGTTTCAAGTTGAAATACGCCTTGTAAACGAAAAATGTTTATTTCAGACTCTAATAACGTAGAAATCGTGTTTCAAGTTGAAATACGCCTTGGGACCATATCTCACCTAAAGTAAATGGTAGAATCAAACTTTAACCAAACGTAATGTTTGTACCTAGGGTAAAGTTAAAAAGTTTAAACAATTTGAAAATATCACTATATTTAGGCGAGTAAACGAAAAATGTTCGTCTCAGACTCTAAAACCGCAGAAATCGTGTTTCAAGTTGAAATACGCCTTGGTACCATATCTCACCTAAAGTAAATGGTAGAATCAAACTTTAACCAAACGTAATGTTTGTACCTAGTATAAAGTTAAAAAGTTTAAACAATTTTAAAATATCACTATATTTAGGCGAGTAAACGAAAAATGTTCATTTCAGACTCTAAAAACGTAGAAATCGTGTTTCAAGTTGAAATACGCCTTGTAAACGAAAAATGTTTATTTCAGACTCTAATAACGTAGAAATCGTGTTTCAAGTTGAAATACGCCTTGGGACCATATCTCACCTAAAGTAAATGGTAGAATCAAACTTTAACCAAACGTAATGTTTGTACCTAGGGTAAAGTTAAAAAGTTTAAACAATTTGAAAATATCTCTATATTTAGGCGAGTAAACGAAAAATGTTCGTCTCAGACTCTAAAACCGCAGAAATCGTGTTTCAAGTTGAAATACGCCTTGGGACCATATCTCACCTAAAGTAAATGGTAGAATCAAACTTTAACCAAACGTAATGTTTGTACCTAGGGTAAAGTTAAAAAGTTTAAACAATTTGAAAATATCACTATATTTAGGCGAGTAAACGAAAAATGTTCGTTTCAGACTCTAAAAACGTAGAAATCGTGTTTCAAGTTGAAATACGCCTTGGTACCATATCTCACCTAAAGTAAATGGTAGAATCAAACTTTAACCAAACGTAATGTTTGTACCTAGTATAAAGTTAAAAAGTTTAAACAATTTGAAAATATCACTATATTTAGGCGAGTAAACGAAAAATGTTCATTTCAGACTCTAAAAACGTAGAAATCGTGTTTCAAGTTGAAATACGCCTTGTAAACGAAAAATGTTTATTTCAGACTCTAATAACGTAGAAATCGTGTTTCAAGTTGAAATACGCCTTGGGACCATATCTCACCTAAAGTAAATGGTAGAATCAAACTTTAACCAAACGTAATGTTTGTACCTAGGGTAAAGTTAAAAAGTTTAAACAATTTGAAAATATCACTATATTTAGGCGAGTAAACGAAAAATGTTCATTTCAGACTCTAAAAACGTAGAAATCGTGTTTCAAGTTGAAATACGCCTTGTAAACGAAAAATGTTTATTTCAGACTCTAATAACGTAGAAATCGTGTTTCAAGTTGAAATACGCCTTGGGACCATATCTCACCTAAAGTAAATGGTAGAATCAAACTTTAACCAAACGTAATGTTTGTACCTAGGGTAAAGTTAAAAAGTTTAAACAATTTGAAAATATCACTATATTTAGGCGAGTAAACGAAAAATGTTCGTCTCAGACTCTAAAACCGCAGAAATCGTATTTCAAGTTGAAATACGCCTTGGTACCATATCTCACCTAAAGTAAATGGTAGAATCAAACTTTAACCAAACGTAATGTTTGTACCTAGTATAAAGTTAAAAAGTTTAAACAATTTTAAAATATCACTATATTTAGGCGAGTAAACGAAAAATGTTCATATCAGACTCTAAAAACGTAGAAATCGTGTTTCAAGTTGAAATACGCCTTGTAAACGAAAAATGTTTATTTCAGACTCTAATAACGTAGAAATCGTGTTTCAAGTTGAAATACGCCTTGGGACCATATCTCACCTAAAGTAAATGGTAGAATCAAACTTTAACCAAACGTAATGTTTGTACCTAGGGTAAAGTTAAAAAGTTTAAACAATTTGAAAATATCACTATATTTAGGCGAGTAAACGAAAAATGTTCGTCTCAGACTCTAAAACCGCAGAAATCGTGTTTCAAGTTGAAATACGCCTTGGTACCATATCTCACCTAAAGTAAATGGTAGAATCAAACTTTAACCAAACGTAATGTTTGTACCTAGTATAAAGTTAAAAAGTTTAAACAATTTTAAAATATCACTATATTTAGGCGAGTAAACGAAAAATGTTCATTTCAGACTCTAAAAACGTAGAAATCGTGTTTCAAGTTGAAATACGCCTTGTAAACGAAAAATGTTTATTTCAGACTCTAATAACGTAGAAATCGTGTTTCAAGTTGAAATACGCCTTGGGACCATATCTCACCTAAAGTAAATGGTAGAATCAAACTTTAACCAAACGTAATGTTTGTACCTAGGGTAAAGTTAAAAAGTTTAAACAATTTGAAAATATCTCTATATTTAGGCGAGTAAACGAAAAATGTTCGTCTCAGACTCTAAAACCGCAGAAATCGTGTTTCAAGTTGAAATACGCCTTGGGACCATATCTCACCTAAAGTAAATGGTAGAATCAAACTTTAACCAAACGTAATGTTTGTACCTAGGGTAAAGTTAAAAAGTTTAAACAATTTGAAAATATCACTATATTTAGGCGAGTAAACGAAAAATGTTCGTTTCAGACTCTAAAAACGTAGAAATCGTGTTTCAAGTTGAAATACGCCTTGGTACCATATCTCACCTAAATTAAATGGTAGAATCAAACTTTAACCAAACGTAATGTTTGTACCTAGTATAAAGTTAAAAAGTTTAAACAATTTGAAAATATCACTATATTTAGGCGAGTAAACGAAAAATGTTCATTTCAGACTCTAAAAACGTAGAAATCGTGTTTCAAGTTGAAATACGCCTTGTAAACGAAAAATGTTTATTTCAGACTCTAATAACGTAGAAATCGTGTTTCAAGTTGAAATACGCCTTGGGACCATATCTCACCTAAAGTAAATGGTAGAATCAAACTTTAACCAAACGTAATGTTTGTACCTAGGGTAAAGTTAAAAAGTTTAAACAATTTGAAAATATCACTATATTTAGGCGAGTAAACGAAAAATGTTCATTTCAGACTCTAAAAACGTAGAAATCGTGTTTCAAGTTGAAATACGCCTTGGGACCATATCTCACCTAAAGTAAATGGTAGAATCAAACTTTAACCAAACGTAATGTTTGTACCTAGGGTAAAGTTAAAAAGTTTAAACAATTTTAAAATATCACTATATTTAGGCGAGTAAACGAAAAATGTTCATTTCAGACTCTAAAAACGTAGAAATCGTGTTTCAAGTTGAAATACGCCTTGTAAACGAAAAATGTTTATTTCAGACTCTAATAACGTAGAAATCGTGTTTCAAGTTGAAATACGCCTTGGGACCATATCTCACCTAAAGTAAATGGTAGAATCAAACTTTAACCAAACGTAATGTTTGTACCTAGGGTAAAGTTAAAAAGTTTAAACAATTTGAAAATATCTCTATATTTAGGCGAGTAAACGAAAAATGTTCGTCTCAGACTCTAAAACCGCAGAAATCGTGTTTCAAGTTGAAATACGCCTTGGGACCATATCTCACCTAAAGTAAATGGTAGAATCAAACTTTAACCAAACGTAATGTTTGTACCTAGGGTAAAGTTAAAAAGTTTAAACAATTTGAAAATATCACTATATTTAGGCGAGTAAACGAAAAATGTTCGTTTCAGACTCTAAAAACGTAGAAATCGTGTTTCAAGTTGAAATACGCCTTGGTACCATATCTCACCTAAAGTAAATGGTAGAATCAAACTTTAACCAAACGTAATGTTTGTACCTAGTATAAAGTTAAAAAGTTTAAACAATTTGAAAATATCACTATATTTAGGCGAGTAAACGAAAAATGTTCATTTCAGACTCTAAAAACGTAGAAATCGTGTTTCAAGTTGAAATACGCCTTGTAAACGAAAAATGTTTATTTCAGACTCTAATAACGTAGAAATCGTGTTTCAAGTTGAAATACGCCTTGGGACCATATCTCACCTAAAGTAAATGGTAGAATCAAACTTTAACCAAACGTAATGTTTGTACCTAGGGTAAAGTTAAAAAGTTTAAACAATTTGAAAATATCACTATATTTAGGCGAGTAAACGAAAAATGTTCATTTCAGACTCTAAAAACGTAGAAATCGTGTTTCAAGTTGAAATACGCCTTGGGACCATATCTCACCTAAAGTAAATGGTAGAATCAAACTTTAACCAAACGTAATGTTTGTACCTAGGGTAAAGTTAAAAAGTTTAAACAATTTGAAAATATCACTATATTTAGGCGAGTAAACGAAAAATGTTCGTCTCAGACTCTAAAACCGCAGAAATCGTGTTTCAAGTTGAAATACGCCTTGGTACCATATCTCACCTAAAGTAAATGGTAGAATCAAACTTTAACCAAACGTAATGTTTGTACCTAGTATAAAGTTAAAAAGTTTAAACAATTTTAAAATATCACTATATTTAGGCGAGTAAACGAAAAATGTTCATTTCAGACTCTAAAAACGTAGAAATCGTGTTTCAAGTTGAAATACGCCTTGTAAACGAAAAATGTTTATTTCAGACTCTAATAACGTAGAAATCGTGTTTCAAGTTGAAATACGCCTTGGGACCATATCTCACCTAAAGTAAATGGTAGAATCAAACTTTAACCAAACGTAATGTTTGTACCTAGGGTAAAGTTAAAAAGTTTAAACAATTTGAAAATATCTCTATATTTAGGCGAGTAAACGAAAAATGTTCGTCTCAGACTCTAAAACCGCAGAAATCGTGTTTCAAGTTGAAATACGCCTTGGGACCATATCTCACCTAAAGTAAATGGTAGAATCAAACTTTAACCAAACGTAATGTTTGTACCTAGGGTAAAGTTAACAAGTTTAAACAATTTGAAAATATCACTATATTTAGGCGAGTAAACGAAAAATGTTCGTTTCAGACTCTAAAAACGTAGAAATCGTGTTTCAAGTTGAAATACGCCTTGGTACCATATCTCACCTAAAGTAAATGGTAGAATCAAACTTTAACCAAACGTAATGTTTGTACCTAGTATAAAGTTAAAAAGTTTAAACAATTTGAAAATATCACTATATTTAGGCGAGTAAACGAAAAATGTTCATTTCAGACTCTAAAAACGTAGAAATCGTGTTTCAAGTTGAAATACGCCTTGTAAACGAAAAATGTTTATTTCAGACTCTAATAACGTAGAAATCGTGTTTCAAGTTGAAATACGCCTTGGGACCATATCTCACCTAAAGTAAATGGTAGAATCAAACTTTAACCAAACGTAATGTTTGTACCTAGGGTAAAGTTAAAAAGTTTAAACAATTTGAAAATATCACTATATTTAGGCGAGTAAACGAAAAATGTTCATTTCAGACTCTAAAAACGTAGAAATCGTGTTTCAAGTTGAAATACGCCTTGTAAACGAAAAATGTTTATTTCAGACTCTAATAACGTAGAAATCGTGTTTCAAGTTGAAATACGCCTTGGGACCATATCTCACCTAAAGTAAATGGTAGAATCAAACTTTAACCAAACGTAATGTTTGTACCTAGGGTAAAGTTAAAAAGTTTAAACAATTTGAAAATATCACTATATTTAGGCGAGTAAACGAAAAATGTTCGTCTCAGACTCTAAAACCGCAGAAATCGTATTTCAAGTTGAAATACGCCTTGGTACCATATCTCACCTAAAGTAAATGGTAGAATCAAACTTTAACCAAACGTAATGTTTGTACCTAGTATAAAGTTAAAAAGTTTAAACAATTTTAAAATATCACTATATTTAGGCGAGTAAACGAAAAATGTTCATTTCAGACTCTAAAAACGTAGAAATCGTGTTTCAAGTTGAAATACGCCTTGTAAACGAAAAATGTTTATTTCAGACTCTAATAACGTAGAAATCGTGTTTCAAGTTGAAATACGCCTTGGGACCATATCTCACCTAAAGTAAATGGTAGAATCAAACTTTAACCAAACGTAATGTTTGTACCTAGGGTAAAGTTAAAAAGTTTAAACAATTTGAAAATATCACTATATTTAGGCGAGTAAACGAAAAATGTTCGTTTCAGACTCTAAAAACGTAGAAATCGTGTTTCAAGTTGAAATACGCCTTGGTACCATATCTCACCTAAAGTAAATGGTAGAATCAAACTTTAACCAAACGTAATGTTTGTACCTAGTATAAAGTTAAAAAGTTTAAACAATTTGAAAATATCACTATATTTAGGCGAGTAAACGAAAAATGTTCATTTCAGACTCTAAAAACGTAGAAATCGTGTTTCAAGTTGAAATACGCCTTGTAAACGAAAAATGTTTATTTCAGACTCTAATAACGTAGAAATCGTGTTTCAAGTTGAAATACGCCTTGGGACCATATCTCACCTAAAGTAAATGGTAGAATCAAACTTTAACCAAACGTAATGTTTGTACCTAGGGTAAAGTTAAAAAGTTTAAACAATTTGAAAATATCACTATATTTAGGCGAGTAAACGAAAAATGTTCATTTCAGACTCTAAAAACGTAGAAATCGTGTTTCAAGTTGAAATACGCCTTGTAAACGAAAAATGTTTATTTCAGACTCTAATAACGTAGAAATCGTGTTTCAAGTTGAAATACGCCTTGGGACCATATCTCACCTAAAGTAAATGGTAGAATCAAACTTTAACCAAACGTAATGTTTGTACCTAGGGTAAAGTTAAAAAGTTTAAACAATTTGAAAATATCACTATATTTAGGCGAGTAAACGAAAAATGTTCGTCTCAGACTCTAAAACCGCAGAAATCGTATTTCAAGTTGAAATACGCCTTGGTACCATATCTCACCTAAAGTAAATGGTAGAATCAAACTTTAACCAAACGTAATGTTTGTACCTAGTATAAAGTTAAAAAGTTTAAACAATTTTAAAATATCACTATATTTAGGCGAGTAAACGAAAAATGTTCATTTCAGACTCTAAAAACGTAGAAATCGTGTTTCAAGTTGAAATACGCCTTGTAAACGAAAAATGTTTATTTCAGACTCTAATAACGTAGAAATCGTGTTTCAAGTTGAAATACGCCTTGGGACCATATCTCACCTAAAGTAAATGGTAGAATCAAACTTTAACCAAACGTAATGTTTGTACCTAGGGTAAAGTTAAAAAGTTTAAACAATTTGAAAATATCACTATATTTAGGCGAGTAAACGAAAAATGTTCATTTCAGACTCTAAAAACGTAGAAATCGTGTTTCAAGTTGAAATACGCCTTGTAAACGAAAAATGTTTATTTCAGACTCTAATAACGTAGAAATCGTGTTTTAAGTTGAAATACGCCTTGGGACCATATCTCACCTAAAGTAAATGGTAGAATCAAACTTTAACCAAACGTAATGTTTGTACCTAGGGTAAAGTTAAAAAGTTTAAACAATTTGAAAATATCACTATATTTAGGCGAGTAAACGAAAAATGTTCGTCTCAGACTCTAAAACCGCAGAAATCGTATTTCAAGTTGAAATACGCCTTGGTACCATATCTCACCTAAAGTAAATGGTAGAATCAAACTTTAACCAAACGTAATGTTTGTACCTAGTATAAAGTTAAAAAGTTTAAACAATTTTAAAATATCACTATATTTAGGCGAGTAAACGAAAAATGTTCATTTCAGACTCTAAAAACGTAGAAATCGTGTTTCAAGTTGAAATACGCCTTGTAAACGAAAAATGTTTATTTCAGACTCTAATAACGTAGAAATCGTGTTTCAAGTTGAAATACGCCTTGGGACCATATCTCACCTAAAGTAAATGGTAGAATCAAACTTTAACCAAACGTAATGTTTGTACCTAGGGTAAAGTTAAAAAGTTTAAACAATTTGAAAATATCACTATATTTAGGCGAGTAAACGAAAAATGTTCGTCTCAGACTCTAAAACCGCAGAAATCGTATTTCAAGTTGAAATACGCCTTGGTACCATATCTCACCTAAAGTAAATGGTAGAATCAAACTTTAACCAAACGTAATGTTTGTACCTAGTATAAAGTTAAAAAGTTTAAACAATTTTAAAATATCACTATATTTAGGCGAGTAAACGAAAAATGTTTATTTCAGACTCTAATAACGTAGAAATCGTGTTTCAAGTTGAAATACGCCTTGGGACCATATCTCACCTAAAGTAAATGGTAGAATCAAACTTTAACCAAACGTAATGTTTGTACCTAGGGTAAAGTTAAAAAGTTTAAACAATTTGAAAATATCTCTATATTTAGGCGAGTAAACGAAAAATGTTCGTCTCAGACTCTAAAACCGCAGAAATCGTGTTTCAAGTTGAAATACGCCTTGGGACCATATCTCACCTAAAGTAAATGGTAGAATCAAACTTTAACCAAACGTAATGTTTGTACCTAGGGTAAAGTTAAAAAGTTTAAACAATTTGAAAATATCACTATATTTAGGCGAGTAAACGAAAAATGTTCGTTTCAGACTCTAAAAACGTAGAAATCGTGTTTCAAGTTGAAATACGCCTTGTAAACGAAAAATGTTTATTTCAGACTCTAATAACGTAGAAATCGTGTTTCAAGTTGAAATACGCCTTGGGACCATATCTCACCTAAAGTAAATGGTAGAATCAAACTTTAACCAAACGTAATGTTTGTACCTAGGGTAAAGTTAAAAAGTTTAAACAATTTGAAAATATCTCTATATTTAGGCGAGTAAACGAAAAATGTTCGTCTCAGACTCTAAAACCGCAGAAATCGTGTTTCAAGTTGAAATACGCCTTGGGACCATATCTCACCTAAAGTAAATGGTAGAATCAAACTTTAACCAAACGTAATGTTTGTACCTAGGGTAAAGTTAAAAAGTTTAAACAATTTGAAAATATCACTATATTTAGGCGAGTAAACGAAAAATGTTCGTTTCAGACTCTAAAAACGTAGAAATCGTGTTTCAAGTTGAAATACGCCTTGGTACCATATCTCACCTAAAGTAAATGGTAGAATCAAACTTTAACCAAACGTAATGTTTGTACCTAGTATAAAGTTAAAAAGTTTAAACAATTTGAAAATATCACTATATTTAGGCGAGTAAACGAAAAATGTTCATTTCAGACTCTAAAAACGTAGAAATCGTGTTTCAAGTTGAAATACGCCTTGTAAACGAAAAATGTTTATTTCAGACTCTAATAACGTAGAAATCGTGTTTCAAGTTGAAATACGCCTTGGGACCATATCTCACCTAAAGTAAATGGTAGAATCAAACTTTAACCAAACGTAATGTTTGTACCTAGGGTAAAGTTAAAAAGTTTAAACAATTTGAAAATATCACTATATTTAGGCGAGTAAACGAAAAATGTTCATTTCAGACTCTAAAAACGTAGAAATCGTGTTTCAAGTTGAAATACGCCTTGTAAACGAAAAATGTTTATTTCAGACTCTAATAACGTAGAAATCGTGTTTCAAGTTGAAATACGCCTTGGGACCATATCTCACCTAAAGTAAATGGTAGAATCAAACTTTAACCAAACGTAATGTTTGTACCTAGGGTAAAGTTAAAAAGTTTAAACAATTTGAAAATATCACTATATTTAGGCGAGTAAACGAAAAATGTTCGTCTCAGACTCTAAAACCGCAGAAATCGTATTTCAAGTTGAAATACGCCTTGGTACCATATCTCACCTAAAGTAAATGGTAGAATCAAACTTTAACCAAACGTAATGTTTGTACCTAGTATAAAGTTAAAAAGTTTAAACAATTTTAAAATATCACTATATTTAGGCGAGTAAACGAAAAATGTTCATATCAGACTCTAAAAACGTAGAAATCGTGTTTCAAGTTGAAATACGCCTTGTAAACGAAAAATGTTTATTTCAGACTCTAATAACGTAGAAATCGTGTTTCAAGTTGAAATACGCCTTGGGACCATATCTCACCTAAAGTAAATGGTAGAATCAAACTTTAACCAAACGTAATGTTTGTACCTAGGGTAAAGTTAAAAAGTTTAAACAATTTGAAAATATCACTATATTTAGGCGAGTAAACGAAAAATGTTCGTCTCAGACTCTAAAACCGCAGAAATCGTGTTTCAAGTTGAAATACGCCTTGGTACCATATCTCACCTAAAGTAAATGGTAGAATCAAACTTTAACCAAACGTAATGTTTGTACCTAGTATAAAGTTAAAAAGTTTAAACAATTTTAAAATATCACTATATTTAGGCGAGTAAACGAAAAATGTTCATTTCAGACTCTAAAAACGTAGAAATCGTGTTTCAAGTTGAAATACGCCTTGTAAACGAAAAATGTTTATTTCAGACTCTAATAACGTAGAAATCGTGTTTCAAGTTGAAATACGCCTTGGGACCATATCTCACCTAAAGTAAATGGTAGAATCAAACTTTAACCAAACGTAATGTTTGTACCTAGGGTAAAGTTAAAAAGTTTAAACAATTTGAAAATATCTCTATATTTAGGCGAGTAAACGAAAAATGTTCGTCTCAGACTCTAAAACCGCAGAAATCGTGTTTCAAGTTGAAATACGCCTTGGGACCATATCTCACCTAAAGTAAATGGTAGAATCAAACTTTAACCAAACGTAATGTTTGTACCTAGGGTAAAGTTAAAAAGTTTAAACAATTTGAAAATATCACTATATTTAGGCGAGTAAACGAAAAATGTTCGTTTCAGACTCTAAAAACGTAGAAATCGTGTTTCAAGTTGAAATACGCCTTGGTACCATATCTCACCTAAAGTAAATGGTAGAATCAAACTTTAACCAAACGTAATGTTTGTACCTAGTATAAAGTTAAAAAGTTTAAACAATTTGAAAATATCACTATATTTAGGCGAGTAAACGAAAAATGTTCATTTCAGACTCTAAAAACGTAGAAATCGTGTTTCAAGTTGAAATACGCCTTGTAAACGAAAAATGTTTATTTCAGACTCTAATAACGTAGAAATCGTGTTTCAAGTTGAAATACGCCTTGGGACCATATCTCACCTAAAGTAAATGGTAGAATCAAACTTTAACCAAACGTAATGTTTGTACCTAGGGTAAAGTTAAAAAGTTTAAACAATTTGAAAATATCACTATATTTAGGCGAGTAAACGAAAAATGTTCATTTCAGACTCTAAAAACGTAGAAATCGTGTTTCAAGTTGAAATACGCCTTGTAAACGAAAAATGTTTATTTCAGACTCTAATAACGTAGAAATCGTGTATCAAGTTGAAATACGCCTTGGGACCATATCTCACCTAAAGTAAATGGTAGAATCAAACTTTAACCAAACGTAATGTTTGTACCTAGGGTAAAGTTAAAAAGTTTAAACAATTTGAAAATATCACTATATTTAGGCGAGTAAACGAAAAATGTTCGTCTCAGACTCTAAAACCGCAGAAATCGTGTTTCAAGTTGAAATACGCCTTGGTACCATATCTCACCTAAAGTAAATGGTAGAATCAAACTTTAACCAAACGTAATGTTTGTACCTAGTATAAAGTTAAAAAGTTTAAACAATTTTAAAATATCACTATATTTAGGCGAGTAAACGAAAAATGTTCATTTCAGACTCTAAAAACGTAGAAATCGTGTTTCAAGTTGAAATACGCCTTGTAAACGAAAAATGTTTATTTCAGACTCTAATAACGTAGAAATCGTGTTTCAAGTTGAAATACGCCTTGGGACCATATCTCACCTAAAGTAAATGGTAGAATCAAACTTTAACCAAACGTAATGTTTGTACCTAGGGTAAAGTTAAAAAGTTTAAACAATTTGAAAATATCACTATATTTAGGCGAGTAAACGAAAAATGTTCGTCTCAGACTCTAAAACCGCAGAAATCGT
The DNA here is from genome assembly GCA_947425015.1 of Pterostichus niger. Taxonomy (NCBI): domain Eukaryota; kingdom Metazoa; phylum Arthropoda; class Insecta; order Coleoptera; family Carabidae; genus Pterostichus; species Pterostichus niger. The sequence goes on from OX380336.1 coordinate 19,984,398, forward strand.
ATTTCAAGTTGAAATACGCCTTGGTACCATATCTCACCTAAAGTAAATGGTAGAATCAAACTTTAACCAAACGTAATGTTTGTACCTAGTATAAAGTTAAAAAGTTTAAACAATTTTAAAATATCACTATATTTAGGCGAGTAAACGAAAAATGTTCATATCAGACTCTAAAAACGTAGAAATCGTGTTTCAAGTTGAAATACGCCTTGTAAACGAAAAATGTTTATTTCAGACTCTAATAACGTAGAAATCGTGTTTCAAGTTGAAATACGCCTTGGGACCATATCTCACCTAAAGTAAATGGTAGAATCAAACTTTAACCAAACGTAATGTTTGTACCTAGGGTAAAGTTAAAAAGTTTAAACAATTTGAAAATATCACTATATTTAGGCGAGTAAACGAAAAATGTTCGTCTCAGACTCTAAAACCGCAGAAATCGTGTTTCAAGTTGAAATACGCCTTGGTACCATATCTCACCTAAAGTAAATGGTAGAATCAAACTTTAACCAAACGTAATGTTTGTACCTAGTATAAAGTTAAAAAGTTTAAACAATTTTAAAATATCACTATATTTAGGCGAGTAAACGAAAAATGTTCATTTCAGACTCTAAAAACGTAGAAATCGTGTTTCAAGTTGAAATACGCCTTGTAAACGAAAAATGTTTATTTCAGACTCTAATAACGTAGAAATCGTGTTTCAAGTTGAAATACGCCTTGGGACCATATCTCACCTAAAGTAAATGGTAGAATCAAACTTTAACCAAACGTAATGTTTGTACCTAGGGTAAAGTTAAAAAGTTTAAACAATTTGAAAATATCTCTATATTTAGGCGAGTAAACGAAAAATGTTCGTCTCAGACTCTAAAACCGCAGAAATCGTGTTTCAAGTTGAAATACGCCTTGGGACCATATCTCACCTAAAGTAAATGGTAGAATCAAACTTTAACCAAACGTAATGTTTGTACCTAGGGTAAAGTTAAAAAGTTTAAACAATTTGAAAATATCACTATATTTAGGCGAGTAAACGAAAAATGTTCGTTTCAGACTCTAAAAACGTAGAAATCGTGTTTCAAGTTGAAATACGCCTTGGTACCATATCTCACCTAAAGTAAATGGTAGAATCAAACTTTAACCAAACGTAATGTTTGTACCTAGTATAAAGTTAAAAAGTTTAAACAATTTGAAAATATCACTATATTTAGGCGAGTAAACGAAAAATGTTCATTTCAGACTCTAAAAACGTAGAAATCGTGTTTCAAGTTGAAATACGCCTTGTAAACGAAAAATGTTTATTTCAGACTCTAATAACGTAGAAATCGTGTTTCAAGTTGAAATACGCCTTGGGACCATATCTCACCTAAAGTAAATGGTAGAATCAAACTTTAACCAAACGTAATGTTTGTACCTAGGGTAAAGTTAAAAAGTTTAAACAATTTGAAAATATCACTATATTTAGGCGAGTAAACGAAAAATGTTCATTTCAGACTCTAAAAACGTAGAAATCGTGTTTCAAGTTGAAATACGCCTTGTAAACGAAAAATGTTTATTTCAGACTCTAATAACGTAGAAATCGTGTTTCAAGTTGAAATACGCCTTGGGACCATATCTCACCTAAAGTAAATGGTAGAATCAAACTTTAACCAAACGTAATGTTTGTACCTAGGGTAAAGTTAAAAAGTTTAAACAATTTGAAAATATCACTATATTTAGGCGAGTAAACGAAAAATGTTCGTCTCAGACTCTAAAACCGCAGAAATCGTATTTCAAGTTGAAATACGCCTTGGTACCATATCTCACCTAAAGTAAATGGTAGAATCAAACTTTAACCAAACGTAATGTTTGTACCTAGTATAAAGTTAAAAAGTTTAAACAATTTTAAAATATCACTATATTTAGGCGAGTAAACGAAAAATGTTCATTTCAGACTCTAAAAACGTAGAAATCGTGTTTCAAGTTGAAATACGCCTTGTAAACGAAAAATGTTTATTTCAGACTCTAATAACGTAGAAATCGTGTTTCAAGTTGAAATACGCCTTGGTACCATATCTCACCTAAAGTAAATGGTAGAATCAAACTTTAACCAAACGTAATGTTTGTACCTAGGGTAAAGTTAAAAAGTTTAAACAATTTGAAAATATCACTATATTTAGGCGAGTAAACGAAAAATGTTCGTCTCAGACTCTAAAACCGCAGAAATCGTATTTCAAGTTGAAATACGCCTTGGTACCATATCTCACCTAAAGTAAATGGTAGAATCAAACTTTAACCAAACGTAATGTTTGTACCTAGTATAAAGTTAAAAAGTTTAAACAATTTTATAATATCACTATATTTAGGCGAGTAAACGAAAAATGTTCATTTCAGACTCTAAAAACGTAGAAATCGTGTTTCAAGTTGAAATACGCCTTGTAAACGAAAAATGTTTATTTCAGACTCTAATAACGTAGAAATCGTGTTTCAAGTTGAAATACGCCTTGGGACCATATCTCACCTAAAGTAAATGGTAGAATCAAACTTTAACCAAACGTAATGTTTGTACCTAGGGTAAAGTTAAAAAGTTTAAACAATTTGAAAATATCACTATATTTAGGCGAGTAAACGAAAAATGTTCATTTCAGACTCTAAAAACGTAGAAATCGTGTTTCAAGTTGAAATACGCCTTGTAAACGAAAAATGTTTATTTCAGACTCTAATAACGTAGAAATCGTGTTTCAAGTTGAAATACGCTTTGGGACCATATCTCACCTAAAGTAAATGGTAGAATCAAACTTTAACCAAACGTAATGTTTGTACCTAGGGTAAAGTTAAAAAGTTTAAACAATTTGAAAATATCACTATATTTAGGCGAGTAAACGAAAAATGTTCGTCTCAGACTCTAAAACCGCAGAAATCGTATTTCAAGTTGAAATACGCCTTGGTACCATATCTCACCTAAAGTAAATGGTAGAATCAAACTTTAACCAAACGTAATGTTTGTACCTAGTATAAAGTTAAAAAGTTTAAACAATTTTAAAATATCACTATATTTAGGCGAGTAAACGAAAAATGTTCATTTCAGACTCTAAAAACGTAGAAATCGTGTTTCAAGTTGAAATACGCCTTGTAAACGAAAAATGTTTATTTCAGACTCTAATAACGTAGAAATCGTGTTTCAAGTTGAAATACGCCTTGGGACCATATCTCACCTAAAGTAAATGGTAGAATCAAACTTTAACCAAACGTAATGTTTGTACCTAGGGTAAAGTTAAAAAGTTTAAACAATTTGAAAATATCACTATATTTAGGCGAGTAAACGAAAAATGTTCATTTCAGACTCTAAAAACGTAGAAATCGTGTTTCAAGTTGAAATACGCCTTGTAAACGAAAAATGTTTATTTCAGACTCTAATAACGTAGAAATCGTGTTTTAAGTTGAAATACGCCTTGGGACCATATCTCACCTAAAGTAAATGGTAGAATCAAACTTTAACCAAACGTAATGTTTGTACCTAGGGTAAAGTTAAAAAGTTTAAACAATTTGAAAATATCACTATATTTAGGCGAGTAAACGAAAAATGTTCGTCTCAGACTCTAAAACCGCAGAAATCGTATTTCAAGTTGAAATACGCCTTGGTACCATATCTCACCTAAAGTAAATGGTAGAATCAAACTTTAACCAAACGTAATGTTTGTACCTAGTATAAAGTTAAAAAGTTTAAACAATTTTAAAATATCACTATATTTAGGCGAGTAAACGAAAAATGTTCATTTCAGACTCTAAAAACGTAGAAATCGTGTTTCAAGTTGAAATACGCCTTGTAAACGAAAAATGTTTATTTCAGACTCTAATAACGTAGAAATCGTGTTTCAAGTTGAAATACGCCTTGGGACCATATCTCACCTAAAGTAAATGGTAGAATCAAACTTTAACCAAACGTAATGTTTGTACCTAGGGTAAAGTTAAAAAGTTTAAACAATTTGAAAATATCACTATATTTAGGCGAGTAAACGAAAAATGTTCGTCTCAGACTCTAAAACCGCAGAAATCGTATTTCAAGTTGAAATACGCCTTGGTACCATATCTCACCTAAAGTAAATGGTAGAATCAAACTTTAACCAAACGTAATGTTTGTACCTAGTATAAAGTTAAAAAGTTTAAACAATTTTAAAATATCACTATATTTAGGCGAGTAAACGAAAAATGTTTATTTCAGACTCTAATAACGTAGAAATCGTGTTTCAAGTTGAAATACGCCTTGGGACCATATCTCACCTAAAGTAAATGGTAGAATCAAACTTTAACCAAACGTAATGTTTGTACCTAGGGTAAAGTTAAAAAGTTTAAACAATTTGAAAATATCTCTATATTTAGGCGAGTAAACGAAAAATGTTCGTCTCAGACTCTAAAACCGCAGAAATCGTGTTTCAAGTTGAAATACGCCTTGGGACCATATCTCACCTAAAGTAAATGGTAGAATCAAACTTTAACCAAACGTAATGTTTGTACCTAGGGTAAAGTTAAAAAGTTTAAACAATTTGAAAATATCACTATATTTAGGCGAGTAAACGAAAAATGTTCGTTTCAGACTCTAAAAACGTAGAAATCGTGTTTCAAGTTGAAATACGCCTTGTAAACGAAAAATGTTTATTTCAGACTCTAATAACGTAGAAATCGTGTTTCAAGTTGAAATACGCCTTGGGACCATATCTCACCTAAAGTAAATGGTAGAATCAAACTTTAACCAAACGTAATGTTTGTACCTAGGGTAAAGTTAAAAAGTTTAAACAATTTGAAAATATCTCTATATTTAGGCGAGTAAACGAAAAATGTTCGTCTCAGACTCTAAAACCGCAGAAATCGTGTTTCAAGTTGAAATACGCCTTGGGACCATATCTCACCTAAAGTAAATGGTAGAATCAAACTTTAACCAAACGTAATGTTTGTACCTAGGGTAAAGTTAAAAAGTTTAAACAATTTGAAAATATCACTATATTTAGGCGAGTAAACGAAAAATGTTCGTTTCAGACTCTAAAAACGTAGAAATCGTGTTTCAAGTTGAAATACGCCTTGGTACCATATCTCACCTAAAGTAAATGGTAGAATCAAACTTTAACCAAACGTAATGTTTGTACCTAGTATAAAGTTAAAAAGTTTAAACAATTTGAAAATATCACTATATTTAGGCGAGTAAACGAAAAATGTTCATTTCAGACTCTAAAAACGTAGAAATCGTGTTTCAAGTTGAAATACGCCTTGTAAACGAAAAATGTTTATTTCAGACTCTAATAACGTAGAAATCGTGTTTCAAGTTGAAATACGCCTTGGGACCATATCTCACCTAAAGTAAATGGTAGAATCAAACTTTAACCAAACGTAATGTTTGTACCTAGGGTAAAGTTAAAAAGTTTAAACAATTTGAAAATATCACTATATTTAGGCGAGTAAACGAAAAATGTTCATTTCAGACTCTAAAAACGTAGAAATCGTGTTTCAAGTTGAAATACGCCTTGTAAACGAAAAATGTTTATTTCAGACTCTAATAACGTAGAAATCGTGTTTCAAGTTGAAATACGCCTTGGGACCATATCTCACCTAAAGTAAATGGTAGAATCAAACTTTAACCAAACGTAATGTTTGTACCTAGGGTAAAGTTAAAAAGTTTAAACAATTTGAAAATATCACTATATTTAGGCGAGTAAACGAAAAATGTTCGTCTCAGACTCTAAAACCGCAGAAATCGTATTTCAAGTTGAAATACGCCTTGGTACCATATCTCACCTAAAGTAAATGGTAGAATCAAACTTTAACCAAACGTAATGTTTGTACCTAGTATAAAGTTAAAAAGTTTAAACAATTTTAAAATATCACTATATTTAGGCGAGTAAACGAAAAATGTTCATATCAGACTCTAAAAACGTAGAAATCGTGTTTCAAGTTGAAATACGCCTTGTAAACGAAAAATGTTTATTTCAGACTCTAATAACGTAGAAATCGTGTTTCAAGTTGAAATACGCCTTGGGACCATATCTCACCTAAAGTAAATGGTAGAATCAAACTTTAACCAAACGTAATGTTTGTACCTAGGGTAAAGTTAAAAAGTTTAAACAATTTGAAAATATCACTATATTTAGGCGAGTAAACGAAAAATGTTCGTCTCAGACTCTAAAACCGCAGAAATCGTGTTTCAAGTTGAAATACGCCTTGGTACCATATCTCACCTAAAGTAAATGGTAGAATCAAACTTTAACCAAACGTAATGTTTGTACCTAGTATAAAGTTAAAAAGTTTAAACAATTTTAAAATATCACTATATTTAGGCGAGTAAACGAAAAATGTTCATTTCAGACTCTAAAAACGTAGAAATCGTGTTTCAAGTTGAAATACGCCTTGTAAACGAAAAATGTTTATTTCAGACTCTAATAACGTAGAAATCGTGTTTCAAGTTGAAATACGCCTTGGGACCATATCTCACCTAAAGTAAATGGTAGAATCAAACTTTAACCAAACGTAATGTTTGTACCTAGGGTAAAGTTAAAAAGTTTAAACAATTTGAAAATATCTCTATATTTAGGCGAGTAAACGAAAAATGTTCGTCTCAGACTCTAAAACCGCAGAAATCGTGTTTCAAGTTGAAATACGCCTTGGGACCATATCTCACCTAAAGTAAATGGTAGAATCAAACTTTAACCAAACGTAATGTTTGTACCTAGGGTAAAGTTAAAAAGTTTAAACAATTTGAAAATATCACTATATTTAGGCGAGTAAACGAAAAATGTTCGTTTCAGACTCTAAAAACGTAGAAATCGTGTTTCAAGTTGAAATACGCCTTGGTACCATATCTCACCTAAAGTAAATGGTAGAATCAAACTTTAACCAAACGTAATGTTTGTACCTAGTATAAAGTTAAAAAGTTTAAACAATTTGAAAATATCACTATATTTAGGCGAGTAAACGAAAAATGTTCATTTCAGACTCTAAAAACGTAGAAATCGTGTTTCAAGTTGAAATACGCCTTGTAAACGAAAAATGTTTATTTCAGACTCTAATAACGTAGAAATCGTGTTTCAAGTTGAAATACGCCTTGGGACCATATCTCACCTAAAGTAAATGGTAGAATCAAACTTTAACCAAACGTAATGTTTGTACCTAGGGTAAAGTTAAAAAGTTTAAACAATTTGAAAATATCACTATATTTAGGCGAGTAAACGAAAAATGTTCATTTCAGACTCTAAAAACGTAGAAATCGTGTTTCAAGTTGAAATACGCCTTGTAAACGAAAAATGTTTATTTCAGACTCTAATAACGTAGAAATCGTGTTTCAAGTTGAAATACGCCTTGGGACCATATCTCACCTAAAGTAAATGGTAGAATCAAACTTTAACCAAACGTAATGTTTGTACCTAGGGTAAAGTTAAAAAGTTTAAACAATTTGAAAATATCACTATATTTAGGCGAGTAAACGAAAAATGTTCGTCTCAGACTCTAAAACCGCAGAAATCGTGTTTCAAGTTGAAATACGCCTTGGTACCATATCTCACCTAAAGTAAATGGTAGAATCAAACTTTAACCAAACGTAATGTTTGTACCTAGTATAAAGTTAAAAAGTTTAAACAATTTTAAAATATCACTATATTTAGGCGAGTAAACGAAAAATGTTCATTTCAGACTCTAAAAACGTAGAAATCGTGTTTCAAGTTGAAATACGCCTTGTAAACGAAAAATGTTTATTTCAGACTCTAATAACGTAGAAATCGTGTTTCAAGTTGAAATACGCCTTGGGACCATATCTCACCTAAAGTAAATGGTAGAATCAAACTTTAACCAAACGTAATGTTTGTACCTAGGGTAAAGTTAAAAAGTTTAAACAATTTGAAAATATCTCTATATTTAGGCGAGTAAACGAAAAATGTTCGTCTCAGACTCTAAAACCGCAGAAATCGTGTTTCAAGTTGAAATACGCCTTGGGACCATATCTCACCTAAAGTAAATGGTAGAATCAAACTTTAACCAAACGTAATGTTTGTACCTAGGGTAAAGTTAAAAAGTTTAAACAATTTGAAAATATCACTATATTTAGGCGAGTAAACGAAAAATGTTCGTTTCAGACTCTAAAAACGTAGAAATCGTGTTTCAAGTTGAAATACGCCTTGGTACCATATCTCACCTAAAGTAAATGGTAGAATCAAACTTTAACCAAACGTAATGTTTGTACCTAGTATAAAGTTAAAAAGTTTAAACAATTTGAAAATATCACTATATTTAGGCGAGTAAACGAAAAATGTTCATTTCAGACTCTAAAAACGTAGAAATCGTGTTTCAAGTTGAAATACGCCTTGTAAACGAAAAATGTTTATTTCAGACTCTAATAACGTAGAAATCGTGTTTCAAGTTGAAATACGCCTTGGGACCATATCTCACCTAAAGTAAATGGTAGAATCAAACTTTAACCAAACGTAATGTTTGTACCTAGGGTAAAGTTAAAAAGTTTAAACAATTTGAAAATATCACTATATTTAGGCGAGTAAACGAAAAATGTTCATTTCAGACTCTAAAAACGTAGAAATCGTGTTTCAAGTTGAAATACGCCTTGTAAACGAAAAATGTTTATTTCAGACTCTAATAACGTAGAAATCGTGTTTCAAGTTGAAATACGCCTTGGGACCATATCTCACCTAAAGTAAATGGTAGAATCAAACTTTAACCAAACGTAATGTTTGTACCTAGGGTAAAGTTAAAAAGTTTAAACAATTTGAAAATATCACTATATTTAGGCGAGTAAACGAAAAATGTTCGTCTCAG